>CM046869.1:9133167-9430678 GCA_025617745.1 Heliocidaris erythrogramma | reverse complement strand
GGGAGATGTCAAGGGCATAGGTGGTGCACTTGGGTTTGAGGGTGCTATCCGATTACAATGGTTGCATCTTGCACGCAGGGCTGTGATGGCAGGAGTGATACCAGGCCAAAAGAAGGACGCTTCAGCTCTCGCAGTCATGGACGTGACCCCTTGATGGGCCGCATGTAAATGAGCCAGTACCTCATCACTGAGAGAGGGTGGAATGATGATGCGGTCCCTGTACAGCACCACTCCATCAACGGTGTGGAGGTCATTGCGGAACTGGAAGTATTCACGCAGTGGCCCTGGTAGTTCGTGGCGAAACTCAGGCAATCCAACTCCACAAGTTCAACGAGACACTGCATGTTCTCATCACTCGCTGTGGCGGTGCGGACTCTGTCCCATGTGACTGATTTCAGGCAGAGTCCATCCAAAGAAGACGTGGCAGAGGATAGGACACATTGCTGAAAGGTGCCGACATGTGATGCTGTTGTGCGCAAGCCAGCCATAAGGGTTGGGGAGTGTGTCAGTGCGTTAGGCATGGAGTCAATGTCGCAAGATCATCTGGGAGGACGAGCTTTTCTGGTTCACCAGTCGGGTGACGCGAAATGCAATCAGTAGCCCGATGTCTGATGCCTGGAACATGTACCATCCGGAACCTATATCGCAGTGATTTCTCCTTCAAGTTCCTCAGGCGGGGGTTGGGGATGTCTTCTAGGATCGGTCAGCGAAGATCTTCAAGAGGGGCTTGTGGTCAACAGCGATTATGAGGTCCTTGCATCCCAGTACGAAGTATCTGGCCTTGTCTAATGCATCAACGACTGCAAGGGCCTCCCCCTCCACAGGGGCATAGCGTGATTCTGCAGGGTGTGTGAATCTGCTACCAACGAGCGTGATCTTCCATCCTGTGCTACAACAGAACGGTTCGGTGTGGGTGCAAGCACAGTGTTTCTGAAGGAGCCAGAAGCCAATGCCATTCTTGGACCAATCTGTCGCCAGGCACGTGGGCTTGCTTGAGTCAAAGATTTGGACGCCCTCTTCGATCTCACCGGCTATAACTGCTTTGGATTCGTCAAATGCACTCTGGAGGGTCTCATCCCATGTGAAAGGTGTGCTGGGTTTCAGGAGCTGACGAAATGGGAGCATCTTGTCAGCCATGCTGAAGGCGTATGACACCTGGTTGACAAGCCCAAACCAGGAGCGTACATCTGTGATGGTCTTGGGTGTCGGGAAGTCCAGAATTGCCTGCAGGTATTTCTGGCATGGGCGAACACTGTCAGAAGTTATCTCAAAGCCAGCAAATTCCACAACATCAGCACCGAATACGAATTTGTCAGGGTTGAGGGTGACCCCATGCCGGCCACAAGTATCAAGCCAGTTGACGGCCTGGAAGAAGCTGTCTTCCAGTGTGTCTGCCCAAAGGAGGACGTCATCCACGCATTTTGTCTTGTTTGGGATGTCTGACACGATCTCGTCATAACGCCTTGTGTACCCGTCACCTGAGGCAATGTATCCTTGTGGGGCCGTTTTGTAGCGGTATCTACCCCAAGGTGTAATGAATGTGGTCAAATGACGGTCCTCTTTGCAGATGGGCACACTGTGATAACCATTCCATGCATCAAAGACTGTCTTCTTCTGTCCATGGGGGACTGACCGAGCTTGGTGGAAGGGCGATGGCGTATGATGTGTTTCCCTGTGGCGTGGGCATTCAGGGCTTGGAAGTCAACAGTTCGCCGTGGGTTGCCGTTTTTCTTTGCACAAACGACCATCCTGTGGCACCAGGTAACAGGCTCACCAATCGGGACTGGTTCTATTACCCCTAGCTGTACATCATGATCTAATCCGGCTTTTACGGCATCCCGCCAGTGGAGAGGAACAGGTACTGGCGTGTGATGCACAACTGGTTCAGCGTCAGGGTCCACCATCAGCTTGATAGGAGGGCTGTCCATGAGGGGCATGGGCTGGTGCTCACATGTGTTGAATGTGCTTGATTTGTAATAGTCCAAGAGGTATTGCTGCAGCCTTGAACGATTCGCTTCAGTTGCAGAAAATGGCAAGTCCTTGGGAGGTGGTGGAGGATGCTGACGCTGTGGACAGTCACAAGCCTTCTCAGAGGTCTCCTGCAGGCAGCTGCTGTGTCCGGTTGGCGTGTTGCACCCAACATAGGGAAGCTGTCTGGGATGATCCCAAGGTCAATACAGGCCTCCTTGCTAAGGAAGAATTTTTCAGATCTGTCGGTAACGTAGGTCATCTGCCTGGTCTCAACAACTCGACCCTGTGCATCTTTGCCTGAGATGCGAAGTATAGTGGCCCCAAGAATCCTAATTCCTCCTTTGGTGGCAGTGTGCATTCTCATGGTGACCGGGATGAGGTCCGTTTGATGCAAACCGAGGTGGCGAATGACCTTTATTCCCACAAGGCAGCTTTGGCACCCAGTGTCTGCCATGGCAGGGACAGAGCGAGTTACTGTGGTGTAAGGTAGGCTGTAACCGAGTGCCTTGTAGTCATCAGGCACGATTTTGATGTTCAAATCAACGAAGGGTTGAGAAGCTGACCTTTTCTTCAGCCATGTTTTGGACAGGTTGTCGTATACATGATGGTCAATTGGGATGGGTAGGCCACCATGAAGTCGTTCCACATCGTGGATGGTGCATAAGGCATCGAAAATGGCACCTTCATCGTCGTCTTTAGCACTGGGTCTGGAGTGTTTGGGCTTGTCTTTTCCGCGGCATACGGCTTCCATGTGGTGATATTTATCACAGTGTCCACACTTGTGGCCATATGCTGGGCACTGGGCTTTGCGGATTCTGGCTGGGGCAGTTTTACCATGGCCCTTCTTGCCGCAGTACATGCACAGGTCCTGTTTCTCTTTCAGGTTTGTCTGCTTGGCTTTCCTGTACATGCTGCTCGTGGCATCCACAGACTGTGAATCAAGGAGTGAGGATGCTGAACGTTTGCCAGCCTCTTTGGCTTCAATGAACTGGAAGACCTCCTCAAGGGTCATGTTCTGGTTCTTGTAACCAAGGAGATCGAGTTGGATTTCAGGGTCAGCGATACCTCGAGTGAGCACATCTCGCATCATGGCGTCGGTGTAGTTGACATCAGCGTTGCAGCCAGGACATTTCATGAGGAATTTGCATATGTCTGCCTGACCACGTAGGCGAGCCCCAAAGCTGCGTACCGTTTCGTCCCGATCCTGACGCATATTGTGTAGTGTGACCCTGGCAACCATTGTATTCTCCTCACGCACTGCAAGTTTTTTGATGGCTGCTAGTACCTCATCTTCAGACTTGTTTGTGAGGCTACCACCAGCCGACCGTGTGAGGTCATTTCGTAAGGGCTCATCGCAACATTCCAGTAGTTGTACAACTCTGTCTTTGCCCGATACCTTTGTGGCTTCGACGTAGTCTGACCATCTCGACTTGAAGTAGGCCCATTCCTCACTGGACCCAGCAGCAGTAATTGTAGGACGTTTGACATTTTCAACCTTGGCAACTTGTCCAGAGGTGTGTATCGCGCTGTGGGTGGTGATGAGCGCAGCTACAATAGCAGCATCATGGTCAGGAGTGGCGTAGTGACAACCAGGGATGGGGCAGGATACGACAGGCATTGTCAGTCTTTCAATGTGGCTCAGGCGTTGATCCAATATCGTTGCACCGTGATCATAGATAAGAACGTGGTCTCTTTGTGCATGCTCAGATCATATGACAATGATCACGGTCTGCAATGAAATAAAAAGATGAACATGTATTAAGTATCTTCTATAAATAACACAATGTGTAATGAATATTACTAGATTCCTTACAAAAGAAATGGTCAAAACAGTCCGTTTCGTGCCAAAAGGGTGTTAACGCTATGTAAAACTATAAGAGTAAACGCCCTTCTCGCTCCAAACAGATATGCTCCGTGCTTCAGCTCGTTGTGAACTTGTGAGATGGCTGATAATTCATACTTTTCAATGCCATATTGTAGAAATAGCGTTCACGTATGATATGGTTGTAACTGTTGTTTAGATGAAACACACATGTTAGTACATAAAATGTTACCTTTTTCAGTTCAAGCAAATTTTTTCTCTAAAATTTACACTTTAAAATGAAAGTCATGGTACGAGTTTGATAAATGATGTACCCATGTTTGATTAAAAAAGGGAGCATGCATGTTTGTTCAGTAAAATGTTACAATGTTACCTAACATTTGTAAATTAAACCGAATTTGGGTTGATTTCAATGTTAAAGGCATTGGGTACCTTTGTGGAGGCTTGATTTAATAAATTGTTGAATTTTGATATCTGTCTTGTATAATGATGTTCAGAATGATAAATAAATAGCCAGGCATAGAAAGGTTTTCAAATATATAATGCTATTATTAAGATATCTGCGACTGAATACTCCCATTTACGAAAGCGTATGGCCATACGCTTTAGTGTAACACTGAGTCAATGGGGAAAATGAGTCTGGCATTTTCCGGTCACTTGCATATGTTTACTTTTGTGAAGCACATGATGATTTTGAAGTGCTTTTTTCCACGTGGGCTTCATTTTTACACCATATTACATACACTGATAACATGTAAGGCCAGACAGCTCAGATTTTATCAATCCTCCACAAAGTTACGCAATCACTTTAACAAACATGCATATTTCCTTTTTACTCAATAAATTATGTAAAAAATTTACCCTACTCCTTTTAGAGTGTAGGGCCTTCAATTTTTGTTTTTCTATCGTACAGACTTTGAATATGTGGAGTTAATTAAAATACAAGGGGGGGGGGGGCAGGGGGCAGACTGCTGCCCCTGACAACTTTTGACAAAAAAATAAGGTTATCGGGCAGTGGGAGGGGGGGGGGGGGCAAACCCGCGAAATCCCTTTCTTTTTATTGCTTGTCAAAGAATTATGGAGGAAAACATCTGATAACACCTCCCCCCCCCCCCCCCCCCCCACACTGAGAGAATTTTGGAGGTCTCGCGAGAATAACAAAAATACGGATCTCTCTGCAAGCAGTTCCCCAAAGGTAAGTTGACAGCCCTGCATTTGCCACCCCCTTGTAAAAAATCCTGGCTACGCCACTGCATGTAAGTGTCCTCTCTTTGAAAGATCATATACAAACACCATTGTGAACATTTATTGGATGTGTGTAAAGAGAAAAAAAAAGGAAAAAAAAAGATCAGCTTTCAAAGCGGAAGAATATTAAACCCACTCTTTTCCTGTTGAACCATTGTTATGTATAACATTCACGCCAGTAACCGGAATTCGAAGGCTTCAAAAAGTTACGAAACAAAACAATGAAACAAAATGATTCATGACATCGTAGAACTGATCTAATCGGACGAAAACATGCAATATCCTGGTTCCATGACTTTCGTTGACCTCGTTTAATACCATTTCCCCATGCAGCTGCAGCAAGTAAAGGCAGAAGAAAATTCCACGGAACTACCCTTTTACATTTTCAAGTGAAATCGAAAGTCTTTTGTTTAAAAGCTAGAACATAATCTGATAACCACTAACCTACCCAAAGGGGAGGGGGATAAGGGGGCAGACTGCCCCCTGACAACTTTTGACGCCCCCCCCCCCAAAAGAAAATAAAAAAATAAAAAAATAAATAAATATATACAAAATAAAAATAAAATAAAATAAAAAAAATGAAAGACAAGTATACTTTGTGGGCCCCTTCTTTTAGAACTGATAACTTTTTGTTGCTTGTCAGAGAATTATGGAGGGAAACTGGCCCATAAAATCTGGTAACCCCCCCCCCCCCCCCCCCCCCCCCCCCCCCAATCAACTGAGCGACTATGTAGGGCTGACGAAAAAGAAAGACCCTTTATTACGGAGTAACTCAGGGATCAATACTGGGGTCATTGTTCTTAGTTTTTATTAACGATCTGCCAATGTCATTCACTAAATGTAAATTTTAATCTATAAATTATGCCCCACTTTGCCTATGCGGACTCTGTTTGGCAAACTGCCAATAAAAATCATCTTGATCAACTTCAGAATCGGGCAGGAAGAATTATTCTTAAGGTTAAACCTTATGAGCACAGATCTATTCATCAAATGGGAAACTCTAAAATCCCGACGTAGGAGACATATGCACCCTTTATTGTTTAAAGCATTTCATGAGCTAACACCTAAATATATGACTAATAAAAAAGTGTTATGTGCTGAGATCTAATGATAATTTAATTCTTCCAAAAACAATTCAGAACCAATCAGTGTAAACGTACATTCTTATATCGTGGATCCAGGTTATGCAATGAACTACCTCTTAAACTCCGTCAGGCACATTAATTTTGTTCAATAAACATGTTCAAGAATACTTTAATTACTTTGATATTTTAATTCCTCTTTTCAGTTGGCTCCAGCTGAAAACATAATAAATGTAATAACAGATTAAATAAAATGGATAGAATTTAAACTTTATTAGGTTTTTCGTGAGCTGGGTGGGTGGATAGGGTGGGGTGGCATTTGTTCGGCTGTAGGGCTGGGAGGGGTTATCTGAATAGATTTTAATGATTTTTTTTTGGTTCGTTTGATTTAGTTTAATTTAGTTTAGTGTATTTCAGTTTAGCCTCAGTATTGTGTAGCATTATTATTTATGTATATCATTATTATGTATATTGGACCCCATGGAAGAACAGAGCAGTTAGGTTAATGGGTCTGAAAATGGGCTATCCATCCGTTTAATCATTCTATTATTATTGTAAGTCTTTGATTTTATTATATTATGATACTGTTTTTTATATGATTTTCGGAAATAAAGCAAACAAAACATGCATAACTTCTTTAAAAATTATTTGTCCGATTCTTACAAATTTTTACCATCCTCTTGTACATTTTCTGCTTTCACACAAATCGGCTTATTACAGAGGTAGGATTGCCCTTTAAATGGATTCTACGGACCTGATAAAGTAAGACGAAAAGCGGATTGAAGGGAAAAAACTAAGAAAATTTCAAGAAAAAAAAGAGATAATCTCAAAATGCTAAATTTTATAAGAATGCTAACGATATGGATCTTGAAGTTGAAATGACACTGTCTTACTCATGATATATATTAAAACAAAACAAAAATAATACATTATAATCTCCGGTGGTCATTATGCAAGAAACATGTGCTAATTAATTAACCCTTGCATAGTGCAAGTAAGTTGGAACTTGATATATTTGTTTGTTTATATACGAGGCCAGACAAAAAGTTTTGGGAATTTCCCTTTATTCTCCAAGGCTTAATTTTCCTGTTGTTTTGAACTCTCACGACCTGTTCATCCGTATCCGGAATGTAGGCCCTATAGCTCCCACATGATCGAGAGGCCAGCGATCACCTGAGTTAACCCTTACTATGCTATTGATGGGTTTTTGCACAAATTCTGTTCACAAGTCCTCGAATTATGGAAAACCAGCGGAGCGTTTCATCAAGCGTTTTGTCAGTGAGTTTTACCGACAACTGTTATAAGCTACTGAAGTCCTTGCATCAGATTGGCTGAGAGCAAATTTGTCAGTTAAAATCACTGACCAGACACTTGATGAAACACTCCCCAGGACGGTGGAAGAGAGAGGGAAACAAAGAAAGAGTTTGTTTGTATTGATTAACAACCTTACTGAGTCTCAGAGCTCGTTTATTTGTTTTTTTAAATTTTTGTTCGTATTTTTTTTTAATGCGAAAGAATATGCGTGAAGATCCAGTGTGAAAGCTGTACTTGAAAAGTGGCCTGGCGTTACGGTTCCCATTATGATCTCACACTATTGAAGTAAGTTTTAGTTAACAACTTTCAGGTCGGGTCCCATTGAAAAACTCTCGCCATGCCCTCCATAATTATCACCGATAACGATAGATGAGTAACCCCTGTTCAGACTAAATAAATTCATCATATAGCTATATGAGAATCGTATCGCGATACGAAAAGTAAATACATTTTCATAGTCTAAATATCGTATAATAAAACAAACGTCGTATAACGAAACGCATGTTTGCATGAGCATCGTTCGAACGAAAACTCGATAAAGAATCAACAAAGGGACAACATTTTTCTGGGGAAAATGGGACCCATGTCTAAGGATTTTTGGGGGAAAATGGGACCCATGTCTAAGGATCTTTTTAATGAAAAGGGGACCCATGTCTAAGGATCTTTCTTCAAAAAGTCACCCTTCCCAGCGGCACGTCCCCGTATACCCAATATATGTGAGTACCCCCCCCCCCCCCCGGGGATGTAACCTGATAAAAACATAATAGTGTCAGCTGACTTCCCCCAAACCTGTTTCTTTATACGATGTTGGAGTCTAACTAATGGACTTAACTTCCAGTGAATTGCTGAAGTCCAACATTAAAACTTATCTCTTTGAGATGCCATAAATTGAAAACAAACATTATTTGATTGATTATCTTTATGACCTTTTGTAATTGCGTAGAATTTTTTTGCATGCTTGTATTCTATCATATCTTTCTTTCAATCATTCTTTTTGCAAGCGCCGTGAGCATTTGATCAAAATGGATTTGGCGCTATATAAATTTTATATATTATTATATTATTATATAAAATCGTCCCCAAACTGATCTACTCAAAGTTTAAATGGAAAGAGTATTGGGTATCGGTATTGCGGTGTGTATCTCATAAATATATGCTAATGAGCCTTCGATGACATTATCTAATCAGTGTTGTAGGTCTTGAGACCAGGTCTCAGCCTCGAGACCCGTTTTTTCGGTCTCGGATCTTGAAGTCTCGGTCTCGATCTCGGACCTCAAAGGGTCGAGAAAACCGTTCGAGACCGCACTAAAAAAAAAAAAAAAAAACAAACAAACAAAAACTGCAAAGTGTGCAGAGATTTTTTTCCTTCCTAATTAAGTAGGCTTAATCAAATAGGAGTAATTTCAAGATATTTTAAACTGCCTCACAATTTTTAATAAGGCTAAAGTTTGTTGGCTTTTTTAATTTTCTTTAAACTTAATAAGGTCTCGGTCTCGATCTCTTGAGATCCTGGTCTCGAAAGAGGTGGCCTCGGTCTCGGAAGGGAAGTCTCAGTCTTGGTCTCAGACCTTGACTTTTCGACTACAACACTGTATCTCATACATTTACATGCACATAAACTGCAGGATACAGATTTTAGAGATGTGATTATGGGATCAGCCCCTTATTGCGAGTAATCATTTATCCAGTCTCTTTTTGTTTTTCTTTGCATTTTTGCACTGCCTGTTGAATAACATGCCTGATAAGAGAATTCTCCCCAATCCTTCCAAAACTAGGTCTTGTTGGAAATAAAGTTTATTCAACTGGATTTCAATTCGCCAGTAAGCCCAGAACACCGGATGAGATGACCAATTGCCTTGCTTTGATCTGCACTTGCGCAGAACTTACCAATCGAATACTGTACCCTGCCGTTTCGCTTAGCTCATCATCAGCCTTTTCTTTTTCTTATGCAAGTTCATTGAGAGAAATAAAAAATGGCCAGAAGAGATTAATCATATTCATTAAGATATATACACTATTGAAAGTTCTGATGTCAATAAATCCATTTTTAAAATCAATGTGTGCTGGAAAAGATTATAAACTAATTTCTCTTTGAAGTTCGTCACATTTTTTTTTCGATCTTGATTAAAAAAATGCTGTATTTTCCTTGACAGTTTGAAAAGGTGTCCGCGTTGTAGACTAGACATCGAAAATAGTTGGAAGAGAAAGTGGTTGTTATTTCCTGGTTTTACGAACACCTGGGACTCTGGGAGTTCGGAAAATCCGGGACCTTGTCATGGTAGGACCAATTAAGGTGCTAGAAATTCACGTGATTGGGCTAAATAAAACAATTCGTTGCCTGGGTACGAATCTCATTTGTGCCTCTGCCGCTCTCGGTGCTGTAGGAACTCTGATGATCGAGGAGCTGACGTTTTCCTCTGTGTTTGGTGAAAACGAAACCACAACTTGCCGAAGAAATTGGCGGAGACTGCTGCTGGTGTCTCGACCATCATGGCTACGAGGTTTCTCTTCTTCGCGTTCGCGATTGTCGCATCACTTGCCCCGGGAGGGGTGACTCAGCAACCTGCTGCGTAAGTAGAATGGCCTTTACATGTTTTATTTTTCATCTTCTACATAACACATTCATTATATATATATATATCTCTCTCTACTAACTCTCTCTCTCTCTCTCTCTCTCTTTCTCTTTCTCTCTCTCTCTCTTTCTCTCTCTCGTCACCCCTCTCCCTATCTATATCTCTCCTTTATACTCATTCATCTTTCACTCTCATAAGATACATACATCTTTGTTTTTTTTTTTTTTATATTCATATAACCAAGGCGTATTTTGATGTAGGTGTGTGGAAGTGTGGATGTACGTGTGCGCGTGTTCAATATATTTCTGGTGAAAAATACTAACCAAATATCATAAAGCTTATCGAGGATGGTTCCATTACTTTATACATAATTACTAATTAGATGACACATATTTACAATTTACAATTTATATCTATATTTACAATTTATAGTGTATATCTATATTTGCAATTTTATAATTATTCCAGAAAAAAGATTACATTTCAATCACAATGATATTTTTTATCTAACTGGAAAAATCACGCCTACAGGATTATTTTCATTTATATGCATACAGATATTCTTGCTCGAGCGAAATACTGGTTATAAAAACAATAATAGATAGTACGGTCACTGGAGGCCTTTTTACAGTATCTCCCCCAACCCCCCACCCCCCCCCCCCAAAAACAAAAAAAACAAAACAAAAAAAAACCAAAAAAAAAAAAACCAAACCAAACCAAAAAAAACCCCAAAACACCACCACAACAACAAGGACAAAAGAAAAACGGAGAAAATTACAGTCTGATTTTCAGCACCAAAAGTTTTCAAAATTTTGACAGATTATGAAATAATTTTGTGCATTTCGGCGAAAAACCCCATTCGTATTCGTTTAATAGTCACGAAGAACTTTTTGTAACGTATATCATTATATCCATATATATTCCATCTTGATCTGTTCAAAGAGATATTACTTACATGATTATTTACCTTTGTGAAATAGTGGTACACATAAAATTTGAATATTTTATTAAACCTGTCTATTGTGAACAAAATATTTTCATTCATGTGAATGCCAAAAATATCAAAGTGACAAAATATTGAATGACATGTTTTACAAAAATAGTTATTTTTTTAATGACTATACCAGTCAGACCATATTGGACGCGGCCTTCACTGACCAAAAGAGAAATAGTTTTAGTGTCATAATCCAATATGACTTTTCATAATTATTGCAAAATAATTTCTGTTATTGTAATTGATACCTAGCTAATGCTGATGTGCTTTGTTAGCGTCCTTTCTGTCAAACCTTGAATGGAAGGGATTTATGACGCACGTTACAAAATTCTTATTTCTTTGTGACTATACTGAACCAAATCGGATGGAATTTTCTCCGATGGATATATAGATAATTAGTGAGAGTTTTCTAATCTTGAACCATATTTAGATTAGTTCATAATTTTGAAAGCTAAAGCTATTTTGAAAGCTATTTGTAAATATTCTTATTGGCCTCTTAAAAGTGCTGATCAATAGTACCATGTCCAGTGTACCGAACACAATACATAACAATAATCTTATGGACAGTCTCTGTGTCACTGGTTTGCATATCTCTTTTTCGGGAACAGGAACAGGAAACTCAATCTTCACACGCATTATACAGTAGTTCCGTCCTCTTTGATTCCAAATAATAACAAATCAGAAAACGAAAGCTACTGAAATGAATTTTCCTGCTTTTGGCTGTATCGTTTAAAACATCATGAATATGTAGAACTAAAAACGTAAATATTCTTATTGTTTGAAATATATTCGTGGACATGAAGACATCGAATAACGGGAGTCGGTCGGGAGTTTGTATCTCTAACATCAATCCCATCAATCAGTATGTTCCAGTGGCGGCACCAGGATTTTTAAAGTGGGGGGGGGGGGGGGCAAAAGAAAATGTTGGGGGCAAGGGCGGACAAAAAAAATCCCACCCTTTTATTTTTTTTCACTCCGAAAATTATGGGGGGGGGGGGGGCAACTGGGGGGGGGGGGCAAATGCCCCCATGCCCCCCTTGGTGCCGCCACTGGTATGTTCGTAACAATACAAACAATTTCCTGATGACTGTAGGCCTACATGTATAAAGACAATGATCAGAATTACGTTGCTTTATGACATAAAAAGGAATAACTTTATAAAAACAGATCATAACATGTTGGAAACTTGAATGCTTCTTTGCAATGGATGTGAGCCCCTAAATACATCAATTCTTTTTAAAATTAAATATCAAAATACTGTTATGTAATAGTTCTCAATACAAGCCCCCTCCAACTCCACTTCCCACACTCCCAAATTTTACGATGTTATTTTAATCCTTCGTCATAATACCCCAATTGTTCATAATCTCCCTAAAAAATTTGTTTACAAAAAAACAATTGTTTACAATCTCCCTTTTCATATAAGCCTCCTTTGTCCTTTAGACAACTTCTTGATTAATGTATACTTTGTAAGGTACCAGCAGAATTCAGCCCCCTCTTCATGTGAACTCCACATTTTGTTCACATGGTAGACTGTATCCCCCTATACTTCTGAGATATAAATGGAGCACCCCAAATAGTTTAAGAGGGAGTCAGGACTGACCATCACAGAGAGCAGACATGCTCCACTCCTGCTAGACATATTTCCAAGATAATATATGTTGTATGCTGCTGATTATATTATGTCTCTGACTGTAATAAACTATATGTACAACTGCACTTCAATATACCTCTCATCGACTCGTGTCTGTTACTATAATGGACTAACATCACAAACACAATCCCCGAAACGCGACAATACAACCAGCATTTCATGAGCAAACTATATTTAGTGTATACAGGCCCCAAATGAATAGCAATGTCTACAACTTGTTTTTATCACCACTTTACAACGAGAATAACTGCAACTGTTCCCCCCCCCCCCTCTATCTCTGTCTCCCTCTCCCTCTCTCTCTCTCTATCTCTCTCCACCCCACTCTCTAAATCCCCCTCTCTCTCTCTTCCTCCTTTTCCCTCTCTTTCACATTTTCCCTCTCTTCCACAGGACTTTTTTCGTGACCTCTCCCAACGTGTTCCGAGTAGGAGTTCCGGAGAAAATCAGTGTTAACTTGATCAGGATCACACCAAATGCACGGAGTGTTTCAGTGAAAGTGTCACTGAGACGACAAGGTGTGGTTGTGCCTTTCTTGGAAGCTACGCAGTCCGTCAGCCGAGGTATATGAATGCTAATGTTTTCAGGTTCAGTTTCATTTCAGTGTTCCAGATTTTTTATTTTATAGTGCTATTCGCAAAAGAGAGAGAGAGAGAGAGAGAGAGATGCACGAATCATTGCAGCTACGTTAGAAATATTTATTTCTCCCTAACTGCCTTCCTTTTTGTGGATATAACGGCAGAGGTTGAAAAAAAAAACTGTCTTCGCTGGGAAATCGAACCAGGGTCTTTGACCATGTTGACCGCACGTGTGTACGTCAAATGCCTGAACTTTTTTTTTGCTCCGTAAGCCTTCATGACTTTTTCTTTTGCATATTTTGATACCAAATTCCTAAAATTTCAACCAACGGGTACCGTGCAGCGTCAAAAATTGCCGTGCTGTGCGCAGCCAAAATGGACATTTCATGATTATGTATTGTACACAATGCAGAAATGTCAATTGCGCGAATAATTCTTATGTGAAAAATTGATTAGCGATAATAAAAAACACAGCCGTTTGAAGTATAGATATGAACCATTACAGGCTTATTCTTTTTAAGATACACTACATGCAGTGACGGATCCAGGGGGGAGGGGGCACAGCCGGCCCGTGCCCCCCCCCCCCCCCTTTTGGAAGAGAAGTATGAAGGCTGGGAGAACAAGGGTTGAATTGAATTGAATTGAGATTCACATTCTGACAATAATAGCAAAGTGTTTGACAAACAAAGATCAAAACAGTAAACGTTACAGAGAAGGAGGCGAAAGTTCGAAAAGCAGAGCTTGTTTTGAGAACGCCGAAGAAAGTAATTAAAAAATGTTCCTGTAATATGGCATCAGCATGACTATAGAGACCACAGAGGCAGGGTGAGTGGTATTCGCAGCTACACCATACAGATCATCGACAGACAGACTTTCCAGCCCCTTAGCATTTTAGTTAGCAGTTCATTTATTCACTTTCTTTGAAGGACAGCGGGAGTAGCCTGACCCTAGCAGCAGGTTGCATGTATCTAAATGATATGTGAGATTTTCGTTTTTGTTCCAATACTATTGCAATGGCAATAACTCTTTTGGGTATATTTTACAGAATTAGAGAAATTAATGTAAAAGTCACCCACGAGAGTTGAGAATGCTTTAGTATTAGAACAAAAGTTTATTATTGTACGTATGTTGTTTGGAGTGAGCAGATTCCCTATTCACAAGAAACGATTTGTGATATCCATTGGCGTTTATGGGATGAGGGTGTGTAGGGGGGGGGGGGGGGGTATCCAAGTGTGTTAAACATAGTTAAGCAAATACGCCATTCTCTTTACTTTCAACAGGTTCAACTGATTTTTTCGTCACTATTGAAGCCGAACATCTGGCGAGAAACGAGGGAAGTTTCCAACACATGACCCTCAAGGCTGAGTCCCTAGACCCAGCCTATCCATTCACAGAAGAAACGGAAGTCCTTGTCACTCTTCTATCCGGATACGTCTTCGTTCAGACCGATAAGCCAATCTATACACCAAATCAAGGCGGTAAAGTGAAACAGTTTACCTTTCAAATGGGATTAGTCCTGATATTTATTTCTAGGCATTATTAGGTGGTCTGTCGGTATCGACAGATCACCTTTTAATTTTGTCAGAATTTTCTTTATTAGGTGGTCTGTCATTTATGACAGACCTCCTTTTAATTTTGTCAGAATCTTCTTTATTTATTTTTATAACAAATTTTTGTTCCCACCAAATCTCAAAATCGGCCAGGTCAATATCATCGAGTTTCATGTCATGTATGAGGTCAATCATGGACATGGTCCATTAAGCTTTTGGAGGTCATCAGGTCATCGTGACGTCATCAAGACGCCATTTTGTAAATTTACAAGATCGATTATATCTTCATAATCGATCATCAAAAATCAACTATATTCACATCACATAAACTTCACTTGACAGGCCATCAAGTCATATCTTCACAGGTCATCTAGAGGTCAGGACGTGCGCGTACGCGCGCGTCAAAATTTAAAAATGCTCAAAATCACGTAGGATCAAGTCTGCACACGTTTCAGGTCATTTTGAGCATTTCAAAAATTTGCGCGCACACACGGGTGCGTGCGCATTTTCCCGTATTCCACCATGACGGAGCCTAAACTCGCCGTTTTTTCTTGTGTACTCTCATAGAACATAAAATTCGGAGCAATTTGATACCCTTTTTATCTTTCTACGACCATTAATAAGGAAATTATCGTCCGTCAAAGTTTGCAGCACGCGCGGGCGCGATCCCTCACTATAGGCCATATATGGGCAAAAACATGCCTATACAAAATTCACTGTAGCTCGTTAGATAGTCCGTTGACCCCCCAACTTTTTGTCATCATCAGGTAGGGTATGAATCATCGATATGATTTCATGTATCATTTGACCCTTATAAACATTATGACGTCATGAAAATGGCGCCAGAAGTCAAAATTTCCATTTTTCATGTTTTGACGTCATCACATTTATGCAAATTTGGCTCTAGATTCGTAATTATTGGTCGTTTTTCGCCCAGATTTTGATATGTCATAGCTGAGACAATTCTCTACAAGATAAGTTGCCACCATTTTTCATTTTGATGACGTCATCACAGTGAAATTTTCAATTAAATATGCCATGTCAGAATTTTCCCTATTTGCGTGTTATGTCTATGGAAGATGATTTTTTTTTGAATCATGAATCTACACGACATTGTTCTCTGAGCTGTATCTCAGTTGTTTTTGGTCTATTTTCTTCCAGATTTTAGTATGTTATAGCTGAGACTCTAAGCTTTTATAAAGGTGGTCTCCAATTTTTTATCAGATGTCGGGATCATGCCCAATTTTTCACTACAAAATGGGATTTGAAAATCCCGTTTTTCGTTTACGTGTTATCTCTATGGGAAATATTTTGGTATATTGGTCAAAGCACTTGCCTCTTACTCCGGTGACCCAGGTTCGATCCCCGGTGGGTCCATTAAATTTTTTTTTTGTGCTTCTTTTTGCCTTTCATTTTACCATCTTGTTCGACTATTGTAACATAAGCAATCACAAACCAAGTAATAAAATGCCTTATTTTGCATGTTATGTCTATTAGAAAGTAGTGTGCAGTAGTTTATGTATAACCCTATGGAAAATCTGATTCCCTGAAGTGTATTAAAGCGATCCTGCAATATCATTAGTCCTATTGATATCACAATTTCTCAAAATTGCCTTGCTCAATTATCTTCAAATTTTCGTCAGTCATCGGTCCTAATAAGGTCAAGTTTCCACATCTTTTTCAAGGTCATCAGGTTATGGTGACGTCATCTAGCCGCCATTTTGTACAAATCAACTTATGGTCGTATCTTCATAACGAAATGTGATTTCTCTTTCATATTTGGCATGGTTAAGGTCACTGTCATTGCAGTCATGGTCATCACCATTATCCCCATCATTATCATCATTATCACCATCATCATCATTATATCATCATCAATCATCTTCATAATCACCATCACCATAATCATCACCATTATCACATCAGTCTCCATCATTATCCCCTTCATTATCATGATTATCATCACCATCATAATCATCATTACATCATCATCATCATCATTATTGTCATCACTGTCATGATCATCATCGCTATTATTATTATATCATCACCATCATTATATCATCATAATCATTATAACCATCATCATTATATCATCTTCATCATCATCACCATTATCATCATCACCATAATCATTTTACAATGACCGTTTCACACATTTTGCTACATTCCTGTCCTCAAGAATCACCTCCATTCATGGCATTTTTGACTTCCTATCTTCAGTTTAGCATTTCCCCATTATTATGATCATCCTGATTACAATCATGATCATACAAATTGAAAGACAGACCACCTAATTCGTCCTCATGACGAATTAAATTCTAGTTAGGTGGTCTGTCATTTATGACAGACCTCCTTTTAATTTTGTCAGAATTTTCTTTATTTCTTTATTTCTTTATTTCTTCTTTTTATAACAAATTCTTGTGGCCACCAAATCTCAAAATCGGCCAGGTCAATATCATCGAGTTTCATGTCATGTATGAGGTCAATCATGGACATGGTCCATTAAGCTTTTGGAGGTCATCAGGTCATCGTGACGTCATCAAGACGCCATTTTGTAAATTTACAAGATCGATTATATCTTCATAATCGATCATCAAAAATCAACTATATTCACATCACATAAACTTCACTTGACGGGTCATCAAGTCATGTCCTCACAGGTCATCTAGAGGTCAGAACGTGCGCGTACGCGCGCGTCAAAATTTAAAAATGCTCAAAATCACGTAGGATCAAGTCTGCACACGTTTCAGGTCATTTTGAGCATTTCAAAAATGTCCGTGCGTAAGCGTCCGTGCGCGCGTTTAACGCGCGCGCAAGTCGTAAATAACGTTAAAACGCTGTTTTTTCGATTGATTTGCAATCCTAACACTTTTCTTCATCATTTCCATCAATTTGGAATCATTTTCAATCAATAATAAGGTCGTACGGGCGCGTCAAACTTCAAAATCCGTGCGCGCGTCTATGTCGAAAATAACGTAAAAACGTGCAAAAACATGCCTATACAAAATTCACTCTAGCTCTTTAAATAGTCCACAAACCCCCAATTTTTTGACATCATCAGGTAGGGTATGAATCACAAATTTCATTTCATGTATCATTTGACCCTTATAAACATTATGATGTCATCAAAATGGCGCCAGAAATCAAAATTTCCATTTTTCATGTTTTGACGTCATCACATTTATGCAAATTTGGCTCTAGATTCGTAATTATTGGTCGTTTTTCGCCCAGATTTTGATATGTTATAGCTGAGACAATTCTCTACAAGATCAGTTACCACCGTTTTCCATTTTGATGACGTAATCATATTGAAATTTTCAATTAAAAACGACATGTCAGAATTTCCCCTTTTTGCGTGTTATGTCTATGGAAGATGACTTTTTTTTCGAATCATGAATCTACATGACATCGTTCTCTGAGCAGTATCTCAGTTATTTTTGGTCTATTTCCTTCCAGATTTTAATATGTTGTAGCTGAGACTATAAGCTTTTATTAGTAAGCCCTCCAATTTTTGATCAGATGTCGGGATCATGCCCAATTTTGAACTACCAAATGGGATTTGAGAATCCCGTTTTTCGTTTACGTGTTATCTCTATGGGAAATATTTTGGTCTATTGGTCAAAGCACTTGCCTCCCATGCAGGTGACCCAGGTTCGATCCCCGGTGGGTCCATAACAATTTTTTTTTTTTGCTTCTTTTTGCCTTTCATTTTACCATCTTATTCGACTATTATAACATAAGCAATCACAAACAAAGTAATAAAATGTCTTATTTTGCATGTTATGTCTATTAGAAAGTAGTGTGCAGTAGTTTATGTGTAACCCTATGGAAAATCTGATTCCCTGAAGTGTATTAAAGCTATCCTGCAATATCATTAGTCTTATTTGATATCACAATTTCTCAAAATGATAATGATGTTGATGATAATCATGATGATCATGATTATCATCAACATCATTATCATCATCACTGTCACGATATTCATGATGATGATTATCCTCAACATCATTATCATCATCACTGTCATGATATTCATGATGATGCTGATGATTATCATCAACTTCATTATCATCACTGTCATGATGATATTCATGATGATGATGATGATGATAATTATCAACATCATTATCATCAGCACTGTCATGATGATATTCATGATGATGATGATGATATAATATCATCACCGTCATGATCATCATTGCTATTATTATTGTCATCACCATCATTATATCACCTTCATCATGATAATCATCACCATTATCATGATTGTTATCTTGCACAAATATTATCACATTTTCCAATGACCGTTCCACACATTTTCTACATTCCTGTCCTCAAGAAGCATCTCCATGCGTGGCATTCTTGACTTCCTATCTTCAGTTTAGTATTTCCCCATTATTATGATCATCCTGATTACAATGATGATCGTACCAATTGAAAGACAGACCACCTAATTCGTCCTCATGACGAATTAAATTCTAGTTAGATTGACGTAAAGTCAATCTTCTGTTCTTGTTCGCGTTCTGCATTCTTATTCTTCTTCTTTTTCTTCTTCTTCTTCTTAGACCTCAGACCCCATTCGTTTTGCACAGGGTGTTTGTGAGCTCTGTCTAGGTCCTTTTCCCTTGTCCATTTCATTTCAAATTTCGTATGCATGTTCCTTGGCATCCCTTCTAACTTACTGAGGTTTTGGTTTTCCGAATTCACTCATGCATGACCGTCCAGGCGCCATTTTGTCCGTTTTGGGGTCATTTTCATGCCTTTTGTTCTCTTGGCCTATCTCAGCTATCCTACATCCTACAGACTTCTAACAAATTCCTGTAGATAGTCCAAGAGTTGCTATTTACATTCTTTTTTTTAAGTGAATACCAAAGATGCCATCTTCACACTGTAAACTTAAGTCCGAAATCCGCCATGTTGAAAAACGCTAAATTTCTTGAAATTTTCCCTCCCGAATATTAAAAATTCCTATAACTTTGTCATATTAATTGATTTTTGTCCCAATCTTTTACCATGTGTTGGTCTTGCCATTGCACACATTTCCGCCATATTTCATGCATTTCTGATTAAGCATTATATAAACAGCGCCCTCTAAAGTTTTCAAAACGGCTCCCTTCATGTGGCCGTATCTCCGTCATGCCTGGGTAAACCCGTACCCTTTTTTGGATTTAGATACTTCAAGATATACCCTTTTCAGCCAAATAAAAAAATATATACCTCATCGCTGACCGACTTTGAGAAAATTGCACGTGAAAATCACAATATTTGCATAAATGCCGAAATAAAGACAAATTGCTCTAATTTTGTGAAGGTTCAACGTACGTCTTTGAAATTTGGTGGGTATGTGTATTTATGTATTTGACAACTGTTAACCAAATTTGGTTGAAATCCATGACGTCATCGCGAAGATATTACGTAATAACCTTAATTTACTATGCATTACATAATATTGCATAATATGCTTATTTTAAATGGCGCGCTAGTCGCAGTTGGCTCACAATGACCGCAATGAAATTCCCTCGTCAGGGATGCAAAAAAAGATATATGGTTTCACAGAATATTTTGAGTAAATCGCGATTGAAGTCAGGTCATTATACGGATCCTGCACATGTATTACATGTATTGTCTATGGGGCAAATCGGTTTCCCGCATTTGGCCCCCTGAACGATTTTCATTTTTCTTGAAATTTGGCAGGTACATGCTTCGAGGCAAAATGAAGAGACTCTCGAAGCCGGATTTTCAATATCTATCAAGCGCTTTGTTTTAATCGCAATTTTATATCCTGCATAGATGCCACTATGGATGAAACTATGGTGGGCTGAAAGGGCCAGATTTCCATTGTGGCCAATATGTTTTGCATGCAGAGCTTGTGATCGCTGTCTAGGTCCTTTCCCCTTGTCCATTTCGTTTCGAATTTCGTACGCATGTTCCTTGGTATGTCATGTCATGCACTGAACTCTTCATTTTCCAAAATCCCTCATGCATGACCGTAAAGGCGCCATTTTGTCCACTTTTCGTTCCTTTCGTTTGTCTTGCCTATCTCCACTATTCTAGATGCTACAGACTTCAAACAAATTGCTATAGGTAGCTTAAGAGATGCTCTTTTTTTTACCGTTCAAGGACATGCAAAATACAGACGTCAATCTATGCACATCGTTCTGATACGATTGCAGTTCTAGTTATTATTATTATTGTATCCCCCGAACTAGTGTTCGGTGATACTAAGTTTGGCATCGTCGCGCTGCGTCCGCCGCAGAGATTTTCTTGTGAGCGCTCCCGTGAGCGCTCTATCTACTGGCTGCAGTTTTTGTCTGATCACCTTCAAATTTCACATGGAGGTGCATTATGGTAAGATGAAGAAGCCTATTGTTTTTGGTGTGGGTGGAGTCAACATTGTTGCCATGGTAACCATATTTTAAAAAGAAATGGTAAAGATTTTCTTGTGAGCGCTCTACCGGCTGCAGTTCTTGTCGGATCACCTTCAAATTTCGCACGGAGGTGCATTATGATAAGATGAAGAAGCCTATTGTTTTTGGTGTGGGTGGAGTCAACATTGTTGCCATGGTAACCATATTTTAAAAAGAAATGGTAAAGATTTTCTTGTGAGCGCTCTACCGGCTGCAGTTCTTGTCGGATCACCTTCAAATTTCGCACGGAGGTGCATTATGATAAGATGAAGACGCCTATTGTTTTTTGGTGTGGGCGGGGTCAACATTGTTGCCATGGTAACCATATATTTTAAAGAAATGGTAAGATTTTCTTGTGAGCGCTCTACCGGCTGCAGTTTTTGTCAGATCACCTTGAAATTTTGCATGGAGGTGCATTATGGTTAGATGAAGACGCCTATTGTTTTTGGTGTGGGTGGAGTCAACATTGTTGCCATGGTAACCATATTTTAAAAAGAAATGGTAAAGATTTTCTTGTGAGCGCTCTACCGGCTGCAGTTCTTGTCGGATCACCTTCAAATTTCGCACGGAGGTGCATTATGATAAGATGAAGACGCCTATTGTTTTTTGGTGTGGGCGGGGTCAACATTGTTGCCATGGTAACCATATATTTTAAAGAAATGGTAAGATTTTCTTGTGAGCGCTCTACCGGCTGCAGTTTTTGTCAGATCACCTTGAAATTTCGCATGGAGGTGCATTATGGTTAGATGAAGACGCCTATTGTTTTTTGTGTGGGTGGAGTCATCATTGCCTTGGTAACCATATTTTTTAAAGAAATGGTAAAGACTTTCTTGTGAGCGCTCTACTGGCTGCAGTTCTTGTCGGATCATCTTCATATTTCGCATGGAGGTGCATTATGGTAAGATGAAGACGCCTATTGCTTTTGGTGTGGGTGGAGTCATCGTTGCCATGGTAACCATGTTTTTTAAAGAAATAGTAAAGACTTTCTTGTGAGCGCTCTACCGGCTGCAGTTTTTGTCGGATCACCTTCAATTTAAAAAAAACTAAAAAATGACAAAAGTACAAAAAGGTCATTTTTGTCAGCAGTGATACCGAGGTCCCAAATTGCCACTTTATCCATTTCAGTAACAACATTGATTCAAATGGGGGATGGGTGACGGGTTCGGGGGATACATGTACTCGGACTGGCCCCCCCTCCGAGTGCTTTATTTATTATTATTGTTATTATTATTATCAATGTTGTTACTATCATTATTGTTATTATAATTATTATTATTATTATTATTATTATTATATTATTATTGTTATTATAAGTCCTAACTTAAAAGAATTTAGATAATATAATTACTTATTCGTTGGGGGGGGGGGGGGGGAAATGCATATAAATTTCACTGTGGATGCACCATAATATGCTCCTAACCTGATTATTAGAATTATTAAGAAGTATGTTTAGTATTATTATATTTACAAATAACAAAAAACTTTGGACGAGTTGTAATACATTAATTCAAACAGGAGCTTCATTCTAAGGAGAGAGACAGAATGAGAGAGAGAGAGAGAGAGAGAGAGGGAGAAATATGCTTCATTGTTTGAAACGAACATTCATCGAAAGAACACATATATATATATAAATAATTTCTTGGTACTACAAAATTTCAATATGGCACGAAAAAGAGACATGATAACGAAGCTTTTCGACCTGCACTCATCAGGTTATCACGCAGGTATATAACAAATTACTTGAAATCAACTGTATTATAATACAGTTGATTTCAAGTAATTTGTTATATACCTGCGTGATAACCTGATGAGTGCAGGTCGAAAAGCTTCGTTAATATAGTTGATTTCAAGTAATTTGTTATATACCTGCGTGATAACCTGATGAGTGCAGGTCGAAAAGCTTCGTTATCATGTCTCTTTTTCGTGCCATATATATATATATATTTACATGTATATATATTTTCTCATTTTATTTCTTTTCAGTGATGATCAAGGTCATGTCTCTGGAGCAGGATATGCTTCCATCTAATCGAACGGTAAATTTTGTCTACAAAGTTTATTATTACACATGTATAATATAGGTAACAACACAATTATTCATACCATTGTAATTTTGAAGTCTTTTGTGTTTTTCCTAAGAATGAAAGGTGGATCAGTGGAATTTAGCATTGGTTGTACATGTATATTTCTAATCGTTAGCTGTATGTTATATAGGTGAACGATGATTGTGGTTTCAACTCATTAGCATAACAATGTAAATGCTATTATGTTCATTTCCTGACATTTTTAGAAGTATTCATACCCCAGTCCAGGCATGACATTGAGGCATATTTTGATTCTTTATATGGTTTGAAACTAATTCCCCTAAACCATCACATTTTGTAAATTGTCTTGTGGAACTATTCTTAATTTTTTTTGTCGCGTGCTCAAGTATTAAACATAAACCAGGACAAGCTAAAGTTTTCACAAAATATAAAAACCACACCAAAACTGGGTAAGGGTATAAATAACTTTGTTGTTAAATATATATCTACAAATAATTTCTTGGTACTACAAAATTTCAATAAATAGATTATGGCACGAAAAAAGAGCCATGATAACGAAGCTTTTTGACCTGCACTCGTCAGGTTATCACGCAGGTATATAACAAATTACTCGAAATCAACTATATTATACTCGATGAACCCGGACGCAACCCAGACGCCGTAATTACAAAAGCGAAGCGCAGCGCATTTACGCTTTCTGGAAGCCGCCTACATTCAATCGCACGAACCCCTTCTGTGCAGACAAAAGAAGTTCGTCCAAGCTTTGCGATTGTTCTGAAATTACGTCGTCCGGGTTGCGTCCGGGTTCATCGTGTATAATATAGTTGATTTCGAGTAATTTGTTATATACCTGCATGATAACCTGAGGAGTGCAGGTTGAAAAGCTTTATTATCATGTCTCTTTTTCGTGCCATATTGATATATATATATATATATATAATGTGAAAGGAAATGAGAGAATACAGGCCCGTAGCCAGAGGGGTCGGACGACCCCCTCTTCTTGGGCTGAGGTCCGCTTTTTCATTAAAAAAAAAACACACACACCTTTAATCTTTGACCACGTTTACACAGAGTGAACTCGAGTTCAAATTCGACAGCGAATTCAATTGCGACCTTGGATTAGCATAAATTATTTTTCGGTGGGCTGTTTACACCAAGCGTTGGACGAACTCGAATTCAGAAGGAAAGTGAATTCGACTTGATTACGCCCTCGCTTGGTGGGAATATCGTGATTATCAACTTCCGGGTTAAATTTGTGAAAACCCCGCGAGTGAGTTCAAAATGGCGGTAGCGAGTATTGTAAGCGCAGTCATTTTGATCTGGTTTCGTATGATTTTACGTCGGAATAGGAATATCCTGATCAATAATTATATGCGACAGCAACGTGTCAGATCTGCTCGTCGAGCAGACCGTTTAAGAAGATGGCGGGAAGATTTTTTTTCTTCAATTTTTTTGGGGGGAGGGGGGCGAAAGACTGCAAAAGGTAGAATTTACAAGATACTTCAGTGATTTACTGGTTAAATATTGTTTAACATTAAAATAGTTTGAGCTATGCAACGCAATGCTTCATTCATAGTGTATTTTTCCAATATCTTTGCCTGAATAAACCTATAAACTTGACAACTCTGTTAAGCCTCCATGTCAGTTTTTCACACATTTACCTTTTGTACATGGGTCAGAATCGATATGTGACCCGCTCCCACAAACCTGCCGTAATGGATAAAATGTTATTTTAAAGATTTGCTTGTAGCTAAATTGCTCAAATAGCCAGCTTTTTCTATTGATTTGGATGTATTGTCTGAATTGTCCTGGTGACTTCGGCGGGTTTTGTAGGATCGTTCGTGCGTTGTGGTTCACTTGTTGGATGACGCTTATTTACTGACGCGTTGCTTAGCAATACCGGAAGTGACGTATGACGGGGTCACTGGCTGGATATTTGCTAGTCGACTTTCAATTACGTGTCCGTTCACACAGCAAATAGCGAATTTAAATTCGATAAAAGTCGAGTTTGAATTCAATAAATGTTGCTCTGGGTCGTCATTCGAATTCGAGTTTTGAACTCGAGTTCTAATTGCGACTACCCTGTTTACACACAAATGAACTCGAGTTCAACTTCGACTAAAGTCGACTTCAGTCTCTGTGTAAACGGGGTTTAAGTTACCAGAATTACCCACATGCTGTCAGTTGTACAGCATCATCTGCGACTTCAAAAATGTGTGTTCAATATCATCATTCACAATCCCTAAATTTCCCCTCGGGAGTCCTTAAATTGCAGCAGAAAGCATCTAGATTTTACAATTTTCCGGGGGGGGGGGGCAATGCCCCTGGACCCCCCTAGCAAGGACCTGTATCCGTATTGATTATGACAAAAAGGTCCACTTTTGCCAAAAACGACCCACCCCTTTAGAAATCCTGGCTACGGGCCTGGAATAATGGTTGCTTAACTTAAATCAAAGTTCCCCAAAGCTGTCCTCCCTTTTTGATATTTTGGCATTTTTGCAAAGGTTGAAAAAATGTCTCCGCTGGGGAGACTCTGGGAACTACACAACCTTTATTCTCTCATTTCCTTTCACATTGTATTTATTTCCACGAGAGTTGCCAAAGCTGTTGTATATGTTATTTCCCAACAATATATATATATATATATATATATACATGTATATATATATATATATTCACATAGGTGTAGTTAAATTTGGAGTTGAGGCATTCAAAAGTGCTCAATGCTGAAGTGCAGAGCATAATATTTGTACCTGGGTCCTGTCCGCTACCGTCGGTTTCACGCTCGACGTGATCTTCAGGCAGACTGTGACTCGACTCGGCTTGTGCATCTGCCTGCTGCAATGGATCGCTTGGGTGGCTTTCTTGGGGGCCTTTTTCGGTGCCTGCACTTTGAGATGATCTCCGAAAAAGGCCGCCAAGAAAGCCACCCAAGCGTGACACCGATCCATTGCAGCAGGCAGATGCACAAGCCGAGTCGAGTCACCCATCTGCCTGAAGATCGCGTCGAGCGTGAAACCGACGGTAGCGGACAGGACCCAGGTACAAATATATATATATATATATATATATATATAGCTACTTAATAACTTGCCAGCATCATGATCTATTGTTTGCTTGGTTGGTTTTACTACAAAAGAGTCTCACAATAATTGGAGTATGAATAGGGCGCTTTTTTAAAAAAGCGCACTCCCTTTGATTGAATGTACTTGCGCCATGTCCATTTTGTATAATACATGTATTCTGGTATCTCTAATGTCATTATATAGCTTGTATATATATATATCTAAGCAGAGAAACAAGATCTTATATTCCACCTGAAGAATAAAACGAAAGCGCTTGTGGAAAATCATCTCTGCTCGCTCTGTGTATTTTCTCTCCGTGTTACCTATTTAGTTATAATAATAAGTTTATAAACTGTAAAAACATCTTTATTCTATGTTAGGTCTCCTATTGACAACATGTCAATTGTTACTTACATTTTCGTATATCATATCTGGCAACCAGAATTGTATGGTTTTTCTCAAATCTGTTTTGTTTTCCCTATATCTGTATATTGTTTATATTTTCGGAATAAATTCAAATTGAAACATTCAGTGCGCTCCGCCATCAAAGGTGTAGGGATGGGGCTACAGTTGTGATTTGTTTTCAAAGTTATGTTTAGTGTAAGGTTTAGGATAATGTTTAGGGTAAGTTTTAGGGCAAGTTATAGTGTTTAGGCCACATTTGAAGTTAGGAACTCGATAAATGTGAGAAATTGACCGTGTGTACATAACTAAAATAAACAAAGTCAGCAGAGTTTAAAAGGTAAACACAGCACAATGTCGTAGTTCTGTTTCTTTTCAAATCGTTCATCTTTATTAAACTTTATTTATCTTGTTCTCAACCTCGTTTCGTACATATCAGCTCCACGTCGAAATAATTAATCCCAGTGGTGTCAGCGTGAAGAGGTTGAAAGAGACTCAAGCCAAACAGGGGTTCCTGTCGGGCGAGTATAGGTTCCACGAACACCCTACCTTCGGTATCTGGTCAGTTACCGCCTTCTACGGACACCAGGTATTTGTAATAATAGGACATTCATGACATTATAGTCATGATATCTAGGGGCGGATCCAGGAGTTTTCAGAAATGGGGGTGGGGGGGGGGGGGGGGGTTTCCCTCCACTTTTGCCCTGGATGATGTCATGCCAGCCCTATTAAACAGACATACAAACGGATTGGGGGAGGGGGGAGGTGGGGCTTGGAATAGCTGACGAAGTTTTCTCCATCCCCGTATTTTTGTGTCAATTGGGTGGGGGAAGGCAAGCGTTTCCACCCTGAATCCACCTATAATAGCCTACTGCTGATATTCTGTTTTTTGCACAATTATAGTATCAAAGAATTTCTCTGTACTGCTGAAGCAAAGTGGTCATCATGAGCAGATTTACATTTTAAAGAATAAGCTCTATATCCGAGTACCCATTATATGTTACCTGAGTCAAAATAAAATAATCATCATGCCTTAACAACTCTTCCAACGCACACTAATATATTTCGAGGAATAAAGTTGTTGGATTGATATAAACATTTTTTTTCTCCTTGACTTTTGTAAAATAAATGTCCAAATTGGTGAGTGCGTGTGTGTGTGGGTGTGTTCGCCCGTGTTTGGCACACAGTGAACAATTTTTCCCCGGTAGTGTATAGTTAATTTACAAGATATGCCAATTCATGTTTGCCCGGAGCCACATACCATCCCCCCCCCCCAGCGTGGACATGACCCGGGGTCCCCCACCACCAACCGAGCAGCCCTAATCTATCCACCACCATATTAAATTGCAGTACTTGCAACTGAAATGTGTATTGTGAGATTCGTTCAGGCCGCAGCAGGTTTTTACCCCTTCCCCAGCTAATTCAGGGGGAAGTGTGGGTGTGTGTAATTGGGTTTTTACAGACGTGTATCAATCAGATGATTATTTACGTCTGGGGACCGACCTTTAAAGTCACCATCCGGAAGTTTACTAGCAGCCTACGTTTCAGGCTAAGTTATATTTTCCTTGTTTTCCTTAGTGAGTACACGTATAATTGCTCTGTGGTTGCTAGCGAATTTATTGCCATCAACTTTTCATTAGAAGGGTGCAAATTTGATTACGAAATGATAACCCTGGAAATTTTATTTGAATTGGCTTTTATGCAATCTATAGTAAAAGCAATTGAACGAGTAAGCGCCTTGAAGACAGCTAGTTTGCGGAGGCGAGGTCGTGGCGAGACCAGTGAACAAGACGTACTCTTGACCAAAACAGGTGCTAAGCCCATAATGATAATGCTCGACTATTTGCCCAGCCCATTTGCCATGGTGATAGTTGCTGATGACTGACTTTGTCATGACTCTATTCTCCAAACCCCTTTTTTCGTCACTCATGGATGATTCACTTTTATATTTAGGGAGCCTACAGGTTTACAATTTCCTGAAAGAAAATCTTGAAATCACTTTTTACTCTCTTCATTTTTTTTTATTCATTTAATCCTATTTAGTTCCTTGTCAAGTCAACTGTGACATTTGAGGTCAAGGAGTATGGTAAGCTACTTTGATTGGTTTGACTTTCTTCACCCATTGACTACAGGGGAGCATTTCATCAAGTGTCTTGTCAGTGATTTTTACTGACAAATTTGCTTTCAGCCAATCAGATGCAAGTAGCTTATAACAGTAGCTTATAACTTGTCAATGATGACAAGTTTTATGAAACAGGGCCCAGGGGGAGCGTTTCAGCAAATGTCTTGTCAGTGATTTTTGCTGACAAATTTGCTCTCAGCCAATCAGTTGCAAGGATTCCAGTAGCTTATAAACAGTTGTTGGTAAAAATCACTGACAAAACGCTTGATGAATTCTCTCATTACTATCCCATAGTAATACAATAATGACTCCGGTTCCTGTAGTGTAGGCAGTTGGTTAACATTCTAAAACTATTCTCGACATTTAATAAATTTGGTAAATTATATGCATATTTTGTCATTTGTAGGGTACGTGTGTGGTGTGTGTTGTAACAGAACAAGTTGGGTAGATCATGTAAATCATATTATTTTGCCTTTTGCCTAATAAATTTATTCTCTTACTGTCCAGACTAAATATGGTATGCAGGCTACATTTCAAGTGTTAAAAAAAAATATCTTTCCTGTATTACATGTCTATATTTATGACTATATACATGTATCTATTACTCTATATATATATACATATATAATACTAAAGGGTACATTAGATGGACAGCTGAGCATAGAAATAAGACAAAAACTGTCCTAATGTAGCGTTATGTATTCATGTATATAGATGCAAATTGGACATGAATCAGGAAAAATGTTACCATTAGCTGTCCATGGTCAGGTTTTGATAATCAATGTGTCGAATTAAAGGAAACTAAAATATGACTATCTTTGATTAAATCTGGGTTTCCTTTTTATTGACTCACACTGTTTATATATTTATATAATTAAAAACATGGATATTTAATGCGAAATATATCAGTGAACAAAATTTGAATATTACAAGGCAATCATAATTTCATGAAGACAGGTCTCTTGTTAAAATCATGTTAAAATCTTGTGATATACAAATCGTGCTGTCTGCCATTACAATAAGTTTCCTCATAAAGAAAGTATTCAGATGGAGAAATCTTGGATTATGCTTTTGGGAAATGAGGGAAGATTTTTTTTAGTCCTAATGTTATTCAGAATTGGGAATTGATATACTGAAAAGGATGTGCGTACATTTTTGGCATGATTTACATGTCGGTAACTTGAAGTTGATTTCTGTGTGAAAGGCTGTTAGGATTTATTTGTCCGTGATGATACATGTAAAAATAGAACATCAAGATCTTCTTGTTTAGCTGGAAAGGTTATACATGTGTATCTAGGCAAAAACTTCTACTGGTTTTTCCTATTGTATTAAATTACGTTTTGTTTCATTTCTATTCTTTACTTTACAGTTCTACCAACATTTTCAGTCAGCATCGAGACACCTCCATACATTCTTAGAGGTTCTGAGGAAGTGGTCACAAGAGTAGATGCTCAGTAAGGAAATCAGTGTTATAAATCAGTTAATATCAGTATTGTATTTATTTTTGTATGTCATGAAGACATGGACATTTTAGCGACTCACTCATTTTACCATTTGACCGCATGTCTCAAGACAGATATTTGATAGGAAGTAAAATATCCCATTTCTTGAATATTTATGAAATTTAAGACTCATTCTCAAGACTTGCTATCATTCTGGTCTTCTTTAATAAACTCATTTAGACATTTGTTATCCTGCCAGATAAGCCATCCTTACAGACTTTAATAAAGGGAAATGCAACCTTAATGGCAAGTTGCTCTGAAAGAAAGAGGAAAAATCAGAGAAGCAGATTGATGAAAGTTTGAAAGTTATGAATTTTTGAAAGTTGAAATCACTATACATATCTGAATTTCAAATTGGCTAAATAGGTATATGTCACTGTGATGTGGCGCATAACTTTCCCATTTCTCCAACACACAAAATCCCTAAAAACTTTTTCTTTCATGAGGACCTCGAACGATATGCTATCCACAATATGTTTTGAGTATTGCCCTAAGGGTAAAGGTGCTTCGGAGAAAACGTCAAATTTACTTTATTTTTGTGTACAACATACAGGAGAGTTGTCCGCCAGGATGTCACAATCGACTCACCAAATTGCCAATTGGAGATTTGCATAGATGTAGTGATCTCATTTTTCAGACATCCATAACTTTCTTATTCCTTGTCCCCAATTTCTTTCAAACTTTCACCATCCTGTTTTTCTTATTTTTCTGCTTTTACACAAATCATTGTTATACCAAAGTTGGACTGCCCTTTAAGCTTAATTCCACTTCTGCTATGTTAGGTAACTTTAATCTTCCAGCATTTAATGTCTTTGCATTGTCTCGGCAGGTATGTATTTGGCAAGCCTGTGATTGGCCGTTATACCTTCAAGTATGGTGTAATGCAAGAAGATGGTACAGTTCAGGAGCTTGGAGAGAAACGAGGGCTGGTAAGCTTAAACATTAAAATGTAGCTGAAGAGACAGTCGTTAAAACGTCGAAATAGGGTTGACTATTAAAGTATTTATTTCTGTCAACTATCGTTCCGTCAACTTGCTCCGTGAAACTGTATGAACAAATATGACAAAGAAATTGAACAGATTATAAGTCATTGTTCATACAAGGCTTTCAAGTACAAAAATATAAATAATATATATTATTTTGCCAATTAAATGCATCAAATATTCTCAAATGAATTATTTCCTATTGCAGTTTGTAATTCGTGTATATGCAATTGCCTACTACAAAACAACAACCTCATGCTATTCATGCAATCAATATCCGAAATAGAACATCGAATTATATAACAGAGAAATTAAATATGGTTGATTGATATTTGGAATCGCTCTATAAATACTCAATCTATCTTTAGTCACTAAATGAGCTAAATAAACTAAACAAATATGTAGTCCTTTGCTTATATTCCTAATTCATAGATATAAATCGTGCATTAAATTATGTTCGTATATATATAATTCTATACATCGTTAATATCGGATACCAATTTCCGTGCATATAATCAGTGTTGTTTATGTAGACTCCGCTAAAACTTGTATATATCGGATGCCTTAAAACGTGCATTTAATTTGCATATATTAACAAAATAGGGCGTGTATATCGTATACGTAGATTTCGTTTGTACATTACACCACACATACATCAATAATATTAAGTTGATTGCAATCGTATCATCGTTATTTTCTTACTACATGTTTTATATATACTCAGTATCTATTCCTATATCAAATCTACTGACCTTCTTGCCTCCTTTTAATTGCAATCTGTGGCTTCGTACAACATAAAGCTGTCATTTCGGAACAAAATTCAGAGCAAACAAAACCAAGTCATTGCTATACCCTTGTCACAAATTTGGAAAAACGTAGATGGCGCTATTGCAATCAAAGATTTAAAGCAAAGAAAGAAAAGCGCAGATGGCGCTATTGCAATCAAAGATTTAAAGCAAAGAAAGAAAAATTCAGCAAATTTTCAAATAACTTTTTTGAGATTATAACGATCACATCAACATGGCTCCTTTAAATTAATTAATTTACCCTCCTTTGGCCTCATAGAACGACTTGAATTATTTGTTCTTCATCAATATCAATAGATCAAATTATATCAATATGTACGTATGTATATTTCATAGTTAACAATTGCTATCTTAACGTGCATGGATGATTTTGCATGCAAAACAAAACATTATTGACACTGACCATTCAAATTTTATCAGTAGATTACTTCAGCTCTATACAGAACCTGTTGGAAGTATCTAAATTCAGCAGCGAAATTAAATTCAAATTGATCAAGTCCAAAACAATCAGGGCTCTTAACTCACAAATTTTTGCTATTAATTTGATGAACATGCAAGTACTGAATTCATAATAAACATAATAATTTGATCTAGCTTCGCATTCATTTCAAATTATTGTAAGACTTTCGAACATTCATACAATAGTTTCTTGCCATGCGTAATCTTTTAGAAAAAGTGCATGATATACATATCATCATAAAAATTAGCATCGAGTCATATCGAATTGGATGAAATAACATTGCAAGGGTGTCTCAATTCTGCTTATTCATGGATCCATACAAGCATGTCGATGAGATTGAATTGAAATAACCTTGAATGCTTTCGATCAGTGTAATGTTACAAGGAAATAAATGTGATCAAATGAGTTGTATCAACCTAAATTCTGTTTTCTCAAATTGGGTTATCATAAGCTCGATCGTCCAATTTGATATAATTGCATCAAACAAATAAAAACAATATGCATATAACATTATTTCAGCATATTTAAAGATGTCAGTCCTGAGAAAGATTTCTTCAATTTCAATCAAGTTATGTTGATTAATCAGTTCAATTAGTCTTCATTTCAGCTGATATTGTCCAGTTGCTGTTAAAGGCATAGTATTTGATCCAAGTCCAATTGCAAATGTTCTTGATTTTAATCTTCAAATTAACTTCATTTAAGCGTTCACTTTAATTGACTAGTCTTAAATGAGATGTTTAAATTATGTGATTAGTCTTAATTTCAGTCTTTCAGAATTTGCGAGTAACGGATAGTGTTCTATTCAAGGCTCCTTGGTTGGGAATCTGTCCTGGTCTTCACGCGGTAGGAGTAAAACCAGTTTATGTATTGGACGCTCTAGTTCATGTACAGGTCCTTTACGATTACCACGGTCATCAAGATCGGAGTTACCCTTTACAATCTTTACTTTACGGATAAGTCCATCGGTAGAGGGAATAACCTCGCTAATCCTTGCTAGGGACCATTGATTTCGTGGTAAGTTCTCATCTTTCACGATGACGATATCACCAACCTCAGCATCCCGTCGGGGCCGTGTCCATTTCTGGCGTGTCTGTAAGTTCTGGAGGAACTCCTTTCTCCAGCGATCCCAGAACTCGTTTATCAGATGTTGTACTCTCCTCCATCGCTTTCGGGAATACAAATCAGCATCTTGAAAACTGCCTGGTGGCGGCAGTAAGACCTTCGATTTCATGGTGATCAGATGATTTGGTGTAAGAGGGGCTAGGGAAGTTGGGTCGTTGAGATCGGTCACTGTCAGTGGTCTGCTATTAACAATCGCAGCTGCTTCGTACATCAGTGTTCTTAATGATTCGTCATTGAGTTGTCTACCAGCACTCTCCTAGTCGATCGTATTTGGCGCTCCCATACTCCACCCATATGGCTCGCGGCGGGGACGTTGAAAGCAAACTGCACGTAGTCACATCCTTCTTTCATGAGAGTGCCTTTGACATCTGAGTGATTCATTTCCGACCAAGCGTTCTTCAACTCTGCCTCGGCGCCTACGAAATTCGTTCCCCTGTCACATCTCAGGAGACGTATTGGACCCCTCAGAGCAGCAAATCGGCGATACCCCAGAAGGAATGAGTCCGTGGTCAAGCTATTGAGTGTCTCAATATGGACGGCTCTCGATGACAAACATGTGAATAGTAGTCCATATCGCTTCATCTCCTTTCTACCATCCTTTATCACCCATGGTCCAAAACAATCGATGCCACAGTAAGTGAAAGGTGCGGCTGGAGTCACACGGTCAGATGGTAGATCAGACATCTTCTGTATTTGTGCGGGACTGCGAAGTCTGTTACATGTTACACATTTCCGTATGAACTTAGCCACTCTACTACTGCTTCCAAGGACCCAAAATCCATACTCTCTTATTTGGTTCAGTGTCATACCTCTGCCTCCATGAGCAGTCGACTCATGGCAGTAGCGTATCACAAGGTCAGTTATGTGGCTTCTTTGTGGGAGAATTAGAGGATGTTTTCTTTCATATGAGTCGTCTCCTCTTCGAATTCTACCTCCAACTCTAAGAATTCCAGCTTCATCCAGAAAGGCATCAAGTCCATGAAGACGACTTTGTTTCTTTATCTGACGTCTTCTCTGCCTGTCATTTAAACCCTGTTTCCTCTGGATTGACTTCAGGATTTCTATTTCTTCACCAAATGCTTCCTTCTGGACATGTCTCAGTATCTCTGATTCTGCCTGTTGTAGATTCTGCACGGAGACTTTACATTGGAAAGTTGAGTCATCAGCTGACTGCTCTGTACTTTTCCTTTGACAACGTTGTTTCAGTCTTGTGATGAACAGCAGACAGTAAGCCATAGCCCTCTTTGCTTTATACCACGTTGAGAATCGATCTAGGCGACTTAGATCAAACTTGGAGTCATCCTTCACAATGACGTTCACCGTGGACTTCTTTACCTCGGGGTCACCTGGTGAAATCTCAAATTCCTCCTGATCATCATCGCAAGGAACCGTCTCCTCCCATAGGAAGTCTGGGCCCGTGAACCACTTCGAAGTGATGAGTTGGTCAACGGTGCACCCTCTCGAAGCTGCATCTGCTGGATTGTCCTTCGTTCGAACGTGCTTCCACTGCGATGTTTCCGAGTGTTGTCTGATCTGACGGATCCGATTTGCTACGAACACATGGAATCGTCTTGATTGATTGTTTATATATCCAAGCACAACATTGCTGTCTGTCCAGTAGATATTCTCAATGTTCTCCAAGGCTAACTCTCGCTGAAGTAATGTGCTCACCCTGATGGAAACAACGGCAGCTGATAGTTCTAATCGGGGTATTGTAACTGCCTTGAGCGGGGCTATCCTGGACTTTGCCATTACCAGGCTACAGTGCACTCTTCCATCACCATTCTTCATCCTCACGTATGAACATTGGCCGTATCCTTTGGAACTAGCATCAGAGAAGTGGTGCATCTGCATGGTTGCAGCATTTCCAAAATCTGCAGGTTTATAACATCTCTGTATTGATAGGGAGTCAAGATTATGCAGATCAGTTGTCCATTTCTCCCATCTTTCTCTGAGATCATCTGGCAGGGGGTCGTCCCAATCTGCAGAGGTCTTACACAGCTCTTGCAGAATCTCCTTTCCAGGTAAGACAATCGGGGCTAGCAATCCCATCGGGTCATAGATAGACATCACTGTTGACAGTAGACCGCGTCTGGTTAGAGGTCTGTCATCAAGAATCATTCTGAATTGGAACGTGTCAGATTCTACACACCATTGCACTCCAAGTGCCTTCTGCAAGGGAAGCTTATTCTTAAGTAGATCAGTCTTGGAATTATCCTTTGCCCTATCCTCATCTGGAACTGTTTCTAGCACTTCTGGGGTGTTTGAGATGAATTTGTGCAAGTGAAGACCTCCTTTCTTGCACAACTGTCTGGTTCTCAAGATCAGGTATTTGGCCTCTTCTTTGGTAGGAACAGATTTTATCCCATCATCCACATAGAAGTTATGATGAACGAAGCTCTTTACATCCTCTCCAAATTCATGAGCATTATCACTGGCAATCTGTTTCAAACAAAAGTTTGAGCATCCTGGAGATGATGTCGCCCCAAACAAATGGACAGTCATTCTCAGCTCATGGGGTTGCTGCTGAAAGTCTCCATCCCTCCACCACAAATACCGTAGATATCTCCTATCTCCTTCCTTCACCTTAAATTGGTAAAACATCTCACGTATGTCACAACAAAATGCAATTGGTTCAAGTCTGAACCGGCAAAGTACTCCCAGCAGTGTGTTAGTTAGATCTGGTCCAGAGAGTAGATGCTTGTTGAGAGATTCCCCTTGAAATTCTGCACTACAGTCGAACACAACTCTTAACTTCTGTGGTTGTATTACTCCATGATGGGGAATGTACCATGCTTGGCCGTTCTGCTTGTCGGTTTCTGGTACAATTTCAGCATAGCCTTTCTCCAAGAGAGCATCCATCTTTTCCAAGTATTTCTGATGATAATTAGGGTCCCGTTGAAACTTTCTTCGTAGATGACTCAACCTCCTTTCTGCCATGTATTTGTTGTTAGGCAAGTTGATGACATCTTCTTTGAAGGGAAGAGGAGTCTCGTAGTGACCATCCTCAGTAATACGGACGTTATCCTCCATGATTCTCATAAACCTTGTATCATGTTGCGAAAATGGCAACTCAGTTCGACTCTCTGGGAAATCTCTTTCCATGAACTTCAGGACAGACAAAGGGCTGATCTCTTCTTTGATTGTAACATTGTGACTAAACGTTACTCTCTTCTTCGTAGAAATGTCTCTTTCAGCCAATTCAGGGGATATCTCACGTGCTGTCAAACGGTGACTGTATCCAACGTGATCATCTGGGTTGAAGGGCTCTTCGTCCTGACTTGTAACACCCACAATGCTCCAACCCAAGTCTGTTTTCAATCCAAATGGGCCATCATCGTCTTGGGAGGGAATCACATCTCGTGGTGTCAGAGCTCTTCCACAGTCATAACCGATCAATAGTCCTATTTCACAGTGTTTCAAAGGCAGGAGTTGATCAGCAATCAAATTCAAGTGCGGGAATGAGCGAGCTACTTCCGGAGTGGGAATGTGTTCTCTGTTGGCTGGCATAATATCTCGAGTGTATGAAGCTGGAAGTCGTATCACCTTTTCACTGTTAAAGGCTCTAACAGTGAGTCCTTTAATCTTCTCGCTTGGAATGCTTTCGCTCTTGATGGACATTGTAGACAGGAGAAGATTGACCTTCGGTCCATGAAGTCCTAAGGCGTCCTTTGTAGAATTCAGGATGAAGGTTGTGTCCGATTGAGTGTCGAGTAGAGCGTATACGAGTCTCTCTTCCTTCAATTTCTCATGAGACAACCAAACTGGCACAATTGCAACACTTTTCACATAACCTTGAACGTTAGATTTCACGAGAGTATGCGAATTGGAAGACTGTATTTCTTCCTGGTTCGGTGTCCCTTCCCTATCTTCCGAGGGAATTCTGTCTAAATGCAGTGGTGTAGGATGTCGCCTATTGCATACTCTACATTGGATTCTCCTTCTACATCTCTTGGTCAGATGACCCCTCTTAAGGCACCCGTAGCACAAACCCTTTTCTCTGATGAACTTCTTCCTGTCGAGCATGGGTTGAGTGATAAAGGTTTGGCATTCCTCGAGGTGATGATCATGGTTACAGAATATACATTTCTGTTCTGGTCTCCTTGTCGCAACAGCCGGTCTAGTTTCTTGGATGGAGCTGGTCCGCATGGTCATAGCCTTCATAGAATTCTCTCTGCCCCGCCGAGGTTTGTCCTCTGTCAGGCTACTAGTGATAGGGTCACACGCAATGTTGCTCTCTTCCTCAACAAAGTATGAAAAGTCACAAAATGACGGAAAGGTACCATGAGCCCTCCTATGGTCGTATACGCGTCGGCTCCATTTGGTGACTATCCAATTAGGAAGCTTCAACAGAAGTTTGCGATTCTCCCATTCATCATCTAAGTGATGGAGGTTGCCATTTCCTTCCATGACTGTTTGACACTGTCGCAGGTAATCAGAAAATCTCTGTAGACCTCTGGAATCCTTAGGATGTATCTTTGGCCACTTGTCCAGTCTGTCACGAAACGCATTCGAAATGATGAAAGGATCCCCATATCTTCGTTCTAGTTCATGTTTAGCTTGAATGTATGCCGCATCATTGTATATCAAAGAAAAGCCTTGCACCAGCTCGAGAGGTGGGCCTCGAAGATACTTCTTAAGATAGAAGAAACGATCTCTTGCAGGAATCCCTTGATGTTCCATTAAGGTGTCGTATGCCTGCTTCCAATTCGGGTATTGTAAAGGATCGCCTGAAAAGATGTCTGGTTCAGGTAGTGGCAATCGGCTAATCTGAAGTTGTGTCAAAAGACTCAATAGGGGTTCATTAGTGGGTGCTTCTGTTACGATATCTCTAGCCGTTGCTGTCGGCACATCTACATAAGGAACATCTTGAGTCACCTCATCTCTGGTTGGATCATCTCTGGTCGGATCATCTCTGGTCGGATCATCTCTGGTCGGGTCATCTGTGGTAGGAACCTCTTCGCGGTTTCCAAATGAGCATTCGTCCACCCATTTTTGACATGATGATAGTCTCTTTGAAAGCCTTGAAACCTTGGACTTTCTTGATTGGTGGTCCATGAGGTACTCTTGTACAGCTTTCATTAGCTCCGAGTGCTCTTCCTCGATACTCTCGAGTCTGTCACCACTGTCATCATCAATAACTACCCAATGCAAAAATGACTGAAGTTCTTCCTGGGCCAATATAGCTTCATCCATCAATGTTTGCAGGGCATCTCTTGCATTTCTAATATCCTTCGCGTCATTGTTATCACTGACGATGGCTCTCAACTTGTTCGAGGACCTACGCCAAGCGTTGATGGATCTTTTAAATTCCTTCTCCTTTACATCTGCTTGATATTGAAGGCCCTTTTCAGTTGGCTTAGCCTCTCGCCTTGGTCTTGGATCGATAGCCATAGCTCCAGGGTTGTCGGCATCCTTTTCCATGGTCTTGTCTTCGTCCGACATGTTGTTCCAAGTCACGACGTCCTCGCAGGTTGCAAGTCTTATGTAGCATGAAGTGAAGTTTCACTGAAGAGACAGTCGTTAAAACGTCGAAATAGGGTTGACTATTAAAGTATTTATTTCTGTCAACTATCGTTCCGTCAACTTGCTCCGTGAAACTGTATGAACAAATATGACAAAGAAATTGAACAGATTATAAGTCATTGTTCAAACAAGGCTTTCAAGTACAAAAATATAAATAATATATATTATTTTGCCAATTAAATGCATCAAATATTCTCAAATGAATTATTTCCTATTGCAGTTTGTAATTCGTGTATATGCAATTGCCTACTACAAAACAACAACCTCATGCTATTCATGCAATCAATATCCGAAATAGAACATCGAATTATATAACAGAGAAATTAAATATGGTTGATTGATATTTGGAATCGCTCTATAAATACTCAATCTATCTTTAGTCACTAAATGAGCTAAATAAACTAAACAAATATGTAGTCCTTTGCTTATATTCCTAATTCATAGATATTAATCGTGCATTAAATTATGTTCGTATATATATAATTCTATACATCGTTAATATCGGATACCAATTTCCGTGCATATAATCAGTGTTGTTTATGTAGACTCCGCTAAAACTTGTATATATCGGATGCCTTAAAACGTGCATTTAATTTGCATATATTAACAAAATAGGGCGTGTATATCGTATACGTAGATTTCGTTTGTACATTACACCACACATACATCAATAATATTAAGTTGATTGCAATCGTATCATCGTTATTTTCTTACTACATGTTTTATATATACTCAGTATCTATTCCTATATCAAATCTACTGACCTTCTTGCCTCCTTTTAATTGCAATCTGTGGCTTCGTACAACATAAAGCTGTCATTTCGGAACAAAATTCAGAGCAAACAAAACCAAGTCATTGCTATACCCTTGTCACAAATTTGGAAAAACGTAGATGGCGCTATTGCAATCAAAGATTTAAAGCAAAGAAAGAAAAGCGCAGATGGCGCTATTGCAATCAAAGATTTAAAGCAAAGAAAGAAAAATTCAGCAAATTTTCAAATAACTTTTTTGAGATTATAACGATCACATCAACAGTAGCCTAACCTTTTACAGCAAAGTGTATAGTCAGGATATTGTCAGTGGGAGAAGTTGGTTCTTTTGTCACCAACCAAATAAACCTGTTTACTAAGTTATTCAAATTTTATGCATACTTTTGAAACAAAGGTTCTTGACAACCCGAAAGCTTGCCAGAGGCTTGTCAGAGATAGCAACAAGTAATGTATGCAAACTGGATTCCAAGTATTGTAGTTCATTCATTGATAACAGGTTAATGGAATACCTCGTTACTAGGTCCCCAGGAAAGAAACATCCATAAATTTGAATCACTTATATAAACAGGTCTATTGGTTGTTAGATTAAGCCTGATTTAACTTGGAATGAAACTTATTGGAAATGTCTCTCTCCAACGAGTGTATAAAACATTTTAATATTTGTCATGCACAGTCTCTGTGCTTTGCACATGACAAAACTTTTTGATACTAGAAGCACTTCTCAGTTGAATAATTTAGCAAGATTTACTCGCCTTATCATGTTGCAGTTTTCTCAGAAAACAGAAAAAAGATTGTTCATGACAAGCATTTTAGGTAGTACAATTAGAGTTGAACATACAGGTAGGATAGTGAAACAGCCTGCTTTATTAAGCGTGTAAATAGACTGTCATCATATATTATTGTCACTATCTATGTATACATTGTATTTACAAGTTGGTTACATTGTTCATGTTTGTACTATACACTATATTATCATTTGTATCTTTAATTGTGTCATTATCTATGTTAATGTACATGAATTGTATTCACAAGTCTGTTATACATTGTTATTTATACTTCATGTTTGTTTGTACTCGCATACCCCAAGAGGGGGTCGAAATAGTCAATAAAATTCTAAATTCTAAATGTGCTCACCTATATATATCACTTTCCCTTCATTCTTTTACCAGCTCAATGAACAGGGAAATGCTGAAGTCACCTTAGATGATCTAAATGTTGACTTTGGTCTAGATTGGTTTGATCGGTTTGAAAATCAGCGCTTCCATGTGAAGGCAATCATCCACGAAGCAGCGACTCTGTTTAGTGAGGCAAGCATCAACACAAAGGCAGTCTTTGTCAGGTCCCCGTACAAATTCAGTAGAAGACGCATGGTTGACTACTACAAGCCAGGCGTCATTAATCAAGCCAAGGTAAGATAATATAAAGCTTTAAACGGCCCATGCATGCAACCCAACTAACTTAGCCTTTCAAAACATGAATACACCTGTACTTATGAATATTCCAGCCTAAGATTTTTCAGAAAGTCTCTATACTGAGCAAAAAATGAAAATAACTGTCCATTTTTCACAGATCTCATACTTGCTAAGCTCCACCCCTCGAAAAAAGGTAAATATGGTAAAGTGGCTTGATGACGCATTTGACGTCATTGCAGGAATTTCCTTGAACATGTATTTGTCCTACAACTAAGGATCTTACAATCTCTTTGTAATTCATAATTAGGAATGACAAAATGGCCAGAAACATTCTGGGATTATCAAGTGCATATTATTTTTTCCAGAAAAACGTCTCTTTTTTTTCAATTAATATCATAGTTTGCCTTGTGTAGGTCATTTTTATGCCTAAATCACCGTCATTTTCACTGAGAAGTCGTGAGCAGACAATTTTTGCTTAGACTCGGTCCTTTCATTATTTTGCACGTTCTTCTCAGCTTGGCATCAGTTTTCTTTAGAACACAAACTGTCAAACGAGTGGGCAAAGAGTCCAAGGTATTTATTTTCATCATTATTTTATTTTTTGCATTTGTGCTTACGTTTAGTTTCGTTCTTCTAATTCTATGGCTGGGATCTGCCATGATATTTGTGTTTTTCATGATATATTTTTAATTTCCCTGTGAAAATGGTGTCACGCTGTGTTTAATTAACAATGACGGAGGAAGCCTACATTACTTCCCGAGAGATGAATATTTAAGAAGGGTTTGCACAGCTAGGGTGAAGATCACTCATGCCGAGTGGATTGGCCCCGGTCGCGTCAAATCTTGATCGGCGGTCATCTGCAGCGACCATTTTCCCCGAGAATGCGTTTGAGAAAGGGCTGCATTCACAGTTTGGGTTTTGATAATTGAAATCACTTGCAACCTCTTCGTCGCTCTCATTGTCTTCTTCAGTCATTTCTCCTTTTCTTTCACAAGGAAATTCTTGCATAACCGAGGAAAGAATTCTACAGACACAAGTGTTATTATATTTTCGATGCACTGAGCGGTGTTCCTGCAATGTTTTCTCCTGCAGTGAGCCGCTAGTGAAACCGGACTTTTGTCTGAGCCGTCTGAGTCGACATTTTTAAAGCTAGAACCCAGAACTATTAACGATTTCTAAGAAAAATCATTGTCATATTCGGAATCTCCGTGAAAAACTCTTTTACAGGTATTTTTATTTCAATTTTAACCCTCAATAGCCCGGGGGGGGGGGGGGGCTATAATTTAGCCCCCCCTCGACATTTTTGGCAATAATTTTTTAACGGGAAAATATCTCGTGCTGAAATTTCATGACTTTTTTCTTTCACGTCTCGCGCACATTTTTAAGACTCTATTTGTGAAAAGCGGGGGTACGGTTGCGGAGATATAGCACATATTCATGACCAATGTCACAAAAAATGGCGGTTTCCAATAATTTTGTGTATACATACAATGTATGGGCTTTACAAGAAGTGTTGTCAGAAGAAGTTTTTTTTCTGTTTTTCTTCAGATAACATCTCTTTTGGCTATCATCAACTATTCTATATAACAGAACAATGAAAAACAAAAGATTTAAAAACAAAGAAATACATAAGAATTGGTCAACAAAGTGAAAAAAGAAAATCATCAATCTAAAAAAATTTGCCTATTTACATAATTAAATAAGAAAAACAATGTATATCATAAATTTGACTATGCATTCTTGCACAATACATGATGAGACACAAACACACCAAGTTTGGTCGCAATCGGTCTATAAATGGCCGAGATCTGGGGGGCCCCCCGGGCTATATAGGGTTAAGCCTGTTTTGATTGCAGGGGCAGTTTACGATAATGAGGATGTTGCTTGGAGGTGTTGGGGCATCATGGGGGTTAATTACTGCGATTGTGGTAAGCCAGGTGTAGCTGATAGCTGAAGCCACAAAATGAGCTTGAAGACATGTACCTGAATATTTGCGAACTCCCACTACGTAAATGCAAATGCTTGGATGCAGTCATATACTTGTGAAAGTACAGGAGAATGATGTTCTTGATGAATGCCAGTCAGCCTGTCTAATTTTGCAAACCACATGTGCATGCTTGGAAACAGGCGACTGGCTGGAATGCTCCCTAGAGGAGTGGAGAATGTGCACTGTAATGTGCAGAATCGCAATTGAATCCAGTGACCGGGGTAATAATAATGCTGTAAGCGCTTTGGTCGGTTACAACGTAACTGGTAAGGTGCTATATTAAAGAAACAACTATTATTATTATTATTAGACCTTTCTTCAGTACTGGATACTTAATTTGACCATTGCAATCTTGTCAGTTGTCATCCATTAATTGGTATTCGCAACTGTGCCCTCACATGATTCTATTTGGATCAGTGCCAGCAATTGGTAAATGTGAAGCATGAAAGATCTGATCCTGTACAGCTCAAGATTTGTTGTCCTGCAGGGGTGTTTTGGAGGACCGTTGCAGTTCTCGGTATACATCACTGGGCTTAAGCAAGTATTACAGCAGTATGATGTATAGTATCACAGCTATGCGGACGAGATACAGACCTATGCTTTGTTCTCTCTAATCAAAATGATGCAAATTGCACTGTCAAGGTACTTGAAGCTTGCAAAACTGAACTAGTTTTGCTCAAAATCAAAAACTCTTCCATGTCATCGTCAACTCTTAGATTTTTTCAATTTCATACTCTATCAGCTCCCTAACACACAAACTGTCCGACTCCCAGAAACTGCAAAATACTGCCACACGTATTATAATACACTTTCTTTTCATAGAACACTCTACACCCCTATTCTTAAAGTCCTGATCACTGGCTCCCCGTATGACAGAGTCATTTTTAAGTTGTTGGTATTCAGTTCCTTGCATGGCTCTGCTCCCTCTTGCAACATGAAGTTGATTACTGAGTACAAGCCCACAAGATATCTACACACCTATAACCTTTGCTGATGCTGCCCCCAGTGTTCAGCTTTTTATAGGGTCAAATGTCATATTTTGGTTGCTGTCTTGCATGCACTGTGGCGGTCACATTTGTCGACTGATTTCTTTCAGATTTTGTATGGAGGTCCATCGTAGATTACTCTAGACCTCTACCGTTTTTGGTGATGCTGCCCCCAGTGTTCCATCTTTTATAGGGTCAAAGGTCATATTTTAGTGGATATCTTGTGTGCGCTCTGCAGGTCCATTTCTGGACAGATTTCTTTCGAACTTTCTATAGAGATGCATTATACTCTAATCTACACGCAATGGACATTTCTAGTTAGGCTAAAATGTAAGATATAGTCTTACCTAGTGGATACTAGCACTATAATTGTTATTTTCATTATGATGATGATAATTATTGTTTAATATGTCTTTCTTATTATTATTCTGATCAAAGAATTTTGATGTGTAACCTTCGTTGAAAGTCTGTGTTATGACGGGTGACAAGTTATAATCATATACTGAGTTTTGATGATATAAACTCCTACATCTCCTTCACTTGTAGCTGGATCTAACATTTGCAAATGGCGATGTGGCCCCTGACATCCCTGTACAAGTAACATGGACTGCCACAAACTCGAATGGTCAAGAGATGACACTTTCAGGGCCTATTGTAGATGGAGTGCAGGACGACGGGATCTCGAACACTGGTGCTCAAGGTGGAATCGTCACAAAGCGCAGGATCAATCAAGACATAGTGAGAATTCAAATTCAGGTAAGAACATGAAGAAGAGATGAAAATTGAGAGCTTGGATATTCCCATTACTGTAAACTCAAAAACATTTGCAACATGAAAATTTTGCGATTTGTATAAGGTCCTTTGTGCAAAAAGAGAGTTTTGCAAATTTGAAAAATTCAGCCTTGTGTCACTTCCGATTATTTTTTTGAGGTATGAAGTTTCATGAATTGGAACCACTCGCATTTATAATTCATTAAAGTTTCTTTCATGCGTAAGTTTCAGATTTTACTCTAATCCTGTCTGAATACATTCAAATTCGCAATAAAAGCAATCCAATGGTATAGAAAAACTGGCTATTACGTAGGTGGAATGGTTCTAGAACAATTACCCCCTGGGCAATCACCTCGCAGAAAACTACCCCCCCAGACAATTACCCACTGGAAAATGACCCCCCAGAATATGGCCCCCAGAAAATGACCCTTCAGGGATAATTTCCCCTTGAAAAATTATTCCCTGTAAAATCCCCCCCCCCCAGAGGATAATTACCCCCAGATAATTACGTCCCAGAAATTTACCCCCCATAGACAAAACTCCTCAGGAAAATTACCCCAGAAAATAACCCCCCAGGGACAATTACACCTCAGAAAATTACCCCCAAGGACAACCAACCCCTGAACACAATTACAATTACAGACAACAATTACCAGACAGAACTAGGTCATTTAGGTCATTTACCACAAAATTTCAGGATTTCACTTAAACAATTTGAGCCATTAAAGGGAAAGTCCACCCTGATTACAAGTTTGTTTTAAAAGAAGCAGAAAAATTAAAGAAACAGATCTGTCAATGTTTGAGCAAAATCCGATAAGAAAAATGAGCGTTGTGAAGTTTTGAAGTTGTAATCAATCACGAATTGGCAACTCTGTGACGTATCTTGCGAGCTCCTCTTCCATTTGCTCAGTACAGAAAATCTCATAAATTTTAATTTTCTTATTTTTTGGATGAAGGAATATATTTGTTTCATACAGGTGTCGTGTAAAAACATATGAGCAATTATTATATCTAAGGTGCATGTATGATTTAATATTTTCTTTAGAGAAAATGGATATTAATGATTTTTGGGGGTACAGGGCAAATGGGAGAGAAGCTCGCAAGGTACGTCATGGAGCTGCCAATTCATTGTGTTTGATACAAATAAAAGGGTCATCAGTGCTTTCGGACAAGCAAAAAAAAAATAAGGTCATCAGCGTTTCGGGGTGACTTTTTACTCCAAATCCACACGTTTGGCGGGAGGTTTTTTCATAAAGGGGGTGATTTACATGCTTGATGGGACGGCGGCAGAATGAGCATGGTGGTGTGAGCCTCCCAAAAGCGGGAGGGTTGACAGCCCTGCATTATTCTATTTCTTGAAGCCATTTTATTATATGATTTTTTTCTATTTTCAATTTGCACTTTCTTAAAAGCATGCACTTAAAAGACCTATTTTGGGGGTGTATTCCTAGAAGCAAAAATGATACAAGCAATTTTTTTTTTTTTTTACATATATCTCTTTGACATTTGTTATTTTAAAACATATACTTTATAGGCATCGACTGAAGATCAACAATACCCAAACAACCAAGCGACTATCTCCTTTGAACTAACTGCAGCAGAATCAGCGAACGGCAATGATTACCTGATCATCAGTCTGGAGGACACCAATCAGCGCAGACTGATCGTAAGTCAAAATATTTATTCAGTACTGGTAGTAAACCCATTCTATGCTACCAAGATTTTGACCAGTCAACCATAGTGAACAATAGTGAATAATAAAATTTTGACATGAGATTTTGACGAGATTTTGTCTGCTTCATTCTTAAATTGGACATGAAATGTATTTCTTTGGGTTTTGAAGCCTTTGGCATGGAAGGGATGTTTTTTTATTCTCTCTCTGTATACCTCTTATATCCCCACATGAATCCAGTTCTTTTTTTAATATCACTTTTCACATTCTCCCTTTTGTTTATGAAGTTATTATATATATATCTCCTGCATTCTGCCATTTGATTTTTTCTCAAATTCATCGAAACATGAGTTTCTTTGAAAGATATCTTTGTTGTTGAATCAGATTCTGACATGTTCAGTTGTTTTTTCTGTGAAAAACCTGTGAAAAAAAATTTCAGCTAAACTGCAGGTTGGCAGTTGTTATTGATTGCAAGTTTTATGAAACAGGAGCGAGATCTATACTATACAGTGCTGTATCGTATCTTCAAATTTGTCATGTTTTTATATTTATGACAATATTTTTAGGGAGGTGGGGCGCATGTTTGTTGTAAAATCATTATTTTTCACATGTCCTTTTCTCATGATGTAGATTGATCGGAGGACAAATTTCCAGATTCATAGGGTTGGTTTAGCAGGAGGAGAAGCCATAGATCTGCATTTTCTTGTAAGTTTATTTTTAAAGGGAAATCCAGCCTTAACTCTTTGTTTGCCACATAAATACTTTTCTGACACTGTGTTAATGGCAAGTTGTTCTGAAAGAAAGAGGAAAAATCAGAGAAGCAGATTGTTGAAAGTTTGAATGAAATCGGACAAGCAGTAAAAAAGTCTAGAATTTTGCAAAGTTGTAATCACTATACATATGGTCAAATCGGTAATGTCACTGTGATGCAATGGTGGACAAATCCCCAATTTGCTCTATCACACAAAATGACTAAGATGCCATTTTTTTCAAATCAAATTTCTTTAAAGGCTCTTTTTCTTTTAATGACGACCTATAACAATATGCTATCGACAATATATTTTGAGTTCTGTCCTGAGGGAAAAGGCGCTAGGAGAAAACCACAAATTAAAGGAGAATGAAACCTGGGGAAATATCCATTTTATTAAAAAGAGAGGATAGAGAGAAGCAATTTAAAAAAGGTCCATCAAAATCAGTTATGAAATGAAAAAGTTATGAAGGTTTGAAAAGTCTCAATTTACTTTCTATGGCCATCCTCAAATTGGCAATGTTGCTTCAAAATGTTTAGTAGTACATGTACAACTCAATATGTTTTGTACACAAACTTTCATATTTTCTCCATTATCTCTAAAGATGCTACTTGTCTTTTTGTGAACTCAACATACAGTATGTTGTGTCAAATACATTTTCCTATGATATATCTTGAGATAAGAAAGAGACATGCTGCACCTTGAGAGATAATTGGAAAAATATGAAATTTTGTGTACAAAACATATGGAGAGTTGTACAATAAAACCGTCACTTTGAATCAACGTTGCCAATTTGAGGATCGCAATAGAAAGTAAATTGAGACTTTTCAAACTTTCATAACTTTCTAATTTCGTAACCGATTTTGATGGAACTTTTTTAAATTGCTTACTTCTATCCTCTGTTTTCATTAAAATTGAATTTTCCCCCTAGGGTTTCATTCTCCTCTAATGATAAAAATATTCATAGCTTTTATGATATTGGTCTGATTTTCTCCTTCATTTGAAAGCAAGTCATTATGGGACAGGACTTACCCTTTAAACGCCTTGATGTGAATTAGAACAACTTTTGTTCAGAGTTTCTGAAAGTGCAGATTTTACATATTTTATGTATTATGCAAGATATGGATTCTCTCGGTGCCGACATAATAATTATAATGCTTGCTTATATCAAATATTCCCTCTAGACCATGGGCCATTTCTTGAGCTGTGACATGCTGCATGACACTTGCAGAGAGAGAGAGGCGTGGGAAACCAAAATCATGCTGTAATGTTTTCCATAAAACTTTACTGACCATTCCATCTTTATGCATTTTTCGTCTCAAATTAAATTTGTTTGTAGGGTGTAACAGGTGGCAAGATTGTTATTCAGGGATTGTTTGAGGATGGCATAGCAGCAGGTAGCCAAGGCTCTGTCATGGACCTGCCTGTAACCATCAGGTCATACATGGCTCCACAAATGCGATTGATTGCCTACTACGTCACCATGGATGGCAGCGTCATTGCAGACTCTCTCCTTGTCGATGTAGAAGAAAAGTGCGGACAAGACCCACCAGTAAGTTAAATGAGCACACTATTAAATTATGACAAATGTACAGTTTGACTGAAATTGGTTACTCTAGAGCCAGTATGAGCATGTTAATCATTATTGCTTTTAATTAGTATGTTATCTATATTCAGAAACTCTGTTCAGGCAGTGGAAGGTCCAGGTTTTTTAAAATTAACCCCTTGCCTATGGAAGAACTATGTCTTTCTTGTATTAAAGGAGAATGAAACTCAACATACATTAGCTGATAATCATGTGGAAAATTGTCAGCCTATTCAAAATATCTTGAAAATATTTGATTATTCAGTAAGGAGAACAGTCTTGCTAGATATTATCCCATGGGGGCTGCCATTTTGAAAAACTGTGATGTCATTGCGGTACATGTCCATATACCTGTACACAATGGATAAGATGTTGCATAATGAATAACTATTGTACAACTAAACCATGCACCCATGCAAAATGGCAGCCATCTTGGTACCCCCATTGTCTTGCACAGAGCAGTTGTAGGTCTTTGTCACTTCTTTGAAGAATTGACAAACCTTTGTCAGACCAAGCAACTTACAAGTGCATGCCAAATCCTGCTTAACAAAAGAAACAGCTGAACCACATATCAAATAGGTTATATGACAGGATAAAAGTATCTTCATTTGAATGTACAAATGCCCCCCCAAAAAAAACCAAACCCCAAAAAACAAAAAACAAAAAACAACAACCCAATACCCCAAACAAACAAACAAACAAACAAATTTAAAAAAAAAAAAAAACCCATCAAAACATCAAAACTTAGTAAGCAGGTCTATTGTGATATGTTAATGGTGTTTTCATGCTGCTTTATTGTGCCCCCTCCCCTTGATTTCCCCCATTATATTTTGATATTAAGGGCAAAAAAAAAAAATATCCCATTAAACACTCTCTCAGAGCTCAAACAGTACTTCTTTCTTTCTTTTTAATTCCTTTGCCCTCTTTCTTCCCTTAAAAAAAAAGAGAGAAAATGTCCAAAAAATAATTAGGCTACCCATGCAGCCCTCCAAATGTACATGTAGCTAGGCTTATAGGCTATAGCTTTTTGAGACTCTGATTTAAAAAAAAATACATGACATGAAATAAAACGAAATTAATTCTATCACCAGAATAATATGTTCAAAGATACCTTTGTATGTACTGGATCAAATTCAACCTTTTTGTTGCTATGAATAATTACATTACTTCCAGAGTCAAAAGACAATACATGAACAAAAGAAAAGTCAAAATAAACATTGGGTAACAGGGTATTTCATCTCATTTCATTTAATATATTACTAGTTTCGAAAATTCTGAAGGTTTTTCATTTCTGTTTCATTTCATCACCATCACCAGTGCACCACCACTGAAGTCAAGTTGATGTCATAATGGCCTCAGCAAAGCTGACCAATCAAAATAAGATTAATATAGTGTAGCGCCATCTGTGCACCACAAGTGCTCACTGATGATAAATTTTATTTCTCCAATACCCTATGCATAGATTACTTGAGAAATTAACATCATAAAAAGTGAAAATTAAAAATAAATTTATTAAATTAACAAAATCTAGATAACTTGAAATTCCGAAAATTGATTTCCAGGAACAAAAATTTATATTGTCTTCATGGTGCACCCTGGGAGACAAACAAGTCTCTATGATAATATTCCTTTGTTTAGTCGATCCTTCCAGGCACGTAGCCACCCCCCCTCCCCCCAAATGCCTAAAAACGTCAAACACCCCTGTTACATACAGTGCACTATTGCGTCCAAATAATTCAAAAGCAGTCAGGGCCTCAAACTAAAACTTATCACCTAACAAAATTGTTGTTACGAGCTGTTATCTTTCTCTCAAATTTGCCAAAACTTCAGAGCTTTCGTGCTTCTCGTGGGAAGGGTAAAACTCCCCTTCTCTGCACCCACCCCTGTTACCGTACAGTGCATGCATTGGGTTAATAAAATTGAAAAGCAGTCCGGGGGTCGAACTAACTTTCCGCCGAAAAAAAGGTGCTACGAGCCGTTATCTTCCTCTTAAATTTGCTATAAACGTCAGAGCTTTTGCGCTTTGCGTGGGAGGGCGGGAACTCCCCCCCCCCCCCCGAAGAGCACACTTTGCATGTTCATCGCCAATTTTAAAGGGAAATTAACCTCAGCGTATGAATTAGCTTATTTTGAATGGTGTAGTATATGCCTCTTATTTGATACATGCAATTTCATGTAAAAACACAGGATATAGATATAAATCACTATTTTCCAGCCAAGTTATCGTCTGCTAGCAATAATAAGGGGGCTGCCATTACTTTATGTGTACACGAACATATTTTTCATCCCAAGTAAAATTTCCTTCATCGTTAACTTGTAATTGATTTTTAGAGGACAAATATATATTAGATAAAGTCACATATTCTGAAATGTAAGTTTAGTTTTATATATTTTTTAAAAGGTCTTAATTTGTTCATAAAAAATATACTTCATAAAAAATATACGTCAAGGACGGAGAATTGACGTCAAGGACGGAGACAATCGTAACAATACCAAAACAAAGCGAGGAATCTGCTTTACAGGATGGCTATTAGAACTCATGGGTCGTCAATTATCTAGGCCCATGGCCAATAACAATCGTAATACAATCAGAACAAAGCGACGTATCTGTTGTAAAGGTAGGCTATTATCAATGCATATGGTACCTAATGATCCGTGTCATGCACAAAATGGCAGCCTCCATGGAAAGACGTAGCAGACAATAGGTGCATCTAGAATATCACGTGGGGTTAATTGTCCTTTAACTACCGCACCCACCCTAAAATGAAATCCTGGCTACGTGGTTCGATCCTTCGTGTCTGGCCCACCCCCCCCTATTGAAAAATACTGACTCTGCCACTGAACTCACGCTATTATTATAGAAGAATATTAAAGTGAACACATAAAATTAGAAGTCCTGACGATGTAACAAATTTTTTGAGTGTCTAAAGAACGACTACAATCATGTAACAGCTGGTCAATTAATACACGACATGATGAGGATAATTTAAACCTCAAATAAACTATTTGTAAACATACAAAAAGCAAATGAATCCATTATCTATTCCCTTTGAATGAACTTTCAGCTGTCGCTAAGAATTCTCCCTGAAAGGACTGGACCTGCACTTAAAGTTTATGAACCAAATGGAGCCATAGATGTGGAGGTGACTGCCCCAAACAACTCCCATGTTGGTCTTCTTGCTGTGGATAAGGCAGTTTATCTGCTAAGAAACAAGGACCGCATGACCAGACGAAAGGTAAAGTCAATATCCACTCAAGCAAAAAAAAAAAGTGTTGGTAATGAAACTAAAGAATTCATAAAGATTGTTGGAAGATAATCTCACATTTACTCTCAACTAAAATAGTCCCCATAAATGAAAAATATTATTTCCACTGTTCTCAAATCAAAGTTCAGGCATACATTTTGAAGATATCAGTAATGTAGTGAGACCATAGTTTCGAGACCATAGTCTCAGTCTCTCAATTTGATGTGTTGGTCCAATTTTTTTAAGCCTGGGGTCTACTGCTTAATAAATGAAAATCTCTCCACCTGCACATGGTCTCAGGACCTCAGGTCTTGCGTCCAACTCTGGAAAATAACGTATGCATGAATTGATCAAATTTTCACTGATTGGTATCTCCAAGCATGTACAACATAGGACTATGATTGTAAATACCGGTATATGTTTTTTTTTTCTTAAATTGTTGAATGACCTTCAGCATTCTCAGTTTTCACAGGCCTTGTCTTTAACAGTGAAATCAACGCCAAACAAGTGATCTTTGATATACAAATATGCCTAAACTATAGTGTTACTAAGTTTCATTATTTTAGTGGATGCTCTTATCGTGATTTTTAGACATTCATATAGTCTTTTTTTTTCAAACAGGGTGCCACGCAAATAAAAGATTTTCAACTGCACATGCATGTCACGTGGATGTAAGCTACATGTAATGAAAATCAAGCTTTTAGTCCTGAAAATTCAAAACATAGTATGATATCTCCCCACAAAAAAGATTAACATTTCTTTTCATTTGACAGATGTATGACAGGATGAAGAGCTACGATACAGGATGTGGACCTGGCGGTGGACAAAATACTGCTCAAATTTTCAAGGTAAGATACATCATGAGCAAGAGAGCAAAACAAGGAATAAGTACTTGTGAGTTTTTAGATTGTCTAGCTGTTTGTCTTTTCCAATTTTCGTTACTACGATAACTTAGGACCATGGAAGATGTTCTAACCAAAACAGATTCAAGTACATGTAGGTATAAGCCCGAAAGGATTAACTTACTTGGGTTCAAATGGATAGTAGTATAAAAGTGTAACAAATCTCAGAGAGTGTCTGGTTACTGCGATATTTTGAGGACCATTTTTAGAGAACTTTTCCCGTAAGGCCTCTGCGCTTTTTTTCAAGTTCTCTGTTCATTCAACATTAAATTTCTAGCAAAGGCTAAATTTATTTCTGATTTATTTATTACATTATGATGTAAATGATTTTGTATACATTGTATTTATTGTATGTACATATTTTCTATCTAAAATGAATGATTAAATAAACGAAACAAAAACGAAAAGCAAAATTTTAGGCCAGAGGTTCTTAATTCGACTGTGGAACAGTCCAGATCTGCCACAGAATATTTGAGATGCTCCTAAATTCATTTAATGCAAAATAATCCAAGTCTACATATGTATGCATTTGATTTGATGGATGAAGTGATAAGATTTATTATTCAAGAGGTCAATGGCCACTGTTACATAAAAAGTATCTCAGCAAATGTCTTGTTCTGCAATTACATGTACCTAAGAATTATTTAAGTGATTGTACCAAACTTAGCTCAAGTATATGTGTGAACTGACTAGATCTTGGATTAAAAAAGCCATGAGGACACAAAAATGTAAAAGTCACAGAAAAATTCTCAAATGTAGAGAAAGTGCATTCGGAAAACCCTCTGTTTAACCCCTACCATGTAGTGGGCGGCAAATCCCGCCCAAAAATATGAGTGTTGAACATTATTTTAGGCTGAAAATGGCTTGAAATTTCTTTCTCGTACAGAAACCTATGCCTTTAAAATAATGCTTATTCCTATGCAATACATCTTTGTACATTTTCATTAAAAGTTAATGATTAATTTGTGAAATTTCATTTTGATAATTGCTCAAAAATCTGGTGGCATGGAAGGGGTTAAACTCTCTCGCAGTTGAAACAGGCTTTGCCATGTTATGTCCATTCACCGATAATCCTTATGTAACAAGAAGGGGGATTAAGGGGAGACTTGCAAGCAGCTGCCATTTTTAAATGAGTACTTGCAAATTTCTGTTTCAAACTTGGAAAAGTCTGTCTCACAAAGCTGAAGCTCAAAGCATTAATTCAGATAAATTTTGTTCTGGTGGGTCAATTTCTTTTGTTCAAAGTCTGACATGACTAACATGAAAATATGAAATAAATATCTACATCAAATAGCAAGAGTTAATGACAGTTATTGGTAGCATTTTACTGTCAGTCAGTAGCTTGACCAGAGTTTGTCGGCTGGGAAGTAGCTCACACTGTGGTGAAATGCTAGCTGTTAATCAACGTGACATACTTTGATGAGTAACCACTTTCTTATTTCTATAATTTAACCATTTTTCATCCGATTTGGAAGGATGAAAGGTTATTTTGATATACCTTAATTACTAGAAAGATGATTATGTACCAGAAGGAATTAAATTGGCACATTTTCCAATATTTTATGTAATACCACCCAGCTTCCCCACTATCCTTATCAGACAGGAATGTCTGGGAAAGTGATTAGGCTTAAGGGTGGCTATAAACAAAGAGGTGAGATCGACCTGCCGAAAATGAAAAGTCTCTTTCAATTCCGAGTTTCTGGCCCAAACTCGGAAACTTTTAAATGTAGGTTTTTCCTAATGATGAACAGGATATAGAGAATGAATTCTAAAGACACAGAGATCAAAATAATGGTACATATATTGATATATCGCTGATAGAAGGTTGGCGAAGAGGAAGACTACAAAATGGCTACACTTAATTGATCAAAGGAAAGACAGTGATAGTAAAAGTCAAGAAACTAAACAGAAGGAGAAAAAGAAGGAGAGGGAGGGAACACCATTTTATTCATATATATGCACTGTTCATATTAGTAAAAAAAAATAGAGAAAAAAATTAACAGTTCACATACTAATTTTAATCAATTTTAAATGTATATTTTTCCATCAGGATTCTGGAATGACTGTACTAACCAATGCGGATCTTGATGTTGATGTTCGTCAAGGTAAGGGACAAGGAGGAACGTGAAATTGTATGATGTATCTGCTAAATTGTGATGATTTCTAGTTATTTGTCTATTGACTTTGAGACTGTTCCTAAAAGGAAAACAAATCACAAATAAGTTGCCTCATTTTTTGAAGGTTCAAGCTGACCTTTTTTTCTACTTACCTCATACATGTAGCATATTCTGTATTATATCTAACCCTACAATGCAACAGTGATAATACACTTCTCTTCTGTTATCTGCTGATTTCAGAACACCCAAAGTCTTCAACAAAAATTACACATGAATGTGTAACCTCGCTGTATTTACAGGTACATTATAAAGACATAAAAAGTCAAAATTTATTATTATTATTATCATCATCATCATCATTATCATCATTATAATCATTGTGAACTGTGAATTTTAATCCTTGTTTAATTTTCTTTTGATGATCACAGAGATCGGATGCGTGGATGAAGCTACAAGAAAGAGAAGATCTATTGACTTTAGTAAGAGACATGACAATTTTAGTCTTTGAACTTTTGTCATGTATTTTTTATAATAAAACTGAATTTGAACTTCCTGTCCATTGCAAGCGGTAAACATTGGTAAAAAGGAGGATAAGCAGTGTTCCTATGGGAATTAGGGAATCCAGTAGTCAACGGGTTAAATACTTGTACCAGGGTGGACATCTGGGCCCCGTTTTATAAAACTTGTTATCAATAACAACTGCCCCATTTTCTATGAAAAATGTGCTCTCAGCCAATCAGATTCAAGGATTTCAAGAGCTTGTAATTATGAAACGGCCCGGGGCCCTGATCTTCTTTGAGTGTGAAATTTTATCTATATAAAAGGGTACCTGCTATGGATGTGAACCTCATTGTGGACTGTGCAGTATGTATGTGTGTTTGTAAATGATGCCTGGCTGGAATGCGCCCCAGAGGTGGTTTATGGAAATACATTGTGTGCGGGCAAACCTGAGTACGATGACTGGGTACTAATATTTCTTTAAAGTGCTTTATAGAGACATTGTCTACATTATGAGCCACTACATGGATCTCAGGGGAGCGTTTCTATTGTTAGTGGGGGGGGGGGGGGGTGATGATGAATAGATCATCCCCCCCACTAACAATGGATAATTATGCACGTCTACGCCCATGGTTTTGTCAGTGATTTTTACTGACAAATTTGCTCTCAGCCAATCAGATGCAAGGATTTCAATAGCTTATGACAGTTTTCGTTAAAAAATCACTGACAAAACGCTTGATGAAACGCTCCCCTGATCTTATTATTATTTTCATCTTTAAAGGAAGTTATGTCTTAATGCTTGTGTGAATTTGACTGCAGATCATATTCTGTCTGAAATCAGATAATATATGTATTACCTTGCTGGGAACAGATTGTTTTCTTCTATTTGTCTGTTTGTTTATTTCTTTATTATTAAAAGAATTTAAATCTATTTGTTTACACTTCTTTGAATTTGACTATAGATCATGTTTGTCTGACACAAAATTACAACATATCTGGGGAGCCTACTTTTCATCAAGCGTGTTGTTAGTGATTTTTGCTCTCAGCCAATCAGATGCAAGGATTTCAGTAGCTTATAAAACTTGTCGGTAAACATCACTGACAAAACACTTGATGAAACGCTCCCCTGGTTTCCTGCCTTGCTGGTAGAAGAAAGTTCTTATTTCTATTTCTTAAAAGAAGTAAAAAAATGCTTGTTAACACTTCTTTGACTTTGACTGCATGCAGATCAAGATTGTCTGGAACCACAACATCTGAAATCCTGCCTTGATGCTAAACCAGCATCGTTTCGAGAGAACTTCGTAGCAGCCTCATTGTCCTGCAGTCGCCGCGCTAATATCTTGCAGAGACATTGTGAATTAACGGATGAACAGAAAGAGGTGTGTTTATTTCAACAAAGCAAAATGCTTTTCCAATATTACAAGTACTCAGTAATGTGTACTGGTATCAGCATCTAGGAAAAGAAGTTTGAACATGAATCTCGTATCTAAAGTGCCAGGCTAAATTTCTCGGAACTTGGATAAGAGGGCTATTGAGTTCCAGATAATGTGGAAGCAATTTCACATGTAGGTCAAAGGTTAATTGAGGTCAATTATGTAGTGGAGACCAGGGGCGTTTCATCAAGTGTCTTGTGATTTTTACAGACAAATTTGCTCTCAACAGCCAATCATATGCAAGGATTTCAGTAGCTTGTAACAGTTATTGCAACTTGTCATTGATGACAAGTTTTATGAAACAGGGCCCAGGGATGCCAGTTGTTAGACTTTAGCCATGTCAGGCTCTAGCTGCAATCTCTCGGTTTCAGGCTTTTTCAGCTGATTAGTTATTGTACAGAATAATGGGGATTTAACAGGTGGGTTATTCAGTGAGGGAGTGCTGGGGGGGGGGGGGGGTAATTTTGTCCTGCTTGGGGGTAGTAGAGGGTGATAGTCTAGAGCTATTAGTCCCAGAATTATTATTTCAAATGTTTATCTAATTGTCCTGATATGTTTATCTCTGTTTTGTTTTGTTTTGTTTTGTTCTTGCCTTTTTCTTTAATGGTCTGATATAAATGTACATATATCTGTCTGAATTTCACCTTCCCAGATATTTAGAGTGTGCTGTTTGACTCCACCCTCAGACGGTCCTGACACTGGACGATCAGCTGGCCGGGCTGCAGACCAGAGTGACGCTGTGACAGTGAGAGAGGACTTCAGAGAGACCTGGTTTTTTGACATCATTCCCATGCCGTGAGTTTGAATTATTATTGAACTTGAAGTAAGGAGTGCTTTCCCACTCCCTCACCTGAAAAACTGGCCCCTGAACTGTTCACATGCTGCAAGTTTGAATTGTTGTGCAGAAGGTCCTTTGATCCCCTACCTCAAACACCTAGCCTAGCCTCTGTCAGTGTGTACAGTGCACATTGCCCTACTTTGACAAAATGAAGCAACTCTGTAATTGCACAAATTTCATATTTTTTTGTTAAAAATACACAGAAAATTTTTCCAAGATAAGTTCTGCTTACAATGAAAAACATGGAGAGAACTTCCTGAGTAAATCTCAATATACCCATATTGTCTATCTGTTTTCAGGTGTTTTTCCTTTAATCTTTGACAAATTTCTTAAATTCTTAAATTAGGGGAGTACAGCTATAGCTGGGACCGGGGAAGAATGATTGAGAAAATATATTTGGCAGTTGTGATGCTAATAATGATAATAATAATGTGGTCTTATTTACCCAGGATAGCTTCATCAATAATTATTATATTTCTCTTCCTGAGGGCCCTGGGGAGCATTTCATCAAGCGTTTTGTTGGTGATTTTTACTGACAAATTTGCTCTCAGCCAATCAGATGCAAGGATTTCAGTAGCTTATAACAGTTACCGGAAAAATTCACTGACAAAACGCTTTAACCCAGCATTGCCATTTAATCGATTCCGAATAGAGGCACGTACCTTCCTCTATTCGGAATCGCCAGACATATGGTTCGATTTCGGCTTTATGTTCATTCTTGCGGTATACTCTGATGAGTGCAAGACGAAAACCTTCAGTATGTCTCTTTCAATGCCGATCTCCATAATTATATATTATACATACCACACGGCGTGCGCACGGTTCCTCAACTATCTTGCGCTGATGGGCAGAAAATCTCACGCGTTGCTGGTCTTTGACCTTGGTGTCTCTGAAACATCTTGTCCAAGGATGAAAGTACTGAGCCAGGTCCGTAGCCAGGGTTTCTAATGGGGTGGGTTGTTTTTGGTAAAAGTGGACCTTTTTGTCATAATCAATACGGACTTCCTAGGGGGGTCCGGGGGCACTGCAACTCACTACACCAGCTTTGATGCTGTACAACTGACAGCGTGTGGGTAATTCTGGTAACAAAGATTAAAAGTGTGTGTGTGTGTTTTTTTTTCATGAAAAAGCGGAACTCAGCCCAAGAAGGGGTTGGGGTGTCGTCCGACCCCTCCGACCCCCTCTGGCTACGGGCCTGTGAGCAAGGATCCTCTTGTATGAGAGTCAAGAGCTTTCACCGAGGCTATGTGCCACAGTGCTCCTACTTTTAGTCGTTATTGTAACCCGCAAAAAGGCTAAATCCCTGAAAAGAAAAAACCTTGTGCTGAGAGTGAGGGCCAGCATCTTCACTTTTTTCAAAGAAATACTTTTACATGTACACAGCTAGATATAGGTTTTCATCTTGCATTCAATTTCATCGTTGTTCACTTCAATTTCGTCCTAAGGACGGAATGTCTAAACATCAAATTAATCATCGTATTGACAAGACATTGAACTAAAACCATCCAAAGGACAAAACAGACACCTTTTTCATAATTTATGTATGCTTCCTCATTTATTGAATGAGATATATGAAAAAGATGAAAAAGTAAATACATAGCCTTTAATTTGCATGTGTACTGACAGTTTTATTTCTTTCATGAATGTAACAAATGAACGAGTGATGAATTTGAATGATACTTTGAAAAATATGAATGCACAGTGACAAACTTGATTCATGCAACTGTACAAAGGCATCCTGGGACAATGAAATCGATTTAACTTCCACGACATTGGATGCAAAATTATGAATTTGATTGGACAAAGTTAAAAAACAAATGACCAAAGGCAAAATTGACCATGAGATGTGCAAGATCACAAATTTTTTGGACAAAATTGAATGAAAAAAGCGTTACAAGTTCCTGCGAGAAGAAAAGAAATTGCGTTTAACTTGATTGGTATTTATCCAAAGAGGAGACATAATATTAATCAATGCAAGTCAGTTCCAGAGCCATGACATATCAGCCGACAGAGAATTTTTACTTTAAAAATGAGGATATCCAGGCATCAAAACTAGATCCCTTGAAAAACGAGCGATTACATCTGGGATATTTGTGAGGTAAATGTGTAGACATCTCTCGCAATTGCTCAAACTTCGCGCGCTAGCATTGTTTTGTTTTACTTCAATCAGAGTGAGAACGCCAAAATTTTGAAGGAAGAATGTCTGGTGAATATTGCGACGATGATATCACCCTCGATATGAATATTGAAATTGATGATGAAGAATATAGCAGTGATAGCGACATCGATGAAGATGACAGAGAAATTGGAGAATTTGACAATGAAAATGAAGGTGCAGGTGATGGGGAAGCTGCTGCAGCGCTTCTCAACCGGTGGGCCGCGAACTCATCCAAAAATAGAAATACATATTAATAGTAGACCAGCCAAGAAGATTTTTTTTACTTTGGACGGCATTTTTGGGTAATGCTCGGTGTTCATGCTTAAACTCTTGCAAAACTACTGACGAATAACGTACGGGCGGATGCCACGCGCATTTTTGCCTAAAAATGCCATTTTTTGCTCAAAATTTGAAAGAATGTCAAAAATCACAATTTTTAATTTTTTGACCTAATATGTAATATCTGATTGAGACTTTTCAAGTGATATCAGATTTATTTTGAGTTTCACGTCATAAACCTGATTAATACACAATTGAAAGTAGGACATTACATACACATGTATGGCGTAATGAAACATAAAACTGTGATTTACTCAAAATAATACGTTGTGAAAACTACCAATATTTCAAAGTTTTTTACCCAACGTAAATTTGTCATTTTAAACGCTTTTTCTTGATTAGACATATCATGTATATTGTCATGTCACACACAGAAAAGAAATTATCCGATAAGGTGATAGATAACTCATTTTATGTTATCCCAAATGGAACGATGTCTTTTTACTGGCTGCGAATTTTGACTGAAAAACACTATTTGAAGGTACATCTAGAGTGTATATGTACATAAGGCAATTATCCCATGTTTATCAGTATAGTCTATGGGCCAAAACTGAAATGTCTCCACCTCCTTAGAAATAATCTTAAATGATTTTTTTCCTGTTAGATGGGACCATTAACTATCAGAATATGCTTCTTTGCCCTAAAATAAGAGGTGGGCGTGGCCACAAGGGCTATTACCATGGCAACGGATCAAGAACAGTAGAATTATAAGAAAATGTCATGTATTCGTGATTAAGAAAGGGCAAAAACACATTGTAACATTTTAAAATAATGTATCAAAAGTTTCTCACTTGATAAAAACTCAAATAAGAGTTATAAAAGGTGTCCATCATGTTTGAAAATGGCTGTTGCTATGGAAACAGTAAGAAAAAAAAACATATTTGAGCCAAAACCCCCATGATGCTACCGAAAAAGTAAATATCAGACATTTGTATTGTACATGATTATCGTCTCTTTTACAGGACGCTCACTTATAAATTTTTTAAAGAAAATGGAGGAGACCACTAAATGTGTCCCTAGGCTGTTACCATGGTAACAAATAAATTTATTGCATTTCTAATGAAATACAGAACTGTATTTTTTTTCAACATGAAATAATGGTAAACATCTAATATTGTTTACCGCCTGTTTGATTATATTCAAAAGTTTAGTTTGGAATAGAGCTAAATTTGATTTATACAAAAATCTGTTGCCATGGAAACAGAATTAATGAAGATGACATCTTTCAACTAAAGAAGGAAATGTAACTAACCAATATAAAATATATAGCAATTAGATTAACAAACGCCGTCAGCGATTAGAATCTGCTCGTTGGCTGTGAATGTGACCACTATCATAATAGGTACCAAAATTTGGTAGCTAATACAAAAAAATGGTGTTGTCTTTCTACCAGAATTTCTGTTTACTTGATTCCAATCTAGATCCAGAAGATTTGTGTCCCCTATAAAATGGGTGATACCAAAATTTTCACATTGAACATGATGACAAGACCTGCTACTTGATTCATTGAAAATGTTATTTATATACAGTGCGTATCAGAAGAAAGTATACCCAACTTAAGTAGCTTCTAATTAAAAAGTTATAACCTCTATGAGCTTGAAATTTATTTCATAGTAAAGAACAACTTATATTCTGTGCAATGATACCTTATATATTCATAACTTTGCTGCCACGGATGACTCGGCAGCAGGCTTTTCAAACAGTATTGTCAAACTCCTCGTGTACCAAGTTTGGGCTGAAGTAGCGAGTGCGGGTCAAACCAACTATGCATTAGTTACTTCAGTTGGAAAACAATTGCTGAGTTATTTTCAATTGATTTTGTGCATTTGAATATAAAAGGTGTTAAAGTCAACACAAACTCAAGAAAGGGCTCATTACAAGCTAAATTTAAGATTTTTTTTTGCCATTTGATAACACAACGTTGGCTTCATCTGCATCCCTTTTTTAAGGAAAGCCTTTTACTGAGTCATTAAAATGTTAATTCTCAACGCGTATCCTTCCTTTCTTCTTTTTAGTCTTTAAGGTCAGTAAACCTTTCAGTCCATGTGTTATTCGCAAAAACACCGTGTACACCCACTGTGCAGGTGAAATGGTGCTATTGACGAATGAGCAGACAGTTTTTAGTTATCACGGGACAAGAAGTTAGAAGGCTATTGAAATAAGTTAAATATTGTCATGTGGACTGAAACAAGGTCATATGGAAGCTTAGATCACTTTAAACAATGAAGCATTGAAGAACAAAGGAGGATTTAACTTTTTAAAATCATTTTAGACTAAAGTAGCACATTCATATGGCTTGACTCACATTCGTTGCATCAGCGTCAGCCCACACTTGGAACAAGGAGATTTTGATTTTTTGACGCTTTTTAAAAACCTGGTGCCCAGTCATCCATGGCGGAAATGTCATGAATAAGGTACCAATAGAAAGACAATAAGCTATTCTTCGCCATGAAATAAATTTCAAAGTCACATCGATTACAACATTTTAATTAGAGCTATCAGACTTGTGTATACTTTTTTTTGATACGCACTGTATATAATTATGTATCCATTTATTTATTCATTTGAACTTATTCATACAGGATAAAAGCATGATCAGTATAAAACTGTTTTGCATCATGTTCCTGATGCAATAGGAATAAACAATTAGGTATAGCATAAATTGGTAACAAGTTTATAAGAAAATACAAGTATTATAGTTACATAATTTACAAAAATTAACTCAACAAGTAAAAACAATAATAAACGGCTATGAATATTTCAAAACTAACCAATTGAGTATATGTAATGTTATGTGAAATGTGGATAACATCCACGTACTAATGAGACTACAGGATTACAAAAACAAAAACATGGCCCGTATTTAATAAATATCCCATATATAGTTCCTGTAACTTTGTGGATTGTCATCTAAAATAAGAACTGTAAAAAGTCAGAGTAATTTTGAAATTTATTTTTGAAAGTCACACAAAGATCATATACATACATACATATATATTTATTTATCGATGATATTCATTAAGGTTAGCTGGCAACTAAATACGGTATAATCACAAATTTAGTGTTGATGTAGAGTGTCGCGACTTAAACTCACGAGTTGGCAACTAATCAATATTGGTCACAGACCATGGCGGCAAAGCGTCTCGTGATGGGGGGGGGGTAAGGTAGACACCAGCAGAAAAAAGAACTTCTGGGGAAAGGGGGGATGCACAAGGGGGCATTAACAGAAAAGGCACTTTTCAGGGAAAAGGGAAAGGCATAACTGGAAACGTTAAAGTGAATACATAAGTTTTAGACATTATATACCCTACATTTTTAAGCCATCTCGGGAAAGATTAAAATAATCCTATTTGTTTCTCTCTTTACATCACAGTGTGCAGTTGAGTGTGAGGGTCTGTATATTCCTTTAATTTCTAATCGAGCATAGCAGGCTGTGGGGAGGGGGGGGGGGGGGAGGGCTTTTGACATCTAGGACTTCGGCCTCCTATTTTCGTGACAGAGGCCTTTCCTTTTTTCTTTCGTTTTTTCGCGTATCTCTCTTTCACATCGAGACCCCCCCCCCCCCACTTTGAAAAATCATGGATCAAGGAAAATAGTCACCCTAGTGGGGTTCAAAGTACAATGTCATCATAAAAGACTAGATAGACCCGTGGGCGTCGCTAGGACTTTCTGAGTTGGAGGTGGGGGGGGGGGGGGTGTCGAGATCACTAATTTACCGACGAACCTGAGTCTGTGTGCCACCGATAACCAATAAACCTTTGTTTGTGAACGACAACATTATTTTTTTTTTTGGTGGGGGGGGGGGGGAGTGCATGTGCAGAAGCAAGTAATAGAATAATTCGTTCTCAACATAGCAGTTATATTGCGCTGAATACATATGTTTCTAAGCGCCGAAGTAGTATTATTACCATGGCTTTAGCCCAGCTGCCTTATAAGGCGCTGAAAACAGTCAAGGAGTCAAGGAATAAATTCCTACCATATACCCATTTACTACACCTGGGTGGAGATTGGCGAATGTAAATTATGTCTTGCCAAAGGACATTCGTGCCGTGGAGGGACTCGAACCATGAGATCCACAGTCCGGTGACGTATCCACTAGACCACGACACTTCTATTTGATAAATCTAATTCGCATAATTTGTTTTCCTTGACAATTTCTATTAAAGCACACCTACAATCACTTGTTCCACATTAAATGAGTGTTCCTAATTTCATATTCGCGAGCGAGCCCCAATTTTAAATTTCGATTTTAATAATTATCTTATTTAAGGGAATGTTATGTTTCGCTGGGCGAGCGAGTGTAGAGAGCGAGCGGAAAAAATAGTAATACTTCTCATTGAAAGAAACTGGCAGCATAAAAGGAATCTTCTGGGAATGTTAATTTTGATTAGGCGAGCGAGCGTAGCGACCGATCAAACTTTGCTGACACTTGTCTTTTGATAGTAATGTATAGCATTAACGGGATCCCCTTTCTACGAAGTGGGGGGGGGGGGGGAGCACAATCGTATTTAAGGGAATGCAAATTTTATTTAAAACTTTTAAAAAAATAATAATTGGTAGCATAAACGGGATCTTCTTTCTTCGAAGCGGGGCGGGCACAATCGTAAGAAAGTTGATTTATTTACAAGGGAATGTTTATTTGTTTTTATGTTGTTTTTTTTAACGGAAGTTTTAAGTTCTGACGACATAAATGCCTTATGACCGATTCTAGAACAACTACCCCCTGGAAAACTAAATTAATAAACGACTCGGGGGGGGGGGGGGGATGGGTGTTATATATATTCCCCCTGAAATTTGAGGTGGGGGATGGCCTGTATAATCCCCCCAATATTTTTGGATGTGAGAATTACGATACATTAACTTCAAACTAATAATTATCGAAATTCATTATTTAACAACATTTAATCATACAGAAAACCATTTCGGGATGCTCTAAAAAACAAGTTTTATAGACAGATATTTGAAAAAGTCCCTGGTGTGGGAGGGGGATACCCCCCCCCCCCCTCCCACACCTTCCTCTCGCCGGTCATCCCCCAATCATGAACACAGATCGACACCCCTGTTCCAAAGGAAAGGAATCTATTACAAGATAAAAATCGTCTCTGTCTTTCATTATGAAAATATAAAATCATATCCCAACAAAGATTAAATGTGCTGACTGTGTGGTAATTCTTTTTGCACAGATTTGCACATTCATTGACTTGCATATTAGGATAAATGTACATTACTCCACGAGAGTCCTGGTTGTGTTACTGTAATAAAATACACAATGTCATACAGAATATGGTCTTCACATAACCCTCTTAATACTTAAGTCTGCTCTTCCCAAGAGTATAATTCCATTATATCTGTATGGATACATGACACATCGTCACTGATTATTGTTGTTTATTTCTCTCACTTTCTGATATGATGTTCCACCTCCTGGAGATTGACCCATTGCATTCACATGACTTTATAATTTTTTTAAAGGAAAATCCTATGTGGAACGCACAGTGAATTTATAATGAAACATAATGATATGTATTAATGTTATAATGTTCATATAACGTATATCATTTTTCCAGTTATAGTTAACGATAACTTATATTATAAAAATGAAATAAAGTTTGGCTTTTGCACGACAAATTAAGAAAAACCGAGATATCAACGAATTGTTCAACCATTGAATTAGTATGCAATATCGCAAATTGTAACTTACAATTTTTGGGTAAATATGAATCAGGATTATTTAAATAATTACAAGTATAATGTTAAAAATTGATGATTAATCCTTGAATAATTTTGCATAATGAGCTTAATCATTTCATTTGTAGACTTTAATTTATTATTTATTCATTTATTTTTTTGAACTTGATGTATTAGTGTACTTCGATAGTATTTTGTTGCTCTGATAATAAGCTTCACATTAGCGTCAACCTGCATACATAACATGTTAAAAGAGATTGGGTGGGTCGTAATATTCTGTATAGCTCATAATCAGCTTTACAGCTTTTAAAGTTTGTGAGCAAGCAACGATTTTGACACTATTTTTTCAAAACACTTCTTTCTAATATGTAGAAAGATTTGAAGTGAAAGCTCAGAATATATATATTAAGAATGGACATTTACTTGCATGTTGTTCAAATTCCAATAGTTTCGTGACATGCAACTCATTGTTAACCATGACAACGTCCATGAGGAACACATCCGTAACTAACTTTAAAGACCAAGTTCACCCTCAAAAATTGAGTTAAATCAATAAAATAAAATTAAACAAACAAACAAAAAAGAATTCATCAAAATCGGATAAAAAACGAGACATTTATGGCATTTGAATGTTTTGCATTGTTTCATGAAACAATGATATGCATAACATGGGCTGTATGCAAATTATTGAGCCCGATGATGCCATAAGCTCACTTTTCCTTTTGTATTTTATTATATGAAATTTCAAATATTTCAGTTTTCTTCTCCAAGAATGTAAAACAAAGTTTGACTCGTAGAATGAGTACGGTACGATCATCATTATTATAACTTATTGTGATACAATGAAGAGAATCTTTATAAACATCTATGAAAAAAATGAAATATTTGAAATTTCATATAATAAAATACAAAAAGAAAAGTGAGCTCATGACATCATCGGATCACTGTTTTACGAAACAATGCAAAACTTCAAAATGCCGTAAATTTCTTATTTTTATCCGATTTTGATATTTTTTAATGTTTCGTTTATTTAATTTAACTCTACTGCTTCAACTCAACTCAACATTTTGTGGACTTGGCATTTAAGACAAACAAGCTGATTCTAATAGCTACGGTGAAAAATAATATAAGATTCATTTCATATTGTTGAAATTCAGTTTGTTTAACATTTATTTTGTATTGGTAGGTCACATTCTTTCTTTGAAAGATTTCATATTCACTAACATTCTGTTTCCATGGCAACAGTTTTTATAAATCAAATTTAGCTCTACTCCAATTAACTAAAATTTTTAATATAATCAAACAGACGGCAAAAGTTATTAGATGTTTACCATTATTTCATGTTGAAAACAACATAGTTATTTGTTAGAAATACAACACAATAATGTATTTGTTACCATGGTAACGGCCTACACATGCAGAAGTCACATCTACCACCCCTTTACTAAAATAAGTTATCAGTGAGTGTCCTGTAAAAGAGAAAATGATAATGGTCAATATCAATACTCTTTTTTTAGGTGGCATCAAGGGATTTCGCTCAAATATCAGTTTATTCTTACTGTTTCCATGGAAACAGCCATTTTCAAACACGATGGACACTTTTTATAACTCTTATTTGGGTTTTAATCAAGTGAGAAACTTTGATACATTATTTTAAAATGTTACTACGTGTTTTTGTACTTTCTTAATCACGAATACATGACAATTTCTTAAATTCTATTGTTTTTGATCCGTTGCCATGGTAATAGCCCTTGTGGCCACGCCCACCTTTTAATTTAGGGCAAAGAAGCACATTTTGAGAGTTAATGGTCCCATCTAACAGAAAATAAAAATCATTTAAGTTTATTCCTAAGGAGGTGGGGACATTTCAGTTTTTGGCCATTGACTATACTGATAATACATGCCTTTGTACATGTACACTCTGGATGTACCTTCAAATAGAGTTTTTCAGTCAAAATGCGCATCCAGTAAAAATACATCGTTTCATTTTGGATAACATAAAATGAGTTATCTATCGCCTTATCGGGTAATTTCTTTTCTCTGTGTGGCATGACAATATACATAATTCGTTTAATCAAGAAAAAGTGTTTAAAATGACAAATTTACGTTGGGTAAAAAACTTTGAAATATTGGTAGTTTTCACAACCTATTATTTTGAGTAAATTACAGTTTTTGTTTCATTACGCCATACATGTGTGTGTAATATCCAACTTTCAATTGTATATTAATAGGGTTTATAACTTGAAACTCAAAATAAATCTGATATCACTTGGAAAGTCTTAATAAGGTATTACATATTAGGTCAAAAAATAAAAAATTGTGATTTTTGACATTCTTTCAAATTTTGAGCCAAAAATGACATTTTTAGGCAAAAATGCGCGTGGCATCCGCCCGTACGTTATTCGTCAGTATTTTTGTAAGACTTTAAGCATGGATGCCGAGCATTACCCAAAAATGCCGTCGAATCTTTTTCTAGAGCCTTTTTGGATGTTTGGCTGGTCTACTATTAAAGGGAAAAAACAAAATAACGATATTGAGCATTACAATTTTAACAAAAACAGTAATAATAACAATGATAATATAGATATTTCATTGACAATGCCTGGTTTCTAATGCTTCATATCAGTGGTGTATCTACAGGGGGGCAGAGGGGGCACGTTCCCTGGGCGGCATTTGAAGGGGGCACAAAAACGCAAAAGGGAGAAAGAAAAGGGAGGGGGGAATACAAGAAAATTTATGGTCTTTGAGGGTTAGTTGCGCCCCTGTCAAGGACAAAATGGGTAAGAAATGGTGTTTTATAGGGTTTGAAATGCGAAAGCTTTCTAAAGCTCGGTCGATTTACTCCCTCGCATAATTATTTTCAGGATGTATCTATTTCACACCCCATGGCGCTTTTAAAATGCTAATTAATTAATTGACTCTAGTTGCTTTGCCCCTTCCCCTAACAGCATAAGACAGGAACTTGTCAACCCTCCCCCCCCCCCCCCGTTGGGATATAAGTGCGTAAAAAGCACTTGCAAAGTATAGATCATTCAAAAGAAATCATAAATTTGCCTTGCAATTACTTTGCTAAATTCCTCAAATTATTTCTTCAGGGTTTTCATTCATTTTTCACCCCCAAAAGTACTCCCTTATGTTTGTGATAAATATTTATGTACTTCATTGTCAATTTTCCTACTTTTGAATGGTGGGTCCCGAAAAAATCCCAGATTTAAAGTGGGCCTTGAATTAAAAAATGTTGAGAAGTGCTGGACTAGATAACACACAATTTTTCATACACAGTACAGGTAGACTACACTGATTCGAACGTGATGCCTATGCCGACGGAAAGGGTCAAAAATTGTCCCCAAAAATGTGTTTTATCGAAATTTAAAAAAAAAAATCTGACATACTTAATCGAAGACTAGCAATAAAAGTATATTTTCTCCAAAAAAAATGAACACAAAGGACAAATTTACTTGATCAAAATGGAGTCAATAACTTGGCAAAAACACACAACATCCCAAGTAAACGCTATGTGAGTGCGCGGGGGATTATGTCACGGATCTTGTACAGAATTCGTTGTTTTTATTTACAACTTGATCTTTGACGATTTGTTGGGCATATTTAAAATACTATTTGGGGGTTTGGGTGATGGTATCATGAGGTAAATCAAGTTGTTTGGTGATTGGAAAGTGTTGAACCGTCATAAAATGCGAAATTCACACGATTTCCTGAATTAGGACATTTTTCTTCTTGCAGGAACTTTAAAATGGACTGGAAATCCAATGATCAAGCAAACTTAAGTTGAGGGAACATGATCGATTGAGTGAGATGACATTAAATTTTGTACATGCATATTGATATGCATAAATCGGGGTTCCCAACGATCATGGAAAAACCTGAAAAGTTATGGAAAAAGATATTTCTCTGGAATGTCTTGGAAAGTCATGGAAATTAATGTGGGTGTAGGCCGTGAGTGGCTACAGCAGCCTTACATCACAAACATGAAATAATATATATCACTGAATGGTATTCCACACCACTTGGATGCTGCAACCCATAACAAAATGGTGCTTATTTGGTCATGGAAAAGGAGAACATGGGTCATGGAAAGTCATGGAATTGGGGGATCCTGATAAATTATTTTAGTCAAGAAGGACTCACTTCCTCTACTTTTATTTGTTTGCTACATTTTAACCATCTTATGAATATATGGCTTTATTCTTAGATATTTTTTCTATTTTTCAGTGAAGTTGGTCAATACCTATATCAGGTCTCCACTCCCAGTAGCATCACGGAGTGGCACCTGACAGCTGTCAGTCTTTCTCCCACCCAAGGGATGTGTGTTGCAGACGATACTACAGTTACTGTATTCAAGACTTTCTTCATCCAGCTCCATCTTCCATACTCGGTTGTCAGGCTTGAACAGACTGAGGTCGTCGCCACCATCTTCAACTATGTTACCACTAGACTTGAGGTTTGTTGATCATTGCTAAGCATTTATCCATTTACGTCTCATCTCTATAATCAAAGCTGCTCAAAAGGCATAGATTTTGTTTTCTGAAAAGATGTTTGGTACAGTGTACTACAGAATTGGAAAATGGCATTGAAGAGAGACATACTGAAGCTTTTCTACTTGCAGTTCATCCGAGTGTACCGCAAGAATGAACAGAAAGCCGAAATCAAACAATATAACCAGAAACTAAAGGAACAAATTGTGCAAATTATGGGTTTTGATTGGCTGCCTGAAAATAACAGGAAATTAGGCTTATTGCCTGAGAACTTTGAACCAAGATGAACAGTAGGGGCCTATTGCTCAGCGCACTCTTGATTGTTAAGTACACCCTGTAAGTGGTGAGCAATAGCAGAATTGACATTGTCTGCTGTGTTGCGCACATTTGTTTATTTACACAAGTGCAGGGTTGTAGTTAAGTAATTTTACGAAAATGACATCACACAAATTGCAACAGAAAATATTTCAACTATTCTAGTCTCATGAATATGACCTACAAAACATACAAAAAGTCCTAAGGAATCCGAGTGGTGGAAAGTATTGAAAAGTACCAAAATCTGTGATAATCATTTTCCATTTTTCGGCCATTATACGTAAGCACAAACAGTGTCAACTATAGGCCTACTCATACATGTATATTGTTCAACTCAGTTTCAGTTGGACACACCCTTTTGTTGTGTGGTTGTCCAACAAAGCAACATGTACCATATTCTGCTCAACATGAACCGAGTTGGCCAAACTATTATGTTTGTATTTCCGTGATTTTGATTTGATTTGATTTGATTTGATTTCAATTTATTCTCATATTTCACAAAATAAGTAAAATATCAACACAATATAAGACAATACATTTGAATATAACAATACAGTGGGGCAAAGTAATTTCAGTATAGCAAACAATGGCAGTAGATTGTAACAATGACAATAAATGAGTTCGAAATATGAAGGAACCCCGGGGGGGGGGGGGTACTCAGATTATAATCAGACGGGGGTGTGCGGCTGAGAACTCCAGAACCATACCCACATCCAAGGGTCCTATTGCTGTAAATAGGCACCCATGTCTAAGGATTTCTTGTGAAAAAGGTAGACCCGTATTTTTTTTTTGGTCTCGCCGGCTTCTCAAAAAGTCGCTCAGTGGGGGGGGGGGGGGGGGGGGGGGGTAGGGACAACATTTTTTGGGGGAAAATGGGACCCATGTTTTAGGATTTTTGGGGGAAAATGGGACCCATGCCTAAGGATCTTTTTAATGAAAAGGGGACCCATGTCTAAGGATTTTTTTTGGGAAAATGGGACCCATGTCTAAGGATCTTTTTAATGAAAAGGGGATCCATGTCTAAGGATCTTTCTTCAAAAAGTCACCCTTCCCAGCGGCACGTCACCCTATACCCAATATACGTGAGTACCCCCCCCCCCCCCCCCCCCCCCCCCCCCCCCCCCCCCGGGAAGGAACCTGCATAAAAAGCAGAGCTTGTAAAGTCTGCAGGTTCCTTTAAAATATTATGAAATCAGCAATCATGGAGACGGAACACAAAAAAATCAGACTACATTGGAAGAGCCAAAGGTAAGTGAAAGGAAACTGTGGGGTAAAGAATGAGAATAAAAATGGAGAATAAGAGAGAGAGAAAGAGGGGTAAGAAAAGAGATAGAAAATTAAATACTAATGCAGTAACGTACTTTAAAAAAAGATACCAGGGTAGAAAACAAGGCAAATAAATAATTCATATTTGTTCAGCCAGTGCGTCTTAACTGGGTCCATAACTGGACAAAAGAGAGCATTTTAATTTACATTTTAACGTATTTAAGGATAAACAGTTGATTATTTCGTTAGGAAGATGAATCCAAAACCTAGGTCCTTCGAATACAATTGTTCTTTGAGCAAATAATGTACGAGTACGTGGAAGGTGGAATGAGTCCCTTTGGCGGGTAGGATAAGAATGGATGAGGTTGTTTCTTTCAAATAAAGATGAAAAAATTTCCGGTAGATCGTCTTTCGAGAGTTGAAACATAAATATACCCAAGTGAAATTCGTATAGATCATGGATTTTTAGGATTTTATTTTTTAGAAATAATGGATTTGTGTGAGCGTAAAAGTCAGATTAGTTAATCAACCTAATAGCCCGCTTTTGCAATCTAAATAACTTGTCTAATAGGGTCTTGTTTGTATTGCCCCAAGCCAATATACGATAATTTAATTGTGATGAAATGAGAGTCATATATAAGTTTAAAAGAATATAATCAGGAAAAAAGAATTTTAGTTTGTTTAGAATACCGATATTTCTAGAAATCAATTTACATAAGTAATTGATGTGACACTTTCAAGACAAATCATGATCGATATAGAGTCCAAGAAATTTGGTAGATTCAACCTGTAATAAATTGAAATTATCCATAACTACTTGACCAGGTAAACTTTTAAGAGAATTGCTAAATATCATAAAATTGGTTTTCTTAACATTAAGTGATAACTTGTTAGCTCTTATCCAAGACTGAACTGAACGAAGTTCTTTATTCAAAAGATTAAGTAGTGTATGTGGGTCACGGTGAGCTGGAAAAAGATTAGAATCATCAGCAAACAAAATAAACGACAAAATATTGGAAGAATTTTTGAAATCATTAATATAAAGAATAAAAAGTAAGGGGCAAAGGAGTGATCCTTGGGGTACTCCGCAAGATATTGATTTCACTCTGGAATTTTTACCTGCTAAAGAAACAAATTGTTTACGAGAAGTGAGGTAGCTCCTGAACCAATCCAAGGCCCTCCCACGAATACCATAATGTGATAATTTGTATAACAAAATATCATGGTTGATCGTGCAACAGCAACAGCTCACAAGGACGCCCTCTGATTAAAGCAAATAATTACATTTCTAAATATATGTTGTCATGTAACATGAGATGGAAATAATGACATTGCATATGGGCAGAGAAAAGAGAGGAGAGAAATGATGAAAGAGAGAGAGAAGAGAGAGGAAGAAAGGGAGAGAGGGAGAGAAAGAGATAATGCTAATAACTTCTTTTTTTTCACAATGGTATTTTCCTGATGAACAAAAAGAAACATATAAACAAAAACAAAAGATATATAAAAATGGAAATACTTCTTGGAGGGTGTGGAAATTAAAAAACGGCACTTGCCATCGTACACTCTAAAACTTAAAGTGTGAAAATCAACATTGAGAAGGACCAAGGACTGATGATATCTTTAACATGCTGAATGTAACATTTGTAGTGTTAGATACAGCAATATAAATAGTGTGATACAACATATTAAAACCAATATCACCCTTTCAAATGTTGATTTAACACTTTATTTTTTTAGAATGTATTGTCTTTCAAGAGGATTGTGGTACCCTACTGATCATTTTAGGGCAATTTAAGTGGCCACCAATGATTAGTATTATTTTTTTGTCTTTGTCTTTGTTCCTGCCAGAAGCTTATTTTTCACAAACAAATCCTTTAATTAAATCAATTTGTAGCCTATTTTACAATTTTATGAAATCAAAGTTGTTGGTTTGTAAATGTTCCCCATATTGGATATGTTTGACTACCTTGTTGTCATTACCATCATTCATCCATGCCATTGTTTATGTCAAGTACAATTTGAGAGTAATATGAAGGTTTTATTTTAAGTGATTCGTTAATTAATAATCGTATAATTTGACATTACTTTCCAATGCCAACATTATTACTACATGTACATGTACATGATTCATTCCTATCTTAAATGCAGGTCTCTGTTAATTTCTCGGTCGAAGAGGGATTGTGCACAGCTGAAAATCCTGCTTTACGCCATGTTGTTGTTGAACCTAAACGTGCAGCCTCAGTTTCCTTCATTGTACGCCCTGTGGAAGTAGGAGAATTCAAAATCACTGTGTCTGCTGGTGGAGGCAGTAATGCAGACATCGTCAGGAAAACACTCCTTGTTGTGGTACAATTCCTTCCTTGTAAAATATTTATGATATTGATCGATGAATATATGTACAGCGACAGTCACTTCGTGCTTTGTTTAACCCTTTCACGACATTACTCCACATTTTGTGGTTTGGTTCAATAACTTGTGATTCAGAGCTGTATTATTAAACTACACCAGATTCATTGAGTAGAAAGAGCAATATATTTCTGCACACACTAGCTGTGTTGATTTTTGTTGCAGGATCATACTGCGACATGATGCCAGGAATTTCAAAAAGGAGAATATAAGCTTTAAAATCCTTAAATTGGCAATACATTGAAAGATTCAAAATAATTGTTTATCAAATAATCAAAATTTGCAATGTTTTCAACTTTTCTACTCAGTTCCTAACCATGTATTTTGTTTTCAAAGACATTACATTTTATTAGAACCATGTAGCATTAAAATAGAAATATTATTGTTGCCAATTTGGGAATGAAATGTGATCAATTTAGCCCTTAGATAATTCCTGTCATGACGGGGTGAATCAAAGATAAAAGGTTAGGCTTGTTATTAGGCTTTAGATTAGGTTTAGGGTTAGGGTTACATGTATATTGTAGGTACATGTACATGTACATGTATATAGTGTTGGGTAGGTATATAATGTTGGGTGACTGATGAAGGAAATTTCAGTTTCAGTTTCAGTTTCAGGTTTTGGTTTATTTTTCATATTTCACATTTCACATTATACATTATTGGTTATGTTTCCAAGAAATATAAGAATAATACAAGCATATTTTTAAATGAATATAAGAAGGTAATGCAGTCAATTGGTTTACTTGAAGTACGTTACTTTTACCGCTTTCTCCTTCGTCTCCCCCTTATTTGACTTATCTTATTAGCCCTGCCAGTCGTTTCAATTAATACTGCATGCAAACGTATAGATATGAGGTACTCGCCCTCTTCTATTTTCTCTGACAATAGATTTTATGTTCGTTTGTACCATTTATCTAGTTTCTACCCTTCATATTGTGATAAGACAGTAAATGTGAAATATGAAACAATAAAGTGAATGTGGAACTTGTAAAATTAAGGACAAATTGAAATTGGAAGTGAAGATATGAAGGAGCCTATTAAAGTTAAAAGTACAGCTTGTTATTTGCAGGCTCCAAGGGGTAATACAAGTATAAACTCCCTTTCAGACACGCCATGTTATCCTACATGTATGTAGATACGACGTATACGAAGTATTGATATGAGAGCATTCAGACACAACTTACCGTTATACGATAATTGTATGGCAGCATTCAAACCTCGCGCACTGTCAGGTTTCATGGGAAGCTTATGAATATGTACGAGTCTCTCCCTTGCGCAGTACGAACTTTGCGCGGGCTTTGCACATTGTGTTATATAAGCCTCGCCAACTTATACGATGCATGGATATGAGAGCATTCAGACCCAAATATATGTCGTATCAATATAGGATCATCATACGAAACGATGCTTTAAGCATTGTTTCGATATACGACATATGAGATACGACATATCAATATAAGAGCATTCAGAAAACATAAAAACGTTGTATATCCATACGAAAACTCTCTAGTCTGAAAGCGGAGTAAGTCTAAAAAATTTGAGGGCATGAACAAAGCACAAATTAAAGCAAATATAAATAGTTAATTATCATTAAAAGTGTAAATCGAATAAACACTGTAGATGATTATTCAACAAAGAGTACATAAATGCAAGTTGATGGCTTGGACTTATTCTATTAAAGGAAAAAGCATAGAGTATTATCGTGACAGTAATAAACATAATAAGGTATAATAGTTGGCACTACCCATATTCTTAGGCAAACTCGGTGAGAAGTATATATTGAAATGTTTTTGTGATATTGTTGTGGGACTGAGCAGCGATTAAACGCACCTTTTTATGCAATATACATTCCTCTCAGGCCCCTGTGGATCCACCAGAGTGCTATTCTACATGTACCTTTACTGATTCATATACATGTAGGTCATTGTCATGTTTGCAGATCATTGTAGGGTTTAGTTCCACACTGTCTAATAGTGATATTTCTGGATGATTCTATTCTGCATTTAAAAAAAAACTTGTTTGATATTCTTTTCCTTGCAGCCTCAGGGAGTATTGAAGAGAAAAGGAAGATCTGTGACCCTTAACCCTGGGAGAGTGATGTTCAGAAAGGAGGTAACAACACAATCCCCAGATGACAGCTTAGACCTAGGTACATCGCACGATCCATCTAATCAAGTTGGACTTTTTGGAAAACAAGATTTTTCCATCAATGGGAATTCTTGCATGATCACTGAATTATATGTTAATAAGCCAGTTTGTAATTATTAGATGGTATATTCATGACCCCAATTTGTGCGTGCATGCGAATCTATTTTGGTGGATTCTCTACATGTTTAACCCCTTTCATGCCACCAGATTTTTGAGCAATTGTCTAAAACTTTTAATGAATTTTTTTCTTGAGCAAACTGGGCAACGATATATTGCATAGGAATGAACATTATATTGAAGGCACATGTTTCTGTATGAGGAAGAATTTTCAAGCCATTCTGAGCCTAAACGAAATGTTCAACACTCCAACATTTGGGCAGGATTTGCCGCCCACGGCAAGGTAGGGGTTAACAATTGAAATCATACTGGGTGCACATCACTCCATGAAAACGTATATAGATCAATAAGCCAGTTCGGGGTTAGCGTATGGTACAAATGACCCCAAATATCCACAGATTGCATCTCCGAAGTGGCTTATTGTACTCGGTAAAAATGACCTTCATCTGCGCATGAACCGACCATTGTAATAATGAACTGGCTTATTAATGATGACTTAAACACTTTCCTTAAAGGCTATTTTTGTTGATTATTTACATTTACATATGGGTCCTATATAGCTACATGCATGTACTTGTGCAGTATATGTGACCCAATGCCTCAAAACCTACAATAAGTCGCCAAAATTATTTTTTTTTGTTTTATACATTTTCTGAAAGTAAAGATTCTCAGCTTTCCAATGGTATACATGTACCAGTTGCCTAGTTTACTCAATGATAATGCCTTTAAATATCACATTTAGGATCAGTATGTAACCAGCAATCATTAACCCCTATTCAGAGAAAATGGCCATTTAAGTTCGGAACAAAAGAGTGCTAAACCTTCGCTCTCTGTGTGCGCCCAAGTAAAACTGGGTATTCAAATCGCCATAGCAACCAGTATGAAGGGATTATCAGATTAGGCTGAATTTTGGCAAGCTGCTTCAGGAGGACTATTCATTACTTACCCCAAAAATCAATTTAATACCTTGAGAGTTAAAGTAGTAATTTGGCATTGAATGAAAGTATTACAAAAGCTCTCCAAACATTCATTAGCTCAACAGGTGAAAAAAAGGAGTCATTTTAAAATGCCCCCAAAACATATTTCTAAGTCGAATTACGACTCACAAACTTGAGACATGAGAGAATGATAATGAAACTACCCATTTCTATCAAAAAAACGGAAAATCGACTGATCCAAGCAAATTTACTATTTGTGGTCCGTGCGACTTATTGTAGGTTTTGAGGCGGCGGGTCACATATTCAGTGTAGCCTTCTTTAATACTCCTTGACATATACACATTGGGAAATGGCTGTTATAGGTGATTTATGAGATACACGTTTTAATGCTGGTTTTATAGTACACTGTATTCTTGTTCAACATGTGCATCCAAATTATAATGCTTTTACTTATTGGTTTCAGTAATTGTTGCTTTTTCTTCAAAAACTTCCAGATAATGTGACACTGGGAGGTATCATGCATGGCATGATAATTAAGAGTTAAACCAAATCCACAACATTTACCCAAACTGTGTATAATAGTAAACTACAGTATTGGTGCATTCCTCTTTAATATGAAAGACAAAAGTCAATTTGATCATTTGAAGAAAAAAAGTTGTTTTTAATGTTTGGATGGCCTATTTAGTATTGAATGCTTTCCTCCTCTCCCACTCCTAATAGTGACTTGTGCATCATGTTTTTAATTAAAAATAGTGTCCCAACATTCATTTCAATGTTCACCTTTGCAGGGAGAACAGTCTACGGGGAGAGGCACGAGCACTATGAAATGCCCATCTCCTTGCCTGAAGATTCCATTCCAGACACAGAATCTTGCAGTGTTAAATTCATTGGTTAGTATTGCATTGCATGTTGAATTCCACTTTGCTATGGTTGTTGGTTCGGTTTTAACACCCTCTCCTTCCAAAGAAAAATAACAATAATTCCAACACTAATGTTGCAGTGTTGTGGCCTAGTGGATAAATCATTGGACTGCATTAATATGTTCAACACAAGTAGTTTGTGACCTACATGAACACATTACAGAAAAAAATGTGGTGATGAACATTAATTGCATTCATAAAACATCACGTCGACATCGTTATGTAGTAGTGTCCTAATGCTGAAAAAAGTAGGAGACCGGCAATAAGCACGAATCTCAACTCTTCAAGAAGTGTCACATCATTGGAATTAGAGTTGTTGTGGTCTAGTGGATAAGTCAATGGACTGCAGATCACAAGGTACGGGGTTCCATTCCTTACCACGGCACTAACATTCTCTGACAAGATATTAATCTATATTTGGCAGGTGTAGTAAGTGGGTACCTAGTAGGATTCATTCCTTGAATGCACCAAACATTACAGTTGCCATGCTGAAGCCAGGGTAATAATATGAAGTGCCCTCGTGGAGAACAGTACTACCCTGGGTAAACAAAACATCATATTATTATTATTATTATTATTATTATCATTATTATTATTAATATTATTGTTAGTATGATTATTATGATGATGATGATTATTATTACAACATTATTTCCTACGTTAGGGGGAATCCTAACAATGTGGTTTATTTCGTCACAATAGAAATTCAACGTTACGGGGAAAGAAACCGTGCGTTAAGGGGAATGCTAACAATAGGCTGAGATAAAAGGATTCCCCCTAACGCTGGAAAAAGAGTTATTATTATTATTATTATTATTATTATTATTATTATTACTATTATTATTACTATTATCATCATGTCCTCCATATAGGTAGCCTTTTGGGAACCATAGCTACAGATCCCATCAGTGGCTTAGACCATCTAGTAAGGCAACCAAGTGGCTGTGGCGAACAGACCATGATCCGTCTGGCTCCGACCCTTTTTGTCTATCAGTACCTCCAAGCAGTGGGATCAGATACGGCTGACCTCGAGGGAAGAATCTATGATTACATAGCTGATGGTAATGTGATGGCTGTTGGTGAATCTATGATGATCTATGCCCCTTAGCAGTTTAGTGTACCCTTTGAGGGATGTTCCCATGTAGTGCTTTGCTCCTGGGACCCCTTTCTCTTTAGCTGCAGAAATTGTCCAGAATTTTTTGGAACTTACTACTACTTTTATAGTGAAGTCATTAATTGTAAGGCTAGGGAAATTTGGTGCTATTTTGACAACATTACAGTCAAGAACCCTACATGTACATGTACGTTGCTTTACCTATATTCTGCTTATCTATATGCTTTGCTGCTAATCTGTATTCTTTTTCTAGTTTAGCTTATTATTATTACTATTATTAAGTATTTGGCATCACCTGTACGTGCCTGGGAGGGGAAAAGCGAACTGAATCACTGTAACTCTTACATGTAGGTCTCTCCTCCCAATATAACTGATTGGGATGTGCAAGTATACCACTACACCGGGGTTTCCCCCTACTCTTATTTGAATAGTGCAGTGGGTTCTTAACATGCAAAAGTGGTGACTTTCCTCTACACGGGGCCTCCAGTTAACGTCCTATCCGAGGGACGGAGTGTTTTCCACTGTAACATAGCCTGCGTCTATGAAACAAGAGAGGGGTACGTTAACACACAACGCAGGCTTCAGTCATCCTACCTGGGTGGATTCGAACCCACGATCTTAGGTTCGACAGGCAGACGCTTTACCGACTAAGCCAACTCCTGTATTTAAAGGCTAAATTGATTACATTTTAGTCTTCAAATTGGCAAAATTAATATTTTTCTTTTAGTGCTACATGGTTCTAATAAGGTGTAGGCCTAGTGTCTTTGAAAAAATATACATGTACATGGTTAGAAATATGTTGAAAAGTTGAAAAAAATGCCAATTTTTGTGAAAAACAATGATTTTGAACCTGTCAGTGTGTTGCCAATGTAAGGATTTCAAAGCTTATAGTAATAATAATAATAATAATAATAGCAATTTATATAGCGCCTTTTGACTGGATACAAAGCGCTTTGAGATGTCTTCCCTGGGTCGGCCTGTTCTTGTTTCTAAAATTCCCGGGGAGCGTTTCGTCAAGTGTTTTAAATTGTCAGTGACTTTTACCGACAACTGCTATAAGTTACTGAAATCCATGCATCTGATTGGCTGGAGCAAATTTGTCGGTAGAAATCACTGACAAAACACTTGATGAAACGCTCCCCTGGCATGCAACAAAAATAGACATAGTGTGTGCAGAAAATTTTGCTTTTTCTCTTCATGCATCTGGTATATTTTTTAGAGCTCTGAATCAAAAGTTATCGAGCCCGGCCCCCCCACTCGGAGGTCGAAGGGACCGCACGTGTGTTCCCAAAATCTCCGGTAAAGGGGTATTTTTGGGGCGACACAATCCGGCCCGTGAATTGTAAAAAAAGGGGGTGTTTTTATCTTTCACCCGGAGATTTCCTTAAAAAGGGGGTGTTTTTCTTTCTCTCTCTCTCTCTCTCTCTTCGACACCTGAGAAATTAAAAAAGGGGGGTTATGAAATATCTTTTATGTCATGAGATTTTCATTTTTGTTTGGTTTCTTATGACTGCATTGAGTTCTGAGATACCATTTTGAACATAAAAAACATCTCTTCCAAGGTATTGTAATGACAGCTTACTTGGGAGGGGGGTTGGTGTCTGTCCTGAGATATGGGGTTGGAATGAGAGCTCACCTGAGATAGGGGGGTACATTGAGCAGTGTTCTGAATTTCAAAGGGAGGGAACAAGCATACGCGTACCCTAAATAATACTGAGTGGGGGGGCCGGGTTATCTAACCAAACCACAAAATGTGGTTGATTTACTGCAATAAATCATATATACCTACCTATTATGCCAGTAGTCTTGACTACGTGACCCCTTCGAGAATTTAACACACATGAGTCACAATATTGTGCGCACCCCCCGTAATCCTATTGTCCCCTTCGCCACTCACGCGCGTCAACACGCTACGGCCATCTTCTCTTTCTTGCTCGCCCCCGACGAGTTAGGACGTCTAGTCACAGCGCTCCTGAAATCAGGTCTTTTAGTATCTTTTAGGCGCGCTTTTTCGCATCTTTAAAGCACTTTTAGGTACCTATATTCTCTTAGATTATAGTACTTTGTGTTTTAGTAGTCACTCTTGCCGATTGCAAGGGATTTTTGATTCCTTTCCTTGGCATTTATTTTTCGCTTTCACGGTCAGCCCCACGTAGATATTTCTGTGTGTTTGCGGGTGTTTCCGTTTGTCACCGAGCCTTTGGGTTCGGTGTTTTTTCTAACGGTTTTGGCTGTGAAAATTTTTTGTGCGTATCTCCCAAATAAACTTTAGTTTTATTTACTGCATTCAGTTGAAGTATTTCTTATTTTGAAAAGTATACTTTATTGTCTGTTTTATTGCAGTGGTATGAATTCGGAAGAAGAAGCAGTTAGGTCACGGAGACCTGCTTCTTCCGAAGAGTCGTCTAGCAAGACGACTCGGCCTTCCAGAACTCTCCCGAGTACTTCGGTACATGGGGGAGGGAGGAGGGCTACGGGTAAGTTGCCTAGTGGTGTTTCCTTGCAGAGTTTGCCAGTCTCGGAGCTTGCGGCTTCGGGACGGGTGGCGTTAACTGAGTCTGGATTGTCAACTCCGAAGCCCGTGGCTTCGGGGTGGGTGGCGTCAGATTCTAGTGGTTTGGATATCTCGAATCCAATCCCCCGGTCGTCAAGACCAGAAGGGGGGGGCGGTTGTTTCCCTACGGTAGCGTTCACTCGCTTAAATCCGTTGGGGAGACGCGCCCCACTACTGCAGGGCAACCCACAGGCTTAGTCCATGTTGGTCTGGGTTCTCAAACCCTAGCCCCCGGCCGATGCCATATGGGGGAACGAGTACTTCCCGGGCTGTCTACATTGCCAGCTAATGGGAATGCTCGAGCTAACAATTATGGACGCTCTTCGGAGCAACAGGTGTTTTCACCTGAGTGCGTGACTACTAGTGCTCCCCTGTTGCCGCTCCCTAGCGGTCCAATAATGGGTTCACACGCCTTTAGTAGTCATCGGGCACATACCGAGTCATCTCAGTCTGCCCCCGCACTGGGTGCTTTTAGCTCCCAACCCATGGCTACCACATCTTCTTGCTCAGCCAATATGGGTGATTTGTGCGAGACTTTGGGGTTATACCCTCAGCGCACTACTCCCTTTGAGGGAGGTGAGCGTCCCTCCGCGGAGGGTTCGGTTCGTGTTTCCGAAGCGGCTTCGGAGATCTGAACGAATCCGATTAAGCGCTCTAAGAAAAGGGTTTCGGCTACGACTCTTGTCGAGCCAGCCAAGAAGAAGGCCAAGAAGAAGGCAAAAAGTGGCAAGGCTTTGCCGGCCTCTTGCCCGTCAGGCCTGGCTAACCCGGCTAGTTCCTCTCAAGCTGATATGTTCAGCATGATGCGGGCTTTTGCTCAGATTGATTCGTCTTTGTCTGAGTCGGGTTCGCATGTGCCTCCTATTCCCGCGGCCCTTGGGGCGCCGCCGGGCGAGGAGACTTTTGTTGAACCATGCGGGGCTCCGCCTGCTGAGTCCTTTGTCTCATTCCACTCGGGTGGAACCAGACTTGGAGGCGGCCTCTCAAGCTTCGGTTTCTGAATCGCTTGGGCAGGCGGAGCCTCGATCGCTTGCCCTGTGTGGGATGGAAGCGATTGCTTTGTTGTCTAAATATCTCCCTGAATTTCAGTCAGCCCGCGCGCAGGCTTCGACTTCGCGTTGGTTCAAGCAGCAGGATTCCTCCGAGGGTATTGCTCTCGAGGAGGATTTCAAGCTGGAGTATGACCGCATTGAGGCTGCGCTGTTAAGCGCCCTACTGCGGTTAAGGGTAAGGCCTTCGCCTTCGGTTCTCAGGATCAAGACAGCTTTTTCTCCGGAGATTTTAGAAGTTGGTCGTCGCTTGCAGGCGACTAATCCGCTTACCTCCGCTGCTTTTAGGGCGGAGGATAAGCTTTGGTTTAATGTTGAGAACCAGGTTAGGTCAGGTATGCGTTTGGCGGCTTTTCAAGGGTTTCTCTCCGACCTTAGGTCCAGGGCGGAGGAGTTGAATGTTACTGATGGTGACAACCTGGTTATTGACGACTTGCTGCATACTCTTTTTTGTTTGCAGTGGTCGCAGCTTTCCACCGCAGCTGCTTCGGTTACGTTCCGTCGCAGGACCTTGGCTCTCTCGGCACTGGGTGTTAGAGAGTCGGGCATTGCTCAACTTCTCCGGGATGTCCCGTCTCGGGGTCCTTCGCTTTTTGGTGGTAAATTCGCTACGGTTTTTCAGAGAGAGATCGATGCGCGAAAACAGATCTCGGATATGACTAAGCAGTTTCACACTAGCTCTAAGTCGACGCGGGCCCCTGTCCGGCGGAGGCCTGCTGGTCCCGCTTTGGGTCAACGCAGTCGTGTGTCTCGGGTCCCGCCTTCTGAGCCGGAGCCAGCTCCTTCTCGCGGGAGAGGGAGTCGTGGCAGGGGCTTTTCGAGAGGTTCTCGTGGTAAGGCGACGGCTTCGCATAAGGCCAAGCCTGGGTTTTGATGTTTTTCCCCGTGCGTTTGTTCTTCCAAATTTGGTAGGTCGCCGACTTCATTCTTTTCTCCCCGCTTGGGAGGCCATCTCCGGGGACGCGTTTGTTCTCTCCGTCGTGCGAGACGGATTCTTCATAGATCTTTTCGCTTCGCTCCCCGGAGGGGCTATAAGAATTCGGTCACCTCCCATGTCTGCCCTGGCTCGATCTCATGTTTCAAAGGAGATCGAGTCTCTATTGGAAAAGAGGGCTATAGAAAGGGTAAGAGACAGGCCGTCTCTTTCCCTTTCTCCAATTTTTGTTATTCCCAAGCGCTCGGGAAAACTTCGTTTGATACTGAACCTGAAAAGAATAAACAAATTCATTCCTCCGGTTCATTTCGGATGGAGACTCTCGCCTCCATTCTTCCGTTGATCAAGAGGAAGGACTACGCGGTCTCGATAGATCTCAAGGACGCGTATTTTCACATTCCCATTCATCGCTTCTGGGGTTCTCCTTCCTCTCTGAGACTTATCGTTTTCGTGCTCTTCCCTTCGGGCTGCGCCCGGCCCCTCAGGTTTTTACTCAAGTTGTAGCTGTGCTGGCGGCCTCTCTGAGGCGACGCGGCCTTCGGTTGTTTTGTTACCTGGACGATTGGCTTCTCCTTGCGGAGTCGCGCGATCGTTTGTTAGACGAGACTCGTTTGCTCGTCTCTCTTACTCAAGACTTAGGTTTCCTAATAAATTGGGAAAAGTCAGAGTTAGTTCCTACTCGCAGCCCAGTTTTTCTGGGGGCGGTGTTAGACATACGGAATCAGTTGGCTCGGCCCAGTCGAGACAGGATTCTCACCATTGTCTCTGCGGCTCGCAAGCTCTTGCTGGCCAGAAGGGTCGGTGCTAAACCACCAGCTGCCGAAGTATTGCTCCCGTGTTCGCGATCAGGGAGCATGGGCTCTCGATGCTTTCTCCCTCAGCTGGGAGAACCTTCAAGAATTCGCCTTTCCTCCCTTCCAACTGATTCCGCGTGTCTTGCGGAAAATCAGGGAAGATCGGGCGCGGGTGCTTGTAATAGCTCCCTTTTGGCCCAGGAGGAATTGGTTTCCGGAGCTTATGAGCCTCCTAAGGGCTCAACCGTTCGTTCTCCCTTTAAGAGCGGATCTGGTGTTGCAACCCCTCTCGGGGATTCTTCACCACAGTCCGTAGTCCCTTCATTTGACTGCTTGGCCCCTGTCAGGGAATCTGCAAGACAGTCGGGTCTCTCTGATAGAGCCGCGGACTTTTTAATGTCCAGTCGTAGGGTTTCTACTAGGGAAATTTACAATTCCCGTCTCTCGGTCTTTTTCCTTTGTTGTAAAGAGAGAAATCAAACCCCTTCTAAGGCTCCTATTGGTTCAATTGCGGATTTCTTAATCTCGTTATTTGACAAAGGGAGATCTATCTCTACTATCCGAGGCTACCGTTCGGCGATCGGGGCCATTCATTCGGGTTTCTCAGATGGTTCGGGGATTTCCAATTCCCCGCTGTTAAGTGGTTTGATTCGGTCGTTCTTTCTGAAACGACCTCCTTCTTCTAGGTTAGTGCCGTCTTGGAGTCTGCCTAAGGTCCTGGAGGCCTTGGCGAAACCTCCTTTCGAACCGTTACGTGAAGCTTCGCTTCATCATCTTACGGTTAAGACGCTCTTTTTGGTAGCTATTGCCTCTGGGCAGAGGCGCAGTACTCTTCATGCTCTCTGTCTTACTCCTGGTCATGTTCGCTGGGAGAGAAAAGGCGTTAGATTGATTCCTAAGGCTTCTTTTATTGCCAAGAATCAGACAGCTGCCTCTGGCCCTGTTGAGATTTTTCTTTGTCCGCTTTCTGACTTTTCTTCTGTGCGCGAGGACAAAGTTTGGTGTCCTGTAAGGGCTCTCAAATGGTATATTGATAAGACTAAGTCTTATCGTAAGGATGATCAGTTGTTCCTGATCACTAGAGAGCCTTTTTCTCCTGCCTCTCTTGATTCCATTTCTAGATGGATTGTCGAGGCTATTAGGGCCGCTGGCACAGAGGCTCTTTTATCCGACAGTAAGCCTCGTGCTCATGATACTCGTAGTGTCAGCACTTCTTGGGCTCTGTTTCAAGGTGTGGCGCTTGTTGATATTTTGAAGGCTGCTTATTGGCGTTCGTCCAATTCCTTCATTTCTTGCTACCTTAGGGATGTTCCCGCAGGTGAGGCTATGTTTGCGTCAGCCACCTTGAAGGCCGCTGTGTCTTCTTTGTAATCTTGGGTGTAATCCTATTCCCTTCTGCTTGAAACATGCCTCCCGGTCTTTGAGTTGGCGCTGGTCTGGCATAATAGGTAGGTATATATGATTTATTGCAGTAAATTTGTAAAATCAGCACTGATTTTCTTATTTACTATATAAATCTATATACCTACCTATGACCCTCCCTCCTTCCCCTCACCTTGCAAGCAACATGTTTCTACTTGGGGTTGCTCGCAAAAGAGGAAGATGGCCGTAGCGTGTTGACAATAGGATTACGGGGGGTGCGCACAATATTGTGACTCATGTGTGTTAAATTCTCGAAGGGGTCCCGTAGTCAAGACTACTGGCATAATAGGTAGGTATATAGATTTATATAGTAAATAATAAAATCAGTGCTGATTTTACAAATTGTCTTGAAAGGATTAACTGGTAAATTTCTTCTTTTTCTTTTTCCCATACATGTAGGAGTTGCAAGGGAATTAACTTATAAGCATGATAATGGTGCTTATGCAGCTTGGACAAGTCGACCTGGAAGCACATGGTAATTGGCGTTTAAGATTTGAAGATCTCTGGAAACATCAGTGCATGCTTGTTGACTCACTTTAAGTGACACTGACTTGCCTTGTCATTTGGGGGACATTTTTGTGCAGTTGCTTAAATACAAGTTAAAATGTATGTGAATGACCCTTTGAATTCTTAAAATGGGCTTAATAGAATGTGTTAGGAGAATACAGGTCTGTATATTCGAGAAGAGATAATGCAGAAAGTATGCAAAAGCTAAATAGGAAAATAAGCAGCGATTAAAATTATATGATTTTTATGTGAACAGGCTAAATTGATCTCTTTCTGTTTTAATAAACACAAAAATTATTAGTGATGGGTCAAGTATTGGGTTTGCGTTTTAATTTTTTTTCATCTATTATTGTATAGTGACCTAATAATTGTTCTTGACTTGCATGTGCTGATCTTGAATGACCACTTTTTTTAAACAGTCAACAATTTTCTTGAATGGTAGTAATCGATTTCACTAAGCAGTACATGCATGTCCCAGCCTGGCGCTAACGTCTATTGGCAAGACTTTAATCCACTTTTTGCCACTCTCCACCCACGTGTAAATGGGTACCCAATATGCCCGAGCGCTACATATTTGGCCACACAGCTATGACCAGGGTAATATTTCTCTTTTATCTTCTATTCTTTTTCTGTTCCTTCTTCCTTCTTTTCACTATTTCTTCCATCATTATCTCGCCCTTTTCTCCCTTTTTATATCGCCAATCTCTCTCCTTATCCCTCTTTGTTTTCTCCCATTGATATCTGATCCAACTTTTGCCCTCCTGTCACATTTTTTAAACTCTCCACTCTCTCTGTCTCCCTCTTGTTCTCTCTCTCTCTCTCTCTCTCTCTATCCTACTCTTTCTCTCTCCTTTATCTTCCCGCCATATGTATGGTGGCAGGTTGACGGCATTTGTTGTGAAGGTGTTCAGCCAGGCTAGTCAGTTCACCAGAGTTCAGCCAAATCATGTAGAACAGAGTATGAACTGGCTCATAGACAACAACCAGCTAGCGTCAGGGGCTTTTGCGGAAAATCAACAAGTGATTCACCAGGAGATGATTGTAAGTCATATATATTGCAGGCGTATCTCTAGAACAATCAACTGCAGAAACTGAATGAGACATTTTAAAAGAAGGTGTTGCTCGGTCACTTTTTAATAAAGGAATGCGTCGATGTCGATCAATCATTCTTCCTCTATAAAGTACATGTCGATGGTGGGGCGAAAAAACCTTGCATCTCAAAAAAGTTAAATGTTCAGGAGAGTAATAAAACAGGGCTGCCATACACTAAGAAACACTAACACTAAGAAATGGGATTGTCTTCCTTTTTTTTGGCATGCTGTAGTGGCTTCATTATTGGAGTAAGAAAGCTAGGATTTGGACAGGACATCACTTGACTGATTATCTGAAGATTAACACAAAAAAATAATTTTCACCAAAATTTGAGATACAATGTTTTATCACCCCACCGATGATACATGATTGGGACACTGGTGCATCATGCTGTGGCAATATATACAGTGTGAGTCAAAGAGGAAACCCAGATTCAACCTTAACTATTGTTGCAATCAATTCATATAAATCTAAAGAAAATTTACTCATATTGTATTATTATCATTACTTTATTCGGCAAAATTCAAGTCACATAACAAACATGAGTAAAAGCAATTCCAGAGAAAACATATAACTCACATAGCAGGTGCATCTGGCCAGGCTGCCTGGGTATGGAAAAAGTTATCCTAATAACTATGGTCCGCAGACCGTCCTCCCCTTACCTGACCAGATGCACCCGATATTGATTAAAACAGTAACATTTTTCATGATCGATGTCAAATTTTCCTGTGCCCAAGTTTTGAGTGAAATGGACGGTCAAGCCAAGGCTAGTAGAATGCATGGTCTTCATTCTCGTTGAATGCACTCACAAATACATGTAATATGAAAGTAGCTCCTGAACACCATTTATCCCAAACTTTAAAATTGGCCAGCATATTACAAGATTCTCTCGTCTAAAATCTAAAGTAGGAAATTTATATTTTACTTATTTTAAGATACTTTCATGTCCAAAAGTCACTCTTGATTTAGATGAAGACCAAAATGAAAGTTTGAACGAAGCAAAATGACCAAGAATTGGCGATATAACACAATTTTAAACCCTGAAAATGGGCCCGCTGCGCTGCGATATCGATAACGCTAGTGCTGGGCACATGTACAGTTAACAACAAAATTATTCATACCCCTTGGAAAATTCTAGTTTTTTGCATTTTTCCTGAAAATGAATGGTTAACTGAATTTAATTGCACATCACTTGAATACATTTAGTTATCATCTGCAAATGAATGCTGTTTCTGGTTTCACCTCATTAGCATAACAATAGAACAGGTGAATTATCCAAACTGGGTGATGTTCAAAATTATTCATACCCTTGGTGATCTATTGACTTTGTCAATCAGTATGAATCCAGTCCTTGTGATTAATGCTCGTAACACTTTCTTCACACTGTCACACTTTCTTCACACTGTCACAATGCTTCTAGAGGTCTCTACTGAGATATCAGGCCAATACCTGGTCTCCAATGGCCCAATCTCCTTGAGGATGTTGTCCACACATGCCATCACCTGGTCTTCAGGGGATTCGATGGATTTAAAGCAGATTTTGTGTTTGCAGGTGGTGTAGTTTTAGACGTCATGAGGACAGGACTATGATATTGATATTTTGTTTTAATATTCCTTACATTTTAATGACAATTCTGTATCTAAGTTGAAACAAAGCACTCTTCCAGGAGAGACTTCCCTACAGGCATTCACTGTTGCACTGTCAAGGCAAGGTATTTCCTGATACTTTTGTTCCATTATTATTAAGAATGTTTAGGGAGGCCATGGTAGTTGTCTAAAGGTTGGATGGTGCCAATTTTATCGATTTATTCAGTTACACTGATTGACACATTATTGATATGGACACCTGCAAGTGGGTACTCTAGTGAAGCTTAAAATACTGATCTTTATGTTCCAGTGCACTGTCAAAGTGGTAGCATTTTGTGCACTGCAGCTGGTAACATGGAGGGCATATGGTATAAATTTGGTTTACATTCATTTTGATATCAAGGATTGTAGCTTTCATACCAAAGATACAAAGAATATACCATATGAAGACTGATATACAGTAACAGTCAATGTGGGATTGGTATGGTACTCAAAGGTTACATACTGTTATTCATGGTGACCTGACGTTAGAGTCATGAAATGACTTTAATATCACCAACAAGGCCTTCCTGAGCACTCTGATCAAGACTGGGGCCAATGAATAAAGGTGAACCCTCCCACAGGCAGTGCAAAAGGGAAGGGCTCTTCAGGAATGGTGCTTTGCTTCATAAGTAGACACAGAATTTTCATTAAAATGCATGGAATAAATGACCGAAAATTTCAATATCATAGTCCTGTCCTCATGACGTCGATAACTGCATCACCTGTAGGACACGAAATCTAATGAACTCCCTCAAGGTCAGGTGAAGGCATGTGTTGACACATCCTCCTCAAGGAGATTGAGCCATTGGAGAACAAGTAATGGCCAGATATCCCAGCAGAGACCCCTCCGGAAGCCATGTAACGGTGTATTGAAATAAAGTGAATTACAAGCATTAATCACAAGGATCGGATTCACACTGATTGACAAAGTCAATAAATCACCAAGGGTATGAATAATTTTGAACATCGCCCAGTTTGGATAACTCACCTTTTCTATTGTTATGCAAATGAGGTGAAACCGGAAACGGCATTCATTTGCAGATGATAACTAAATGTATTCAAGTGATGTGCAAGTAACTTCATTTAACCATTCATTTTTAGGAAAAATGCAAAAAACTAGAATTTTCCAAGGGGTATGAATAATTTTGTTGTTAACTGTATCTGTTTGTATCTATCACCCTGTCAAGGTCGCTTCTCCAGGTAGGGGGATTACATTGCACAGCGCTTGTGTTTACTTTAGGTGTCTAAAAGTGGTGGAAGTCAAATCTGGGTTTCACGGTTTAAACGCCTGTATTTGTCATGAGTGCTTAGTCATTCATGATGGGGTTTGAGTGAACAGCCTATCAAATTAAAGAAGACATTATCGACCAGCATACCTGTATCTTACATTTCAGCGATTTCACTTACTTTTCAAGATATCAGGCCTTGAATGTTGGTTTCCTTTTTATTGACTCACGCTGTATGTATACCTGTAGATTCTTGATACAGGAAACAAAAATTGGTCAGATGCTTTTGGCTACGACATAATAGGTCCCCAAAATAAATAAATTGTATTTGCCCTGAAAGTCATGAGATTTTGGCTTATTCACTCTCAAAGGACATCATGAAAGAAATCATTACAGAGATACAAAATAGAAATTCTTTCATTTTCAAGTAAATTCAATCTTGAAGGTGGCAGTTATAGGGCTTCCATCGTATGCTTGCTGCATGAATACCTGTCTTGTCTCCATTTTCTAAATTTATTTCTTTGTTTTTTTTTGTACCAGGGAGCTGTGAAGGGTGAAACTTCTATGACTGCTTTTGTTCTGATCTCTCTCCTGGAGAGCCGCAGTTTACTTGTCCCAGCAAATGAGGTAATTGTAATTTCACATTTAATTTGTATATATTGAAAGTCTCACAAACTCAGTCATTTAGGATTACGACAATCATTTATTGTGAAATATTGCATGAAACTGGAGATTTAATGTTCCCAAGAAAAAGCGAATAATAGACACAATTCAGTTGGTGTTTTAGAATTACTGAAAGTCAAGATCATTGCTATATTAAGAGATTCTCAAATGGGCAACTTGCATGGTCATGTGACTCCAACCTCATGCTATCTTTCATGATCAAGTACATCTTATTTCTGACAATACAGTAAGGAAATTAAGTTATTCAAGTACATGTCATTATAACACATACACAAGTCTTTTGTTGTGTGTGAAAATTAAGGAAATAATACATAGACATTAATTAAATTATTACCGCACACCAGATTTAGTGCTACATATGTTCCTTGTGATTCTCTATAGCCCATGTACAGTTTCATCATACACTCAAAAACCTTTTAGTAAAGAGCTGTTTTATTTTGGATGATTATACATGTGTAGCGAGATAAAAGCAATTCTAAGCTGCTGTGCATTTTTCGTTCTCCTCAAGCGAAATGATAAACAAAAGAGAGGTAAAATAATTGGTATACCTGGCCTACCATGCCTAACTGGCACATAAATTCCAACAATGCCAGTGTGCATTAATACATGTACATGTATGTGCTTTGTGTGTCTTTGACGGTGCTTTCTCTCAGCAGAATTACCGTTAAGATGACTGTGCGGGGAGCCGTCAGGGTCGGAGGGTCCTAGTGCGGGGCTGGACACATACAGGTTAAGATATTTACCCCAAGATTCATCGGAATTCATGGATGGAATATCAAATGCCTCTGCATGTATCTTTGGATACAATTAAGGAGAACAACTAGAGACTGCATTTTACATGTTTCAATCAAATTTCCTTTTGTGCAACCGAAACCTGTACATGAGCTTTAACAATTGTTGATTTAAGAATTATGTGACTAAGTCCAGGTTTCTACCTTTTTTGCAGAAAATTAACAATGCGATCTTAAGTGCGACTGCGTTCCTTGTTGGCCAAGTTGGACAGATAAACAGAGTCTACGACAAAGCTATAGTTACCTATGCCTTGGCACTTGCTAAAAGTGCAAGTGCATCAGAAGCAAGTAGCAATCTGTGGGCTGATCGAGAGGAAGAGGGTCAGTAGAAAATCATAAACAGTGAGAAAATGAGATGATAATGGAGTCTTGCTTTGTGATATCTTATAAGTGATGAAAGTACGTAGACTCTGTTAGTACTGTGAGGGGTACTAATCTTGACGTAACCGCTGAGTTAATGCATGCAGGAAAATAGACTCTCACATAGTGCAATCACACTATACCAAATATTCAAAACTTCAAATAAAAGATATCCGCCCCATGATTTTAGGTTGGTAAAAGTATAATAGCTGGGCAACTTGCAAGTTTGGTAGGTCTACTTGTGTATGATTTTCATAGAGACTGTAGACCCACAATAATACAGTACTTTGGTGCACATAAAACTTGCAAAATTAGGAGTAATAAAAATAGACCCATTTTTCTTTAATGTTTTTCTAAGCCCACTATATGATCGACTGCATTCTGATTTTGGAAATAAATTACAATAGCATTATTTTATAATAAAATAACAAATAAAATCTTCCTGATTCAGGTTCTGAACAATAAGAATCCTAACCCAGGATTTTTTTTGCGTTATCAGCCTTCTACCCAGAGTAAAGGCTTCAAATACGCTTCAAATCGTAGACAATCAAATGATTGCTCTGACGTCACTACTATTCGGAGTCGATTATAGCCATTCCTCTGACTAGAAGGCTTGCAACAGGCTGTAATTTTTATTTTGCTATCTACATGTATATGACTAGTCAGAACCTCAGTCAAAAAGATTTAATGTGTTTAAATGTTCTTGTCAAATGCTAATTTTCTTCCGAAATCGGATCACAGTATAATGTGCGAAGGGTGTAATTCAACTGATCTCCTATATTATGGGATTATTTTGTAATACCTGTATGGCTGTATTTTTGCACTTTTAGACAATGGAGCTGTTAGCTTTGCTCCAAATGCAGAAAATTATAGAGATGGCAACAAGCCATTTTGGCTGACGAGAAGACCTGCTGCAATTGAAATAGAAACCTCAGCCTATGCTCTCCTTGGACAGCTTGCCATGCATGACTATCAAAAGGCTGGTAAAATTGCACTCTGGCTCAGCAAACAACAGAACTATGATGGAGGATTCATATCAACTCAGGTGTTTAGAATTGACTAGTTGATTTGTATTTTGATTTGATCCGATAAGTATATCCACTTTGGTCTGATTTTATCTATACCCAGTTACTGAAAAACCAGTTCACATCATCCAACTTTCACTGATTGTTAATTTTAATGTTTCACCTCATGACACTGTCACAAACCTTGACCACTTGTGATATTTGCAAAAGTTTTATGCTTGCAAAATTTGTTGGTTCATCACCTATGCACTAAGTCTGAGACAATGTAGGATTTTACATACATCTAATTTGTCTAATATTTGTATGGTCTGCTAATTTGGCTGTTGAGAAATTTTGTTTTCTACACACATTCTGTTTTTTCTACTACTCGGGTCCTGAGCCAAAGTCTTCTGTGGCACTTGTAAGCAATATTTTTAATTAGATTTAATATATATTGGAATAAGCCGATGATAAACCAAATGGCTATTGGATGTGTTATAATAAAAATAATGCATAACATTAATATAGTGCTTAACACAATGTTTCTATTAAAGTGTAAGAAAAAATTAAAGAATAAAGAAAGAAGAGAGAAAGATAAAGAACATGGAACAACAAATACAAACATGAATTAACTATAAATATGATTGTCTAATAAGACAAGTTTTATAAAGTGTTTAGAAAGAATCTATGTGGAGGATTCACAAATGTAGAAAGGAAGATTGTTCCAGAGTTTTGGGGCAAGAGAAGAAAGGGCATGATCGCCATAATGAGTCATGGTACGTAATGGGAAATTAAATGGACAGCACTCTGCACACAATTTACCGAAATCACTGTAATTTGGATATCCTTTTATTCATGTTTTGTTTTACCTTTTTATGAATATTATTTATAACCTTGTTGGAATGCAGGATACGGTTGTAGCACTACAAGCACTTGCCAAGTACACTGAGCGTCCAGAGTTCAATGACATCGAAATGGATTGTGATTTGGCAACCACTCAGCCCGTACATGGATCTATCGCCCTTTATGGATATCACATTGGAAATGACAATGCAAAAATACAGGAAGAAGTTGATGTAAGTCTTGATATATTATGATGTGAAGAAAGAACGGTTGTTAAACTTTGTAGAGAGATGAGGTGGAGGATCAGAAGAAGGAAAGGGAAAGGAAAGAAGAAGGATTGGAAAGAATGATCACTTTTCTCACAGTTCTAAGGGATGTTTTACATTTTAAAGACAAGAGAATAAGAGTACCTTGTAAAAAATTGACTGCTCATATGACCATTTCAAACTGTTAAAGGGAATATCCACCCCAGTAATTAGTTGATTTGAATAAAAGGAGAGAAATGGGAGAAACAGATTAGTGAATGTTTAAGCAAAATCTGATAAGAAAGTTATGAACTTCTGAAGTTGTAATCAAACACAAATTGGCAACTCCGTGTTTCATACTGGTTTTGTGTAACATGTGAGCAATGATAATATCTAAGGTACATGTATGAGTGAAAGTTTTCTTTCGAGAAAATGGAAATTAATGATTTTGGGGGTACAGGGCAAATGGGAGAGGAGCTCGCAAGATTCGTCACAGAGTTGCCAATTTGTGTTTGATTGATTACAACTTCAAAAATTCATAAATTTCTTATTTCATATGGTATTTTGCTCAAATCATCACTGATGTATTTCTTTAATTTGTCTGCTTCATCTAAAACCAAATTGTAATCAGGGTGTACTTCCCCTTTAAATACTATGTTTAATTAACTATTATATTTGTACATTGCACCTACTTGTATTGATATAAGCATAATCCTGATTTTATTGATTTTTGGATAAGTGCATTTAAAGTTAGAAACATTTCAGTAATATTTCCATAAAATTTCAGTTTTGAAAATCAGATTACCAACTGAACAAAGTATAATTAAAATTAAAGTATCCTGTACATGTATGTTTTTTTTTACTAATTGCTTTTTTGCTGTGTTTAAATTCATGTACTTGTTGATGGTTCTTAAAGTTTTTGAAATCATCAATGACTTGCCTTGCATGGTTCCAACACATTCATATTTTTCAAGAGGTTAGTTTTGAAATATTACAAAACTTGCATGTATAAGTCAAACTTTGAGTAGTTCTTATTTTTATTCACGGGCGTACACACGCATAATTAACCATTGTTAATTGGGGGGGGGATGATCTATTCATCACCCCGCCACACTAAAAATACAAAGTGTGCATGTGCGTATCTGCGCCACTGTTTTTATTACTATCCTTGTGAGTACCATCTGCTTTTATTTCCTTCTGTTTACAGGCTTCAGACTCAATTGGACGCAACCTAACAATCGATACCAGAGGAATTGGGGTTGCCAAAGCAAACGTAGGTCAAGACTTTATTTTTCTTTTGATCTCTGTTGAAAAAGCAAGCATCTTTTAGAATGTAAATCCTAGTGGAAATGATAGAATCTGGGCTCACCTTCCACTCGCCAGTTGAAAGAGGAATAGTCGACAATTTCAATGAAAAAATATGACAGGCACATGTACCAGAGGATAATCTCGACTGAAGAAATTGTTAGTTAGTTTAGTTAGTTTAGTTTATTCAAGCCAAATCAAACATAACAAGAAATAACTGCAGAAATCAGAATGATAGGTTTGGGACCCCAGTGAAGCACAGCTTGTGGTCGGGGCCCCTTTGTACAATCAACTATGTCAAGGTGTAACATATTTACAAGGTGTAACATGTTTGCAAGGAGTATATAACTAATGAACAAATAATATAAAAACGTAATAAATGCAAACAAACATAACCCTTCCCACCCCAAACACAAAAACACACACACACACACTTCACAGTCACATATGGCTACCTCTTTTCATATTGTAAATTCATGTACCTGATTGCACTCTGTCAAAAAGGTGTTTTTTACACAAAATTTTAAACCGAGACAGTGTAGTGCTATTGATAATACTTGGGGGTAACTTATTCCACTCTTTGACACAGACTGTCCTAAATGAACTGACGAGTATTATATGATAGATGGAAGAATTTTCCACAAATAGATCAGACAAGAAAGTATTCAGGAGAGACCGACATTTAAACATAAGTATTAAACACTGAAGAGAAACCAATTCATCAAAAGGCAGAATATATAGCTCCAAAAACAAATGAGTACTAGGTGACCTAAAGTTTGAATTTGTCATGTACCCGACAACTTTCCTTTGAAGAACATGCAACTTATGTATATGGGTCCTAAATGTGTGTCCCCAAGCAACGTTGCAGTACAACAAATGGGGCTTAACAATCGCATTGTATAAAGTATCTATAGGGTGTATGGGGAAGGTAGAAACAAAGTTTAGATATCACTCCAACACTGCGAGACACTTTAGTACATACATTATCAAGATGTTCTTAATTTCCAGGATAAAAATTCATCAACTGTAACACCAAGGAATTGTACATGTTCAAAAAGAATACCGGTACATGGATGTCAAAGATAGGGACGGAAATTGAAAGAAGGTATTGTACATATATATGTATGCGTAGAAACCAGATGAAATGCAGTTTTCAGTGTTCTCTTCTTTGTTTATTGATAACATGTATGTGTCCAGAAATGAAATGAAATTTAATAGTTGTAGGCCTGCTTTTTCCAATTTTTGTCAGTTTTTAAAGTTATTTCATTCTTCTTTCATCAGGTGGAGTTGCGTTACAACACAGAAAAATCAGACATTGACACATGCCCTTTCCATTTGAACGTCACTGCTGTAGAAATCCCCTCGGAAAATATCGTCGGGCAGAATGTAAAGGGACTGCATATAACGGTCTGCACAAGGTATCAAAAGTACATTTTAGACAGACTACAAAAAAGTTTTATTCATTTGTTTATATTGTAAAAGAAATTTGCCTTCCACTGGTACATGACATGTAAACTGAAAACAAGAACAAAATATATCTCATGTGCAGAACAAAATGTCATGTGTTATATGTTTGCACGGCCAGCCGGCAGAATGGACGCCGTACCTGCATGCACTGCGTGCAGTTTTATTGCCTTCACGGCCATGTGCATAAAGGGATGTAAGGGAGGATTTAATACATTGAAATTAATCACTGGACGTGTCTGGTTTTATTCTTTATTGCCCAACTTGTAACAGGAGTGTGAAGTAATATACTGGGTACATGAAAGGTACAGTACATGTATGTTCTTATTTTCTTGATGTCTGCACAATATAAATCATGGTACATTATGTGATGAGAACTCCCAATCGATCAAACCGCCGGGCCACCGGCCACAGTCTGCACCGCGGTGTCCCCGTGTTATGTGTACACGCGTAAGTCGGATTTTCTTCGACTTCCGCACAAGTCGAAAATCGCCTATGTCGACGCATTTCACTCAGTCCCGTCATGATCGACTTATATTAGGCGAACTGACGTTAGAGAGAATTAGTGGATTTGAAATGTTAATATAGTGGAAACTCACTATAACGAGGACCTCGGAACCATGAAGATTACCTTGTTATATCAGGAATCTCCTTACACAGTGGAAACTATATTTGCCACTCTCCACCCAGGTGTTAAATGGGTACCCGGTAGGATGGCGAAAGTTAATGTCCTTTGCTTAGCATGTGTGCGCTTAACAGGCGACTGGCTGGAATGCTCCCCAGGGAGTGGAGAATGTGCATACATTGTGTGCGGGCGTGCCAGAATCCAATGACCGGGGTAGTAATATATATCTAGTGCTTTGAGCCACTTTGGGTAAGGCGCTTTATAAATGCCAGGTATTATTATTATTATTAAACTCACTATAACCAGGACCTTGGAACCATGAAGATTACCTTGTTATATCAGGAATCTCCTTATACAGTGGAAACTCACTATAATGAGGACCTTGGAACCATAAGATATTACGTTGTTATATCAGGAATCTCCTTATACAGTGGAAATGCACTATAATGAGGACCTTGGGACCATGAAGATTACCTTGTTATATCAGGAATCACCTGATAGGAAAACAAAAGAACATAAAGACCTGGGACCAGCAATATTACCTTGTCATATCAGGAATCATGTTATATCGGAGCTCTTTATAGTGAGTTTCCACTGTATATGTTTAGAATTAATTTGATTGAATTTGGAATTATGGCAAAAAGAATTGTATAATAACTACCTTTTGTGTGCAATAAGGTATTTTTTTAAATCCATAAACTTGATATAATCAAGAAAAACTCACTGCACCCTAGGTCCAACCTCAGAATGTTAGATTCCCAAGAGTTATACATATATAACTTTCCATGTTATATCAAATGGAAATTAGTTCTTCCACCCGAACAAAACTTTGTGGCAATACAAGTAATTTGGCGCCCTCTACGTCTATATAGATAGAATGCCTCCTACCTACTTACCTACCTAAAGAGGAAAATAAATTTAATAAATATATAGAAAATTACTAAATGGAGTGGGTATACATGCGAGCGTGTAATTGCGCGGTGCGAATTTAAGAACCCGCGAATATGTTTTGGGGTCGCTCAGCGTGAAAATTTAATCGCACAAAAGTAACAGCATTTACAGTATAAGACAAAGTCATAAGATTGAATATAATTATGGAATTGACATAACTACGATAGACATAACTAAATTGTTAGATAACAGTGTGAAGAGATATGTCTTTAATCTGGTTTTAAAAGTGGCTAGTGTTGGAGAGTCACAAATAAATACAGGCAGATTGTTCCAGAGTTTGGGAGCACATACAGAAAAGGCACGATGGCCTAGCGTGGGGTAAGAGTTTGAGGACCATGGACTAGTTATAGGTGGGCAGATGTTGATGAACGAGGCCTGATGGGGGAGGTCAGTCTGTAACTCTGGTGAGATGAGATCTTTGATGTATGCCGGAGTGAGTCCATTGAGAGCCTTATAGATGAGAAGTAATATCTTGAAATGGATGCATTGTGGAATAGGGAGCCAGTGAAAAGAACAAAGAATTGGTGTTATGTGTTTGTGCTTCCTTGTGCATGCCCTTGTAAAAAAGTACCATAGTATCGATGGTAATTTGACAGTAATTTGTCCGAATTACCATCAAATCATAGTAATTTGATCTAGTACTTTGCATGATTTGATGTTAATTATTTTGGTCAAATATGGGTACTATGGTACTTTTTTACAAGGGTGTGATGAGACGGGCTGCAGCATTCCGGATGCGTTGAAGTTTGGTCAGATGTGAGGAGGGTAAATCAATCATTAAACTATTACAATAATCAATTTGAGATGTGACAAATGCATTAACAAGTCGCTCGGTGGAGCTTCTGTCTTAAAGTATTTCTGGACTTTCCCTACTCTGTGAATGCCAAATGAAGCAGCTTTACTACATGATTTACGAATGTGCTGCTTCATAGAAAGTTTATTAACTATACTGTGACTCCAAGGTTTCTGGAAGATTTTGAAGGAGTGATTTAACACCGTTGGCTTCAAAATCAGGCAGCTCACTGGATCTTCGAAATGCTGACGTCACATGGAGCAGTTCTATTTTAGCAGCATTTAGCATGAGATTGTTGCTTCTACATGACTTTCACATAGGAGATTCACTGCTCCAGTCTTATACTCCACTGGCAATTACACTCTGCTTCAGTATAATGTAGAGCTGTATGTCGTTGGCATACATCACGTGATCAACACCTTGACAAGAACAGGTTGATAACGGTGCAAGCTCATCGATACAAGCTTTCATAAGCCATGTCAGTAACGGGTCGAGTTGGCACGATTTAGAAGGACTCTCGCAGATCATGTTCAGCACCTCAGACTCTGACACAGGTGCAAAGGTAGAGAATATATGTGACGTTACTCCATCCTCACAACCCAGTGCGTGGCTGGTAACTCCTCGGAAACTAGTGACGATTTCTGAATCTCTTCGTTAGCCAGATTCATGTCTGACTCATGGTCTGGTAGAAGTTGCTGTGACTTTGGACAGGAAAGCTTCTGCACAAACTGGAAAAGCTGCTTGGAAAAGGTGTAAGGAAATGATATAAACAACAGCTATGGCAACTCTCTTGGAAATAAATACAATGTGAAAGATAATGAGAGAACAATGGTTGTGATGAAATTAAAGTTTCCCAGAGCTGTCCTCCCTTTTGAAATTTTTGCAAAAGTTGAAAAATTGTCGCAAATGTGCAAATGTCAAACAATACCTATAATCTGTTGCAGTGGTCAAAGAATTTATCTGAACAATAGAATTAAGTGACAGTAATAATCAAAGCCCATTAGTTGATGCACAAGCAGTCATGGTTTTACAAAGTCATTCTGATTATTCTACTCTTATATAGATACAATGGTGATGGGACAACGCACATGAGCATTATCGATGTAGGATTGTACTCGGGATTTAAGCCTGTTGAACACACAGAACCAGGGATGCAAGGTCTCAGAGAGGTAAGACCTGCAGTACTCTATGCATTCAACCAAATTCAATTAAAGACTCTAATCAGCAAATGATTGTTTGAACACCCACCAAGTGTTCGCATAGGGCAACTACTCCTAGCTGGGCCCTGTTGCATAAAACTTACCGTCAACGGTAACTTTGCCATCAATGGTAACTCCCATGGAAAGCTTGATATTGATTGGCTGTTGAGTGATGTTACCATGGTAGTTACCATTGATATCAGAGTTACCATTAATGGTAGGTTTTATGCAACAGGGCCCTGGACACCTGCTGTAAAAGCAGAAACTGTTTTGCAATGAAGCGTATGCTAATTTTGCAAGCGCTTCACGTTTGCAAAAACTCTAAAACACTGAATTCCTGCTATTAATGAAAGTTTTGTGCTTTTGTGTCCACTATTGTATGATTTTTTATTAGGCTACACCACCATGATGTACTTTACTCTGTGACACTAAGTGGCAAGAAGTACAGTGGAATGGCATCTGTTGTCATCTTTTATGCTGAATTGGTTACTGATACATTCAAATATAAATATTTATAATTATATTTAAAAAGTTACATCTCATATAACATTGACTGAAATTTGTACATTTTAAAGTTTTTAAGAACAACACTTCACATTCTGAGAACTGTCTACAAATATATATATATATATATATATATATATATATAGCGGCTTGTCTTGTTCAAAAAACTCATCTGCCCCCGACAAGGGGAATTAATTAATAAGGTTGAGGATTTGTCAATCTGTCGGTCAATTGAATCTGGTGTCGCCGAAACCACTAACCCGTCTCCGTGGTCTAGTGGTTAGGCATTGGCGTTCTAAGCCAACGACCCGGGTTCAATTCCTGGCGGAGACATTTTTTCAGCCTTTGCAAAAATTTCAAAAAGGGAGGACAGCTCTGGGGAACTTTGATTGAGCTACGCAACGTTATTCTCGCAATTTCTTTCACATTTGTATATATATATATATACATACATATACAAACAATGAGAAAGAAATTGTACAACTACGGAAGCATATCTGTACCATTTTGAACAAAATGTAGGTACATGTATGTGCACTGCACAATTGATTTATACATTCATGTACATGTATTTTCAGATAGTGAATGGCAGTGACTTGATTGCTTCATATGAAGCAAGCTCACGTTCTGTGATCTTCTATTTAGATAAGGTAAGGGTATATCAAGGGAGCGTTTCATGAAAGGAAGTTGTTGGATATTTTATCTGACAACTGTTATAAGCTACTGAAATCCTTGCATCTGATTGGCTGGGAGCGAATTTGTTGGACAAATTATCTGACAAGTCCCTTCATGAAATGCCCCCCAAGTCTTTCTTTTTCATCTGTGTCACTCTTGCTTAACCCTCGATTATAACCCTTTCAGGACAGGAATTATTTCAGGGTTAATTGATCACATTTTGTTCTTCAAATTGGCGACAATAATATTTTTTTTTAGTGCTACATGGTTCTAATAAATTGTAATGTCTTTGAAAGCAACATACATGGTAAGGAACTTTGTCAAAAATTTGAAAAAATTGCCAATTGTGATGAAAAACAGTGATTTTGAACCACTCAATATGTTGCCAATTTAAGGATTTTAAAGCTTACGCTCCTTTTTGAAATTCCTGGCATCAAACGCAATATGGTCATGTAACGAAAATGGACACAGTGTGTACAGAACGTTTTGCTCTTTCTACTCATATATCTGGTATATATTTTAGGGCTGTGAATCAAAAGTTATTGAACCAAACCCCAAAATGTGGTCAATTGTCTTGAAAGGGTTAAAAGAAATGCAATACTATACAAATGATGCATGAGAATGAGTTCATTATACGATCTGTCTGCACTCGAGTTGAGGCTGTTTGTATCTATCTTGCGAAGCCTCAACAAGAGCGGATATATTGAAGAAGACATGCATCATTTGTTAATATACAACGAAACTCTTAGATCCTTTATGTTATTTGATTGCAAAATATGTTTGAAGATTGCTCCATATCATTATAGCGACAACAAGTAAGTCACAAGTGTAGTAGTCTTTCTTTAGCGCGCTCAAAAAATATGAGTGCACTAACCTAAACACACACCCACGCAAGTGCTACATAATACGCGTGTAGCTCACACAAGGTGTAAGCAGCACTGTTGCGCATAGCATACTTAACAATCGTTGGATAGTACTGTAATTGCAAGTTTATTAATGAAAAAACGTGTGATAGCCTCAAAAAATGAATCACACGTGACCTGCTATGAAGATAAGTAAATCTTTCAGAGTAAAATCTTTGATGTGAAAATGCTTCTGATTTTCATGCATGGCATTTTAATTTTGTTGCAATTTATTGTGCTTGTGTATGTACATGTAGGGCAATGGTGATTCTTTTATACTGTTCTGCATTAAGATAAAATGTTCAGTTTTTCTGTTTGAAGGTCAAAGAAATTGGTAACAGTCACGCAAGTACTGTTCAATTTTTATTCTGTGTTTATTTTAGTATTTTTCTCTCTGGAAGAAAAGTTTTCCAAATGAAACTTTAATTTTTAAATGACAGAGAATGAATGTCATTTCCTAAGCACAGGTGTAAACTTTATGTTTGTAGATGTTGCATCAAGATCAATAGGAAAATAGGGGATGAAGGAGTATTAAGCAAAGGAATATTGTTGTGTGAATTTGACATGCGATCCAATTCAGCCAATGAAGGTGTCTCTTTAAGAGAGCAGTTTTACTTAATATCTGTATTTTTTAAAATCATGTTAAAGCTTTTTAAATTCCTTTAAGAATGTGGAATAGGCATGTAATGATGAAGGCTTTTTTCTTGCTGGACATTTTTTGTGATCATTGTTGTAAAGAATCAACATCATGCTTAGGTAGCTTAGCGAAAAAATTGTGCGCGTAACAACGCGGGAAAGATGCATATGACAAAATTATTCAAAAATCAAAATTTTATTCTATAGAGGCAGAACTGAAATATTAGGATGTTGATTTAGTTTACACCTCTTTGAACACTTTTAGGCAAATAATAGGAAAACTTTTATTCAGATATTTCTGTTTTTACTTTTAGAAGCCCAGACAATACCAGCAGCTTTCCTCTTTGCATCTTTCCCGCACTTTTATTCGCCACTGCGTTTCACTAAGCTAACCTATTTTGCTTTTCATTTATCATGTTGTTTCTTTTTGATACATGTCTTTTAGATCCCAAACGATGAAGATCTGTGTTTCAGATTTTCGGCCAAATCCGATGTGGTTGTAGGGAACGTGCAACCGGCGGCTGTTCACGTTTATGACTATTATGATCCAGGTACATGTGCTTATACGTATTGTTCTCATGAAGATGATCTGTCATAATTCTGTCATCATAACTAATTAATACGAATTTATTCAGGGGTGTTAAAGAGAATGTAAAGGAAATGTACCCAGGGGCGTTGCTAGAACATTTTGAATGGGGCGGGGGGTTGTGACACCCAAATTTGATGACAAAAATGCTGAACCCATAAATCCCCCCCCCACAAATAATAAAAGAAATCCCTGATGTAGAGATCTTGATCATACGTAAGGGCCCATTTTCGCAAGGAGGGGGCTGATGCATTTCGCCCGAATATCAACTTTTCAATATCTAAATGTTTGCGCGCCAGCAAAATTTTTAAAAACTTTTCATTGTGAATATGTACAGAAGTTACATTATATTATCTGGGAACTTCGCTGTCCAAATATGTGGATTTTCTAGCATTCTAGAATATCGGAAATGTGAAAATCCGCTGGGGGGGGGGGGGGACTGCAGCCAATTGACAAAGGGGGATACCTTTTGCCCGAATATCAAAATTCCAGTGTTCTTGTCGACCAAGGGAGCAAAAAAAATTGGCCTGTTTTTCCTTCTATTTGCTGATGTAGAGATCTTGATCATGCGTAAGGGCCCATTTTCACAAGGAGGTGGCTGATGCTTTTTGCCCGAATATCAGCTTTCAATATCTAAATGTTTGAAGGCGAGTGAGCGAAGCCAGCAAAATATGTAAAAACTTTTCGTAGTGAAAATGTACAGAAATTACATAATTATCTGGGAACTTCTCTGTCCAAATATGTGGATATTCTGGCACCTCGCTGCCCAAAAATGAAGTGGTGGTTGTCCAAATATCAGAACATTGAAAATCCTTGGGGGGGGGGGGGGGGCTGCATCGTATTATCATCTTTTCAATATCTAAATGTTTGTGAGCGAGCGAGCAAATTTAAAAAAAACTTACATACACAAGTTACATAATATTATTATCTGGGAACCTTGCTTCCAAAAAGTTACATACACAAGTTACATAATATTATTATCTGGGAACCTTGCTTCCAAAATATTTGGATATTCTAGCACCTTGCTGCCTGAATATGAATATCGTAACTTTGAAAATCCGCTGGTGGGGGGGGGGGGCTGCAGCCAATTGACAATGGGGATGCCTTTTGCCCGATTATCAAAATTCCAGTGTTCTTGCGACCAAGGGAGCAAAAATCTTGGCCAGTTTTTCCTTCTATTTCTTTCCTTCCCTTTTCTTTTCCTTCTTTTCTTTCTGTTTTTGGTTTCCTTTCCTTTCCCTTTTCTTTTTTTCTTTTCCTTTTTCTTTTCTTCTTTTCCTTTTGTCTTTCCTCCTCCCTCTCTTTCTTTTCCCCCCTCCTTATTTTATTTGCCAACCGAGGTGGCGCATTTTCCATCATTACCCCCCCCCCCAAACCCCCCCCCCCCCCCGTAGCGATGCCCCTGAGTGTACCATGTATTTCAGTTACTGAAATGCTGTAAACACAAAAGAAGCATATACAAACTTACAATATTCCTATAAAAAAGAAAATCACATTTCTATAATATAATACATTTTAACATTGGCTGTTTTGTTGAAGCTTGTAGTATTTTCTTTAATCATAAAATGTATGGAGTTTTTATGCCTCTTTCCACCGAAGGTGGTGCTGGAGGCGTTATGATTTTGGGTTGTCTGTCTGTCCGTCCGTCCATCCGTCCTCGCGAGTACTTATCTTGGCGAGCGCTTTAATACGGGTGCGTCGAATAGTCTACTCACGAGCTGGTTTTACGCTTATAGAGAGTGTCATTAAACTTTCAATATCTAATTTTTATAGAAGTAATATTTGAGGCCCCTATTTTGAATATGGTATAACAACATGAAACCTCTAACGTACAGAGCAAAATACTGGTGATTGGTATATTTTAATGGAAATTAGGCGGAGGCATAAAGGAGACGCAGTTGCATTCATCTTGTTCCAAAATACACCTGCACATGTCTTTCCCTGACTTCAGAAGTCAGTTGATATTCCCTGGAAGTATGAATGTACAGACATTCCAGGCTAAATTCTTAGCACATTTTAGAAACAAAATCTTCCCTTTTGTTTCTAGACAAATCTTGCACTATATTCTACAAGCCAGGCCGTGGTAGTGCCCTCTTGTCAACACTGTGCTCTGACAACGAATGTATTTGTTCTGGAGGTTCCTTAGGCAAGTATAGAATATCTTGTGATTCTTTAACCCATTTAGTGCTGGAAGGAGAATTAACCTTCAATACGAGTAACATGCCGACTTTTCCAGCAACAATATTTCTGTGCCTTATATTCTATCGACCTTGAAAGAAGATGAATGATAAATATCTCAAAAACTCTGTATGTAACTCTTGAGAAGGAGTGCTGAAACAGTAAATGCAATAATACGAACAGTCATGCATGCAATGCAGTCCGTGTAGTACAACTGTTTGAAATCAAATTGAAATTCAAAATCACTGGACAGGTTTACAAAATTGTGTTATGTCATGAGGCTTTATTTTAAATAATAACACGTCCTCAAAAAAAAATTCTACGCTCTTAAAGGTAATGATATGCAAAGTTCAAGTTTCTATTGTAGTGTTGCATTGTGTTATTGATCGGAAGTGTCAAGTGTTTTTCTTTGTATCAACTGGATGTCAGTATTATACTACAAATAAAAGGTTCTTTACCTAATGGAGCCCACAGAAGGTGGTGCCGGAGGAATTGTTTTTTGTCCTAATTTTGACCAATAATTGCAACCAATAATTGCAGTTAGAATGATGAAGTACCTGTAGATGACTATAGCCATATCTTATATGAGTATTTATTTATGTTTCTTTAACAGGATTCTGCAATGTTGACCCATGTGTTGCACGATATAGCAGTGAAGAGCTTGAAAGAAGTGCTTGTGCAAGCCATAGTGGATATGGTAAAAACATAACATTCTTCTTGATTATACTGTGGTGTTGTGTCGTGTCGAGTAGAAGTGTTGTGGTCTAGTAGAAGTGTAGTGGTCTAGTGGATACGTCACCCGACTTTGGATCACATGGTTTGTGGTTAGAGTCCCACCGCGGCATTAATGTTCTTTGGCTCTTGCCACTCTTGCCCATGAGATAATGAGTACCTGTGAGAATTGCCGAAAGTCAATGTGACTGTTTTTGCCATTGCCCTACATGCATGCATGTGAACAGTACAAAATAATAGGCATGCTCCCTAAGGAGTGGAGATGGTGCACACTTGTGTGCGGGCTTGAAAGCCAGTGACCAGGGTTAATGATAAATTTTTAAAAAAGTGCATTGAAGTATTCACCTAATGCGCTGTATGTAACATATTAGTAACATATTATTGTTATTAATATTATATCAATATTTGGGGGATTTACTAAAAATACCTTATTGCACACAAAAAGTAGTTATTATCCGATTCTTTGTGCCATAAATGCAAATTCTATCAAATTAAGTCTAAACAAATATTAACATTTTAAATCCACTAATTCTCTCAAACTTCAGTTCGTGCTGATATGTCTATATACATGTATCATAAATAAAAGGAAATTCCCCCTTGGTTGAATCCAGATTCATGTGTATATTTATATATATAGGAGTCAAAAGGGGCCTGAGCTTTCGCTCCTAGCAGAATCTTCGTCAGAGGCAAAAAGACAAACATAAAAAGCAAGACAAGCATATATATAGACTACAGACACAAAACAGAGTTCACGTAACAGGAACTGTAAAGGGAGGAGTTGTGGACACAAAACAATGGGAACAAAAAGGGAGTGGGGGAGTCAAAAACCATGAGTCAAGTGGGTGTGGAGGGGGATTAAAACAAATACAAAGGCGTGGAGATCCAAGGAGAGTGATGAGCCCCAAGCTCAAGGGTGGGTAACCTGTGAAAGCAAAGGATAAGTGGGGAGGCAACATCAAACAGGATAAGGAACAATGCAAAGACAAGAGAAAGGAATAAGTACTGTACAAGTCCAGTGCAGTGGAGTGGTAGGGCAGAAAATAAAGAGGGAGTCGAGTTGTCAGACACCAAGTGCAAAATATATGGCATATAAAGTCTGTAATATATGTGTCTAAACCAAACGAGGTAAAATGCAAATAAAATGCAAATAAAATTTATGTAATAATGTAAGGAAGGGGAGTAAAAAGATGTATTAATCATTTCCCTCCTGGATGTTGAGGCCATGAGGTTGGATGGTGCGAAGTTGTCTCATCCAGTACTTCTCCCTGCTGGTTCGGACTGTGTCGGGACGGGTACCTAAAGATTCAAATTCAAATTCAAATTCAAATTCTTATTTATTTAATTTCCAACAGAAAGAAAAGACAATGGCATTACAGATATTGTTACAGAAAATATGAAAAATATATGTACAAATTCAATTTACCTTGATAAGTGTAGAAGTACACTGTACATATATAAATACATTATTATGATGAATTATTAAAATTTGTAATTTCTGAGGAGATGTGGGGGACCCACTAAAAAGCAGTGCTTGTAATTTGTGGATCCCCCAGGGAAAATAACATCGTTTCAAATTGTGCCTACGAAGAATTGGAAACACAAAACAGTGTTACAGAACAACAAACAAACACAAAACGACAAGGAAAAGGAAAACAGATAAAAGAAGAAAAAGGAACAGGAAAGATGGACAATGGGAAAGCAGGACAAATCATGACCGAAAAAGGAGGTAGTTATGTTGGTGATTCTGGCAAGACCAAATAGAAATTCAGTAGATTGAGCAGATGATGAAGACCCAAATGGAAAATAAGAAGATACACTGTACCAGCTGTTATTAGGTTATTATTGTATATTATTATAAGATTTAAGCATTTAATATTTTTAGTTTTTTCTTAAAAGAATTTAGGGAAGGACTACTTTTGATATCTTCACTTAAAAAGTTCCAAAATCTAGGACCATCGTACATAAATGTCTTCTTCGCTAATAAAGTTCTAAAAGATTCAATGCCCTGTAGAATCATATCGGTGATGGAATGGTTAGGAAGGTTAAAATGGTGGCCCACTGGAGTGTCAAGCTTAGCTGTGTTGACAGTGGATCTGTGCCCATAGAAGCGTCTCTTGGGTGTGGTCTTGGTTTCCCCTATGTACTGGGTCCTGCATACTCTGCAAGTGATGAGATATACAACATTAGTGGTCGTGCAAGTGATATTTCAGCAGCTTGTTTTCGATATATATATATATATATATATATTTTTTTTTCATACAAATTTAAATAGCACAAAACAATCCATACTTTCCTTTGTTGCGTCATTTATTAGCGCTCACTTTACGCGCCCAGCATTTTATTGTTTGAAATTACGCACCAACTTTTCCTTCCTTTGTGGCGTCACTACCTAGCGCTTACATTATGCATCAAGCGTACTTTTATTACTTTTATTATTTGTATCTTGGCAACTTACGCGTCTTAATTCTTTGCATCAGATTGTTTATTTTCAGTCTTACTTTGATAAAGGTCTTTGACCGAAACGTCAGTCCAAATTTTTGGCTCCTGCAGTGTTTTTATTTGACTCCTGAGTATTTACTCTTTCTTCGATATATACATATATATATATATATATATATAAACGACTAATGGGTACATTAGGAGGACAGTTTTTGTTCTTTTTCTTTGTTCAACTGTCTACCTAATGTAGGGGTCGCTATTATGACGGAATAAACTGCATTGTTAGGTGTCGACTTAATGTACCCGTTAGTCAAATATACATATATATATATATATAATATATATAGTGTTGGCCAAAAGTTTGGTACACTTTGGATTATGAGATAAGTTTTTACTTCAAGTTGTATTTCCAAAATAATGAGTTTATATGGGCTCTCAAAAGCACTGTTTTTCATATAAATTGATTAAAATAATTTAACAAACTTTTAGGCCTTATTATTTTACGTGTATCTTATTGAGTTTCTGGATATTTCGTATTGTCTTGTACGTCTCATTAGTCATCGTAATGTGGAATGATTATTCTAAAAAAAAAGCAGACTCGAGTCTAAATGTCAAGGTAACTAATATACTTTCTGCAAATGTCAACTTTACTCACCCTTTGCCATTCATTGAAATTGATGACTCAGAATTTCAGTCATTACCGGTATTTTGTTCTAAAGACGAATTCGCTGATGCAAATACAAGTAGTAATGCTGGGCACGATGAATATCATGTTGGGAATGATCAGGACGAACATGCCTTCTCCACCAATGCAAGATACTTCTTGACCTCTGAATTCAATGAAATAATTGAACATTCTATAACAGGAAACTTTAGCATGATTCACTTAAATGCAAGAATTTTATTTCAAAATTTCGATCACATACACAGTTTTCTTTCGAATATCAGATTTTGTTTTTCGGTGATTGGCATATCAGAAACGTGGATTAATTCAACCTCTTCTCAATTGAAGGCTATAAATTCCTGCATGCTGATCGACCTAGTGGCCGCGGCGGTGGGGTCGGTCTATTTGTTCGAGAAGTACAAATTATGTGATTTCTCACAGCAGTGTGAAGGTGTTGATTCTATGCATTGAAATCGAGTGCAAATCAGAAAGAAATGTTGTAGTTGGGATTATATATCGTCAACCAAAATCAAGCATTTCTTCATTTACTTCATATTTTGATACATTAATGAATGATAATTACATAATCAAGAAACATATTTTCTTCATGGGCGACTTCAATATTGATTTGTCGAAAAAATCTGAAAGCACACAAATTCTTCATTTTGTCAACCAAGTAATCTCAACCGGGTTTTATCCCATTATAGACAGACCAACACGTGTCAATAACAGATCATCTACTATAATCGATAACATATTTACGAATGATTTTAGTCGTTCCCCTCTGGTGCCTTTTTAACAGATATTTCTGACCATTTTCCAATCTTCCATTTGTCCCATTTTTCAGATTTGTTAATAAATGATAAACAAAAAGCACATACATACAGGAAAATATCTCCTGATGGTCTTAATTCTCTATGTGGTGCTCTTTCAATCGTGGACTGGTCAGAGGTGTGTCTCCAGAGCCACCCGGAGAGGGTGTACAACATATTTTATGATACATTCGTTAACCTGTATAATAAACACTTACCTATCAGGACAAAACATATGGGTAAACGTCAACGGAATAGAAAACCATGGATTAACCTTGATATTTTGAAGCTTATAAGAAAGAAAAATAAATATTATAAGGTGTATTTAAACTCCCCAACTAAAGCTCATCATGATAGATATAAAAAGATATGTAATGAAGTTACTTCAACTCTCCGACGAGAGAAGAAAAAATATTATTTTATCAAGTTTGAATCTATGAAAACAAATTCAAACAAAACATGGAAACTTATAAACAATATTTTAGGAAAACAGAAAAATAATCTTGATAAAGAAACCACTTTTTTAATTAATGGCTGTTATATTAGTGATCATTTTGAAATTGCAGAAAACTTTAACCAATATTTTGTCAATGTTGAATCAAGTACATGTAATGATTTAAATAAAGACAGTTGTAATTCGTTTCATTCTTATATGAATGAACCACTCTCACATACTTTGTTCTTTAAACCAGTTACAAAGAAAGAAATATTAGACATTGGTAAATCACTTAAAGCTAGTAAAAGTAGTGGATTTGATAACATTTATCCATCTGTTGTGAAATATGTCTTGCCCTTTATTATAGATCCACTTTTATATATTTTCAACACATCTCTCACAACTGGGTTCGTACCCTCTAAACTAAAAATAGCCAAAGTTGTTCCCATTTTTAAAAAGGACAATCCGAATCAATTTACCAACTACCCCCCAATATCGATTTTACCAAGTTTCTCCAAAATATTGGAGAAATTAGTTTTTAATAGACTCTACTGTTTTTTACGACACCACAATTTATTATATGACAGTCAATATGGCTTCCGTCAAAATTACTCTACAGAAATGGCAGTTATTGAAATTCATGATAGAATAATTAGTGAACTCAGTGCCGGTAAAGAAGTTATAGGAGTCTTCATGGATCTCTCCAAAGCTTTTGATTCGCTTTCTCATGATATATTACTCAACAAGTTGCAATATTACGGTATAAGAGGGGTGTCTTTTAATTGGTTCAAATCATATTTATTACACAGAGAACAATTTACTGTCTACAACAATGCCCATTCGTCTTTCTTGAAATTAAATTCAGGTGTGCCTCAAGGCTCAATTCTTGGGCCCTTATTATATTTAATCTATATTAATGATTAGTAAACGAAGAAGCTTGAAATTCAAAATTGAATCAAAATTCGAATCCCGCTGGTTCCAATTTTTTTCTGACTTGTGTTTTTCATTACAGATCGAGTATACGATCTTTAACACTGGGAGTAATATGCCGAAAGATTTGTTTACAAATTATATTAATGATATTGTTAACTCTTGCCGTGAACCTCATTTTATTCTGTATGCCGATGATACATCACTACTTGCCTCACATGATAATATTAATATTTTACTTGAAATTTTAAATAGAAATCTTGCCAAAATTTCTGCCTGGTTTAAGTGCAATAGACTTTCTTTGAATACGAATAAAACTCAGTGTGTCCATTTTTATAAAAAGAAAGGTGTGCAATATAATCAGACTGACCTATCTCTTAAGGTTGACGTAACCCAATTGAAATTTTATGATTCAGTAAAGTTTTTAGGAGTAATTTTTAACAATAACTTATCTTGGAATGATCACATTACTTCAGTCTCTGTCAAAATATCACGTTTTATTGGAATTCTAAACCGTTTGAAATATGAATTACCTAGTTATATATTATTCACTCTTTACAATTCTTATATTTTGTCCAATTTATCATACTGTAATTCAATATGGGGTAACACATATTCTTCCCATTTACAAAAATTAATTATTTTACAAAAGAAAGCAATACATATATGTATGAAAATGGACTATAATTCACCAACATCCTTGTTATTTAAATCATTACGAACACTTAAACTTCCAGATATTACTAGGATTCAAATTGCTTCAATAATGCAACGCTACCACACAAATAATCTATCGCCATATTTAATGAACATGTTCTCAATTAACTCTAATATTCACAATTATTTTACCAGATCACGTAATAAATTTCACAGGTGGGCCTTCTCAAATGATAGATCTGAATATTCCATACGACATACAGGCCCCACTTTATGGAATAGTTTGGAATTTAGCAGAATTAATACACAGTTTAATAATACTTTTAAAAGACAATACAAAAAGAAATTACTTAGCAATTATTAATTTATGTTAGGATGACTATATGTATGTTGTGTGTTTATATATTTTGTCCTGTTTTACCTTCTCGGTTTATTGTATTTTAGTTTTTGTTTAAATTATTATTACTTCGTACTGTACTTAATTACCGCATCCATGGTAGCAATATTATTTTAATCATCAATCCACGTTGGGCATGTGCGTTCATACAAGCCTTTTCTTGGCTTTTTAGTGCATGCCCCTTTTCCATTCATTTATGTTCAACCATGTAACAACTCTACTTTTTCTATTACTTTTGATTGCTTTGTTCATGTTTTTTATTGACATGTTTTAATTCTCCTTTTTATTTGTCTGTATATGACTGTTCATTTTTATGAATTAGAAATAAATACTGAATTGAATTGAATTGAAATATAATATAATGTGGAAAATCTATACATCTTGGGGATCTGATGTCTTGAATTTGGACTTAGGGTGAAGCAACTTTTCTTGATTATATCAATAGTTTGGTGATTTACCAAAAATATCTTATCGCACACAAAAAGGTGATTATTATACAAATCTTTGTGCCATAAATGCCAATTTAATCAAATTAATTCTAAACATAACTTAACATTTTAACACCACTAATTCTCTCAAATGTCAGTATGTGTATATATATACATAATAAATAAAAGTTGAATCTATGTCTATATACATGTAGATATACATAGTGGAAACTTGTTACTGACAAAAAGCTGAGATATAACAGGATTGCTGATATACAAGCTAATTTTGCTGCTCCCAGGTCTTTATGTTCTTTTATTTCTTACCCTGATATAAGGAGATTCCTGATATATCAAGGTAATTTTCATGGTCACAAGGTCCTTGTTACAGTGAGTTTTCACTGTATTACATGTTTATTCATGTATATATATATATATATATATATATATAATTATTTATAACTCTATTCGCGGCCATAGGGGGAATTCTTTTATCTTGGCTTATTGTTAAAATTCCTCGTAACACCCGTCGAAATTCCCTATGCCCTGTAACGCCCAATTTTTATTGTGATGGAATAAAGTGCATTGTTAGGATTCCCCCTATAATCGGAAATAGTAATATATATATATATATATATATATATACATGTCTGCGAATGTGTACATGTATGTAAGTTTTGGCCATGTGACTAAATTCTAAGGAAATACACTGTATTGTTAAATTGATTGACTTGACTTGAATTATTTTGCTTTCTGTTTTTCAATTTTTTTTTTACTATTGTCCAAAGTCATACCCAGAAAAGATTTTGTATGACCCCCCCCCCCCCCCCCCCCCAAATGTAGGCCTACATGTATGTATGTGATTTTTAAAAAATGAGAAACTCAAAAGCTTTCACACAAATCATCTTATTACCAAGGTTGGATTGCCCTTTAATGTTAAAAGCCATGAGCGTAAATATGCAGGAAACTCTTTTCATCGGGGGGGGGGGGGGGGGGGGGGGGACGTAACAATACGCCCCCCCCCCCATGAATAGCATTGCGTAACAAATCTCCGCCACCATAATAGCATGATGTGCTATTGTCAAGTGTCCATAATGTTTAATCTTCCACATGGCCACCATGTCCCTCAGGGCATTTCTCAGCAGAGCATGCTGAAGGATTCCTCTGGTAAGGGCCTTGCTGGAGTTGGTACAGGTGGTTCTGACCTGGCCTCACCTGTTTATTCAACCATGGAAAGATGGTCCACAAAAATCATATCAAATAATCTCTACCAAACCAGTTTACATATGGTTCTACTAGCTTACACTCCAATTTGTAAACGATGAACAATTAAAAAATATTGCAAATTCATCAACTTGATTGGTATGAGCACGTTTACATCTAGGTGAAGCTGTGATGTCTTAATATTTTTTTCCTGAATCTTTTGCAGCACTCGAGATCCGTATTGATAATGTGGCACATAGAGATGGCTTTAGGATCTATAATTTTACTGTCATGTCTCCAATAAAACCAGGTGAGTCCATCAAATAAAAATCAGTGTTGTGTATATATAGCAGGTTTATGCACTTTGCTTGTTGTACTTTAATTTATTCGGAGTTAAAATTTGATGTGTGATAAAACCACTTCCTAGTTAACCAGTTCATGAGCAGTTTATATCTAACTAACCAATTTGGGAAACTTAAGAGTTCGTCTGCTCTCCACAGTGCTTGCCATTCTTTGGAAAACCCTTTCGGCAATTCCGTTATTAGAGAGATGTGACAAACAAGTATTTTTATGTTTTATGCCCAAGATGGTTGCAATTTGGATTATATGTCTAGATGGAATTGTTGAATCATTTTCTACGATTAATTTGATCCTTGCCTGTATTCCTCCTTCATGGAGAATCTGAAGCTATACATGCATTGACAGATGTGGAACATCACTGAATAAAATCTTGGTTTTAACATTCTTTGAAATTTAATTTTTGATGGAAATGCAGTAAATCAATGAATTACATTATAAACTATATTTTCAGATGTTTAAAGAACAGAAAATTTCAGTAAAAAAGGTGTTAAAACCCCATTTTTCATGATTTTCCAAGGTGTAATGTTACTAGCTGTAACGTAATTAACCATCATTCATAATGTCACTTAATGAATTTGTCAAATGATAAATTTTTCATACTAAACAAAGATTAAAAACTGGAAAGTAACAACAAAAAAAATCTAATTTCATCTAACTTTGCTTATTAGGCGTGTAATATCTGACCAAAGATGCCCACTAATTTCTCATGTCTCTTTTTGTAATGTTACTAACTGAAATTTGAGTCCCACTGCTGTAGCTCCAAGCAAAGCCCAATTTTTTTTCTATTTTCACAAAAGCTAAAGGTCAAGTTAAAGGTCTATACCAGAATACCCTTGGTGTAATTACACAAATTGAAAAAAAAAATCTTTTTATGAGGCCTAAAAGGCAAATTTCTTTCCCTTAAAAATGTAACACTGCTAACCGTGGAATTGCCACTTTACATATTCCTGGCAGAAATGTAGGACTGTAAACTATGATTAAAGAACAAGAATCTGTTGTTAGATTCCTGGTAATTTTGGTACTGAAAAGATGTTGGTCTTCATCCAAACTTATTATTAACTAGTTCTTTGTTCTGCATATTCTAGAATATTATCTGAACAAATATTTAGATAGGTATAAAAATGGGAAAAGGAATGGACAAAACTTCATTCTGCACTGCAAAAAAAAAGAAGATTTTTCGCTGTTATTTTTTTAATGTGCAGATGGCAGGAATCTGCAGTTTTCCTATCATTTGCAGAAAACTTGATAAATGCTTAATCTTCAGGCTTTCTTGAAGTGATACAAGGTCCCATGGCATGGGTTATTATGTAGGTGTGTTCTTTTAAAACGTTGTGTATTTTTCAAAAATTATTATTAAAAAGTCAGAAACGCAGTACAGAAGAGTGAGTGCTGTAATCCTCGCCCCGACCCCTCCCTGTCCCCTCCCAAGACAGTAAACTGACAAATACTAAATTTGCCTTTAATCTCTTTCGAAACCCTTGTTTGCTTTTGTAATGCTCTATGATCAGGGGATGATGCTGTTCCTGCACAAGCAAAGAGACAATTGTACATCAATGCTGCATGTGTCTGCCCAAAAATCAAGGGGAGAAATATTGGAAAAAACTTTTTGCTCGTTGGCGAGACAGGACTCAAGTACACCACAGAACGAGGAGAGGAAGGGTAAGAAACTAAAAGAATTTTTGCACCCATTGGTTTCATGGCGAGTCCAAATCTCTGTTTCAACAAACTATATTGAATGTTTGGTCCTCTGGCATTATCTGTTGGTAATTTGGTAATTAAACTGTCATTTTAGTTTGATGTACATGTTCATGTGGTGATCCAACACATGCACCAAGGGCGGATCCAGGATTTAGTATAAGGGTGGGAGGCACCCAAATGCAGGTTTGTCAACTTTTGGAAAAGGTAGACCCGTATTTTTTTGGTCTTGCCAGCTTCTCGATAAGCCGCTTAGGGGGGGGGGGGGGTGGCGACAATTTTTTACATTTTTTTACTGTTCCCTCCATAATTCTTTGACAAGCAAAAAAGGGTCTTAATTCTAAAAGGGGGGGGGGGCACAATCGACAAAATGGCGGATGCTCTATGGTGAAAATGCATACTTTTCTTTCAAAAGGGGGGGGGGGCACAGGCCGGAAGTGACCCCCTGGATACCCCAATGACATGCACTCTTGACATTTGCTCCAGGCTAGGGTTGCAATTGAGTTCAGAACATCCTGAATCTGCCACTGATCAAGTGTGTACGTATGTTAGGTGTAACATAGGGGGTAAAGTATAGGGTTGGATCTAGGGTTGTAGAGAGAAATTGGACTCAGTGATCATTGGGAATCGAAGCAAACAGTTTTACATTATTCCAGATTCCTTGTGGATTTTGAGCAAGCGAATTTCAGTTTTAATGTTTTAATGTTTGATCAAAGTATTCACTGATCAAGTTAGCCATGCAATCATCACACACCACTCTTGTCTTCCTTAGTATAAGATGCACACTAACCAGACACATTCATTTGCAATAAAATTTTCAAAATATTTATTAACATTATCATGCTTGTTCTCTTTGTTGTATGCAGATTCAGATACGTGTATGGCCCAACTTCAAAGCTGGAATTTTGGCCATCTGGAACAAAGGCACACACCGTACCGATAGTGAACAAACTGAGGGAATTTAAACGCAGTATGACAGAATCGGCTTGTTCCAATGAGTGACGGGAAAGAGTGAATTCGTTGCTGATTTATGTACATTGCCACCATGACTTTGCATGGAGGTTTTGTGGTACATACAGTACTTTGACAAAAAAGTACAATACATGTATATTACTTAGAGAGACCAAATGTTGATTTGCACTTATTTTCTATACAAAAATTTGTGATAAAAAAAATTACAAGCTTTAGTGCATATATTGATGATGTAGTAGATACAGGTATATGAGAAAAACAAATTGTATTGCCAAAACCAAGCATGATTTTTGCCATTTTTATTGCTGCAGGTAATATGGATTGTTACTTTGTAAAGGTCTCGAGTAGTCTAAATAACTGTGTCAGACTTATGTCATGATTTGTTTTAGCTCTTCATAGTAGTGTGACATTAGGGCCATTCTCGCATACAGCGAAACTTCTCAGAGATTCACCTGGTTCTTCTTAGGTGGACAGAAAAAAATGCACGAAAACTTGTGAGCAAACACTTGCCAGTAGCTATGTAACCTTAAAGTCCACGGAGTGTGTACCGTCACATGACTTCTGGCACCTTCTGTGTAGGTCGCACAAAAATTGATCTGTACAAACAATCGACATTGTCGGTTCTCTAACGTGGAATGTTTACACATGAGAATTGCCCTAAATTGAGGACCAGTCATTATTTGAAGAGTGACTGTAGAAATGTTCTATGAGATTATGTTAATCAGTATCACCGTTACAAATATGGCTGAAAAACTTTCAAGTACAAACACAGAATAAACCTGTATATATAAAAATAATAGGTATCTAAACAAGGAACTATTTTTTCAGGAAGTGGGATAGATGTACATGTATATATTAAGTGATAACAATGCAATTACTGAAGTGATCTATGTCTGTCTTTGCAACTGCATGTATATACTTAACAATAGCTGCTGTGCAAATCTGTGCTCTGTGCGTCAAAATATAAGAGAGTAGGATAATATTTTACAGTAATGTATAACGTCCCCATCCTTCATCTTCCTTTCTATCTGTCTGTCTGTCTCTCTCTTTCTTCTCTCCTACTGAAGTCATCGCTTGTTATCATTTCCAATATATTTATTTGTACACATACCACTGTCACAATTATTCTGTTTTGCAGTGTAAGGGGGGGGGGGGGGGGGGGATAGTGCAAAGTATATATATTTAGTAATTATTTCCATAAACTTAGAGCATTTGTAATTATAGATTTTCTCACAAAGGGGTCTATAAAATACAAGCTGTGCTTTTTAATAGACTCCTCCACTTTCGTTTCTTTACTATGCCTGATATCACCGAAATTATGATCGTATAATTGTTTAAAAAATTTTCCATTTATGTAAACACTTCTTATCGTAATTTTGTTTGATATTATGTAATATAAATTTGTGTATATGTAAAACACTGATAAAACATGTGGAAAAAATAAAGAAACCTAAACCTAAACCTAAACCTAAACCTAAACCTAAACCTAAACCTAAACCTAATCCTTCACACAGTGGTTTTCTTACTTGGCTGTCCAGTATCAGTACGTTGGTTTTAGCATTGTTCCTCATCTGGTACTTTCTTTCCAGTTAAATTTATCTGATTAAGTCCACCAAAATGAAACAAACCACAACTCCCCCCCCCCCCGAAAAAACAAATAAAGAAACAACAACAAACAATAACAGATAAGAACATTGCTGTTTTTATTTCTATCGTTAATGAGTAATTTTGTAAAGATGGAAATACTGAATGTATTTAACAGCCATCCCGATTGTCTTAACGATGATCACATTCAGGATTACTCAACGAGGGTGAAGATGGTGTATAATACATCTATAAGATTGGAGATGAATCTCATAACCAGTGTAATAGTATACATGTACATCACAATGTGAAAAAGTGTTATTCGGTTTGATTGACCTATATACAAGTAGATCAGTAAACCTGTGGGTTGTGTGTATTTTTAAAATTTTTTTTTTATATTTTATTTATTATGTTTTAACAGGGTAGTCTTTGTAAGAGACAACAAAGTCAAATAAAATTTGGATTTCATTTTCATATTTTGGATATATATTAGATGGCATCGTCTCAATTTTTGTCATAGTGGAACTTGCATGCTTTCATACAATTAGGATGCATTGTATTGTTGATCGTATGACTCACTTTATTGTAATGCTTAATGAAGTGTATAACAATCTGCAGTTCGTCTTTGTGTTGTAGCATGTTGTAAGAAGTGAGATTCTAAAAAGCTTATGTTAGAATAAATGTATTATGCAGCTTAAAAGCTATACTTCAATAGCTAATCTATTGTGTTGTAGTTTATTTGTGTTGTAGATGGTTTGTTTTGTGATTGGATAGTGCAGTAATAGGATGTACAGTGAGTGTGTGCAGCCACTGCAAAACCATGTAGATTTAGCGGTCAATATTGAATGTGCATAATGTGGCATAACATTAAATGCAGATTTCCACACGAGATATTTTTCTATTTACAGCAGGACTTGACATTAACTGTCACCTGCACAACACGTGAGGACTTTTTAAAATAAGACATAGTCACAAGGAATATCTAGTGAATTGCCGACGTGGCGACTCAAGATCATAAAGTTATAGACCAGTTGAAGTCCTGTTAAGATGACTATTATCTACTAGTTGAAAACCAGTATTTCTACCGACAGACACGGTCCCCACGGTCACACCAGTTACTTCATATCTACTAAAGATATCCCACTCTGATATTTTAATTTGAATTATGTTGTCACACCTATTCCTATTCAGTAAGTGCTATTCGCCTATCCTTTCCATCCGAGGTCATCCAACTTCGGTTGAGAAAAGTGAAATATATAAATTTATATCTCTTACATACATGTGTATATTGTAACATAGCAAAAACTGGCACATTACGACCTTACTCTTACTGTCAATATAATCAAACTTCTCTGTGCATGAAGTAGCGGCTATAGCTACAAGAATCAGGGGGCGTTTCATGAAAGGACTTGTCAGATATTTTATCCGACAAATTTGCTCTCAACCAATCAGATGCAAGGATTTCAGTAGCTTAAAATATATTCAGATAGATGAAATCATTACACTCAATTTCATACTGCATGTATTTCATTGCTCTATTTATTTATTTATTTAATTTCCAGGCAAGATAACAAACAATACATGTACATAGAGAATATCACAAAGATAACAGAACAAAATCACAGTATAAAGATTTACATGATTAAGCACCAGTCAATGCCTGGGGATTTTCCCTAAAAGAATTAAAACAATTTTGTCGAGAGGCTCTCCACATTAGCTGGTGCACACATAAAACAAGATAATGAAGTAAGGTAAACATATACATACGTGTAGCTAAAATTAAAAAGAAAAAAATGAGGGAAAAGGTACACAGGCCCGTAGCCAGGGTTTCTAAAGGGGTGGGTCGTTTTTGGCAAAAGTGGACCTTTTTGTCCTAATCAGTACGGACCTTGCTAAGGGGGGGGGGGGGGGGGGGTCCGATTAAAGGTGTGTGTGTGTGTGTGTGTGTGTGTGATTTCATGAAAAAGCGGACCTCAGCCCAAGGAGGGGGGGGTCGTTCGACCCCTCCGACCCCCTCTAGCCCCTCTGGCTACGGGCCTGACAATAGTGGTACTCTCCGCCGTTAACATTTCTGAGTAAGCTACAGCAGAATATGTTTAAAGACCTCAGCCTGACCGAATTTTGAAATATACCCTTTATTCATCCACGGGGGGCTATATATTTTCTGAACAAATTGAAACCAACTTCATGAGATTCCGTTTCCTGTGGAATGAGTAACGGCGTCCCGAATGTTGAGCCCAGGTGGTTTTTCTGACGAGGGCCCCGTCTCTGAGGAACGCTACTTTGCGGGGGTGAAAATTTGATGACGACATATCGTGTAGACGCACTCGGAGCTGTATACATGACATGTCGTCACACGTCTAGCGAACCCCTGCGCCTTCATCTGTTGTTACGCCATAGGGAGGGGGCGGACCAAAAAAAATTATCTTTTTTATTTTTTATGGATAAACGGAGACGAAAATTTATGAATACCCAGGGTAATTATATTCTTTGTTTACTAAGCTTTACGTCAATATATGGTTGTTTTGGGTCAGGCTGAGGTCTTTAACATGCTGCCCGGTTACGGCAATTATTGAAAGAGAAAGAAGATGGAGAGAGAAGAGGAAGGGGTAAGAGAAAGAGAAGGAGAGAGAAAGAAAGAGAAAGAAAGAAAAAGAGAAGGAGAGAGAGACAGAGATTATATAAATACTGTAACAGGGATGAGGTGAAGGAAACACATGTGTAGCAAACCACGGTAAAAGCCAGAGGCGTCGATTCGATCAAAATAAACAAAGCACCGGAGGGACGGAGCATTTAATAATATTCACAAACAATGCCGCCCCTCCAACTGGATGCCCTATCCATACTGGACACGTGGCGGATCTACGGGGGGGGGGGGGCACGGGCCGAAAGTGCCTCCCCCCCCCCTGGATCCGCCAATGGTTTGACCCAACGACCCCTTTTGGAAGAAAAGTATGCATTTTGACCATAGACGACCGACCATTTTCTCGATTGTGCCCCCCTTTTAGAATGAAGACCTTTTTTTTTTTTTTTGCTTGTCAGGGAATTATGGAGGGAAACTGGACCCCCATAATCAGAATTGCCCTTGAGGGGTTGTTTTTTTTTAACGTCACTGGGGTCATCACTGGGGTCAAAGGTAAAAATAAACACTGTTTCATAACACATACAGTCGATCATGAACATAATCGATTATAAACTTCTCCGCGCGCATAAGAAATCAACAGTGCTGTACATCCGTGCGCCGCTGTAAAAAAAACCATCTCTCATCGCCTCATGTCGGAACCCGCAGCTTGAAGGTTCGTATGAATTTTTATATTATAAGACTTTTCGTGTTCACTTACTCGCACTGTCGATGGATATGCGCCGCAGCTTGAAGGTTCGTATGAATATGAATTTTCATGTTCACTTACTCGCACTGCCGATGGATATGCGCCGCAGCTTGAAGGTTCGTATGAATATGAATTTTGAAATTAAGACTTTTCATTCATGTTTAGTTAGTCGCACTGCCGATGGATCGATATGCGCCACATTTTGGTCGCAATGCCGTACCGCAGCTTGAAGGTTCGTATGAATTTTTATATTATAAGACTTTTCGTGCTCACTTATTCGCACTGCCGATGGATATGCGCCGCAGCTTGAAGGTTCGTATGAATATGAATTTTCATGTTCACTTACTCGCACTGCCGATGGATATGCGGCATTTACCCTTCCAAATTGGAATAAGTCATAAGTATCGAGATGTTTTTTGCAATGACGGCAAATAAGTCTAAAGGACAAACTCTTACGCACATTATTTTATGTCTCCAAATACAAAGCTATGAGCAGATTTTTAAAATTGACCAATCAATGGACAGCTTCAGAATAAAAAAGTACAATATTGTCTATGAAGGAATCCTCAACTGAGAGGTAAGTACCTAACAAACCACACCACCCTATGCCAGGCACCCCCCCCCCCCCCCCCCCCCCAACAAAATTGGTTCCACATTTCATTTCATTATTTTTCCCTCATTCAATTACAACAATGGATTATCTTCTCATAGCAACAAAAAGTCCAAAAAATTGTACTATGTCTTTTTTTTCCTGCCTAAAAATCCCACATCTTAAACATGTTTATGCACTAAACGCTCCATTTCAAAAATCGCGATACGGGTAAGATGGCTAGTAGATAGAATTAGAGTAAGAAAGAAAGAGGAATGTAGAGAGAGAACAAGAGAGGGGGAATAACAATACAATCTGTTAAAAAATGAAATTACACAAAATTGAATTTGTAGATAAAATTGCAGTAAAACCCGATTGGTTTGATATGATTGGTTCTATTTGATACTACCACCTGGATCAATATTTACGTCTATAATACAGGACAACCACAGGTATGGAGGAGAAAAATACATCTCATTAACAAATGGAATAAGAGACACCATTTTGCCAGGGCCTTTGTTTTATACACAAATCCAAAAATATCAAAATTATTTAATTTGATATAATTTTCGTAATGGAAAGTGAGATCATCACCTATACTTTAGTCGATACTTGTCTCATATATCAAGCTCAAGGTTCAGGGTTGAATTAATTCATTAAAAACATGAAATTAATGTCATTCTGTAACATTATTTTGTTACTGAATGTCACAATCATAGCATAATTTATATTTAAAATATTTCCTGATACCGAAAGGACTTACATGTTGTAGGAATTAGGTAGCTTGATTTATATATAAACTTTCTCAACAAAATGATAGTCCTTTTCGGAAATTGGTTGAGATTATATGTTTATGGCGTTACGGAATGATAATTACTTTTGGACTTTATCATGTATGTATTTTCGCTATTTTTCCGTTTTCACGCAATGCTTTGATATGAATAATATTATATGTATCTTTTAATGAATAAATATTTAAAATTGGACCATAAGATATACACTGTTGGTCATAATGTTAGCATAATTCGTATTTTCATAGTCATCCGTTGATTTAATCATATTTAAAAGCCTAAATAGATAATATTGACCAGATTCATTGATTACATAATGATTTTGTATTGTCGAGGTAAAAGTCGGTCAAGTGAAACATTCCATAACGTGGCCTATCTTATTGTTTGGTGCTATGAAAGGCGGAGCCTCCTTTCTGCTGTTGTTTTGCTGTCCATTTCGTGCAGAAAGCCTACGTGTGTTAACAGCCCGTTTTCAGAGTTAGCTTGATCAATTCCTACCAAATTTGGTACATTGATTCCTTACACTATGCCTCGCCCAACGGCACTTGCAATTCGTCAGAGGGTCCTTGCACTCCGACGGAATGGACGGACACAGGCCCAGATTGCAGATATTCTTGGACTATCGCAGAGTTGTGTGTGCCGCATCCTCAGAAGACATCGAGAGGCGGGTACTTTGAGTCCAGAGAGATCTACAGGTCGACCACGAAGAACATCCGCACGGGATGACCGTCAACTGCTGAACATGTGCCGTAGGAACCGGAGAATGCCTGCGAGTCGTCTTTGCCACTTGTGGAGGAGGCACTTCGGAGTGAACGTTTCACGGGAAACCGTAAACAGGAGACTTGTCCAACATGGCTACAGAGCTCGGCGAATGACCAAGGTTCCACGTCTCACTGTTCGCCACCGGGTTGCTCGACTCCAGTGGGCTAGGAGGCACAGGAGATGGCAGCTTGGTCACTGGCGCCATGTAATCTTCACTGATGAAAGCCGGTACATCCTTGACCTCACCGATGGGAGGCAGAGGGTTCGACGACTGTGGGGCGAGAACCTCCGTAATGGCTGTGTCCAGGAAACCAATCAAGCGGGTGGAGGCTCAGTGATGGTATGGGTCGGAATATGTTATGGCGGAAAAACGCCATTGGCTGCACCTGAAGGAAACGTCAACGCCGTCGTGTACCGCGATATCCTGGAACGCCATTGTCTTCCATACGCGAGAAGGGTATATGGCAATAACTTTCAGCTCCAAGACGACAACGCTCGATCACATAGGGCACATCTGGTGAGGGAAATCCTTGACGCAGAGGACGTGCAGCAGATGCCTTGGCCTGCCTGTACCCCGACATGAACCCCCATTGAGCACGCCTGGGATGCATTGGGCCGTGCCATCAATGAGAGAAACAATCATCCTCAAAATGTGCAGGAGTTAGCCCAGGCACTGACCGAAGAGTGGGATGCACTGCCCTTGAACACCATCAACAACCTTGTGGACAGTATGCCACGGCGTGTGGAGGCACTGGTGCGTGCCAGAGGTGGCCATACCAGGTACTAAGTGACCCAACAAGATTAAAAAGAGGAACACTTCCCTTCAATCATCAAAAGATCCCAAGATTTTATTTTTCACGATAAAATTATCATGGTTAAACATTTACCAAAAACGATACATTTTTCCAGGAATCCAAGGTCTGGATGATTGTGTTTGTCAAAAGTGGTTTAAACCAGTGTATAAAGTTTGTATGAATTAATTTTTGTCTTATATTTTTTATTTCATATGTTGAGAACAGATTTATCAATAAAATCGGTGAAGATATAAGCTTTATTTTGCAAAAAAATGACTCGTATTGTTGTCAATAGTGTACGAAAGGTAGAAAAAAAAATTATGCTACCATTATGACCAACAGTGTATTAATTTAATCATTTTCTCTAAAATGAACACGATTTGGGTCTTCTTTCCGTAATTAGTCAATTACGGTATCCTCTTACGTACAAATCTAGATTCGTACATGGCAAAAGCCTCCTCGAGTTTTCTCAATTTTATAAATTCTAAGATGCCATAAGAAAAACATCTTTTCATGTAAACGGGATGTTTGTATCACAAGCATTCATTTTCGCTGCCATTTTTTTTACATTTTGGAATAGTTTGGGGAAAACTGAGCCTCAAAATCTGTTTGGGTAATTGACGATAATTCCAATGGACTGTGATATAGACTGTTTTTTCGCCGATGAGTATCGATATCATTGAGTTGTCGTTTATCATTTTACGTCTTCGTGAAACAGTTTTTCAGGTCCATGACATTTCCGTAGATCGCCGACAACAGTTATGACTGTCATGGAGTTGATTTGATGAAACGACCCCCTGACCGCCTCAGTAGACTCAGAGTCAGAGCTCGACGATGGATCAATCAAGGTTTGATTTTAGTTGTAAATTTAGATTAACTTATTTGAAATGTTGATTTTTTGCAATCCAGGGTAATAAAATAGAGAGAGCTGTTAGTGTTACTAGTGAGTAGTGTTAGCATGCATGTAACGTTAATTTAAAAAAATAATGTTCGGATGCTGGATGGAGCGATGATGATCATGATGATGGACATGATGGATGGGGGATCAGATTCGGATGACCAGACACTTAACAAAAATGAAAAATAAGGTGGCTGGGACATAAGGAATTCTTGCCGTGATAATCATCATCGATATATTTTTCTATAAATAATATCGGGCAAACCCACAAAATAGGGGCAGGTCGGCGTGCGCGTGCCATGTTTTACAGTGCGGAGATCGGCAGAGGCAAAAATGAAGACATGTAGGCCTAACAATAACAAGTTCATAATCAAGTTCAAAACAACTTCCAAATATATTTTAAATCAGGTAATTAATGTTGTGATAATCATATTGCCCTCTTGGCTTTCAGATTTGTAGTTGTTTGATGAAAATCATAACGATTTTGGCCAGAAATGGAGTCAAACTCGCAAATGTTTCATCGCTGAATCTGGTATGTGGTACAAGATCGTCGCCGCCGCCGCCGCTGGGCTACATTTGCTTGCACACAAATTAATACAGCACGCGCAGAGCAGCCCCTATTCTCCGGGTTTGCCTAATAATATCGTCGAAGTTAGATCAAAATAAGTCTAATTTAGGCCTAACATTAACAAAGTTAGGCCCTAACGTTAACCATAATGATAATTGTATTTGTAACTTGTAACTTTTCACAAACTTGATACAAGGTCAAACTCAAAGGCAAGCATGATGTTTGTTTTTTTTAATTTCAAGAGAGAGAGAGAGAGAGAGAGAGATGGGGGTTCATATTTAGTCTTGATTCTACTATTTGTAGACCAGAATCAAAGCACTTTTAATGAGAAGTAATAATACATCTCCACAGAGTAATATATCATATGGATGACCATTGTTGTTTCACTCAGTGACTTTCAGTAATCACATTCATTAGTCTCATGTTGACTTTGATTGCCCTCAGATAAAATTGGCAAGGAACTAACTTGTGGCTGATCTACTTGAAGATCTAATAGAGCCTAATGTTAGAGGTCTACATAACACTACAACTGTTGGAGGTGCCGGATGAAGCGGAAAGTCCTACTATAAAAGATTTTGGTGAGACGTGAGAAATAAGCAAGTAGGTCTAGACCTAACTAGTTGGACCTAGACTTAATAATACCAAGGAGTTACCACAGGGTATTACAGCTAAAAATTATAGGTCTGGTAATGGTAGTGGATCCAGTATCGGTTTACTTGGGGGGGGGGGGGGATTTTTTAGTTTACATTGTCCAACCAAAACAATAACAACAACAAAAGAATTCTGAGAGAATGGACATTTCATTTGTACTTTTCCTTTATCCACCACTGAGATCTGTTTTCTTCAGTGTAATATTAAATTAGCTGTTTTTGTGTCTTTAAAAATCAATTATGAGATCTTTAGGGAATGTTCAGTGTGATGTCAGTATAAATAGAATTTTTAGTCCCCCTTAATTTTTATATTAAACATTTCATTAATTAATGCAAACAGAAACAAAACAAAATAAGATGGGTGAATACATTCCACTTTTATTAAAATCCACAAATATTTTAGGATGGATTGTACATGCAGTTAGTATTTATCCTCTTTGAAAAGATCACGAGGGTGAGGATGAGCGTGTTTCATTTTTTTGATGAAGATGAAGGCTTACCGCTGAGAATGAAGACAAATTCTGAGAGGAACAAATAAATACTTAGCTGCTCGAGTTTTGCATGGTAGGTCTATGCTGTAAGAGTAAGATCAGGGGTGTCGATCCGTTTTTGGATTGGAGGGGGGGGCAAAACAGTCTAATAGTACTCTATATGATATTTTCAACGCCTCTTAATTACCAGCTTATCCACGGTTACGGGGGGGGGGGGCAAAATGATATATTTGCCCTCTCAATATTATCGGGGGGGGGGGGGGGGGGGACTACCATTGCATAATCGACGCCCCTGGTTGTTATTAGTACATCAATACAATCTAGGTACACATAATTTTTTTCACATAAACATACCAACTGAATTTTCTCGAGACTTTACTAATTTGGTTGCTTTTGAATAGCCTTGAAAATCTTATGTGTCCAACTTTTTTCCTCTTTAAATACTTTTGAGAATTCACACTTATTATTCCATTTCATATAAAGAGTTGATGCTAACTGTGTTAATAGGAAGCTCGAAGTTTCAGGGTTTTATTTTAATTCTAATTGTTGCTTGTTTTATTATCAAATACACAATGGATGCTGTTTTCTAAAATCTTTCCTCTTTTCTTTCGACAGATATGGATTTCTACTTCAGCTCTTCTGTGAAATAGCCCCCTGCTTTGATCAACATGTATCTCTTCTGGGTCCGCTCGCTATTCAAAAGGACAGCTATTCATAGAAAACCACTATATTCATTTAGCACACGTTATCAATAGCAGTTCTTATGAATAGTTATGAATAATGGTAATTTGTCTATTTAGAAGGACCGCTATTCATTTAGTCACGCATTATGAATAAGCGGTCCTTGTGAATCGCGAGGTTACCCCATTTCTTCATATTAAAATCATATCTGGATTCAAGTATAATATGCATGTTGAGGTGTCGTGGTCTAGTGTATACGTCACCAGACTGTGGATCATATGGTTCACGGTTCGAATCCTGCCGCAGCGCTAATGGCAAAACAGTCATCTACATTTGTCACTCTCCACCCAGGTGAAGTAAATGGGTACCAGTTGGGAGAAATTGCTTAAATGCCTTAGCGCCTTTCATGGCGGCTCGGCTAAAGCTGCGGTAATTAAAGGGCAGAGAGTATATTTGTATAGTAGTTGCGCTATATAAATGGACATACATGTATATTATTATAATTAGAATGACTGAACAGAAGTTTAAAGTTCTTCAATTATATCTTGACCATTTTACCCACCCCCTCCCCATTTCAAATGTTGTCACATGCAGCCATTTTGTTATAGTAGCTCGTTATTGCGAGGAGGTCTTCCTCTTCTGTGTGGCCTATATAGTGAGATTACAGGGCCCCTAAATGATATTAAGATGAGCACTGCCAGGGCCACTCCTTTATTAAATCTGCCCGCAGTGTATCACAAACTAATATTAATCTTAACTGATTCTATGAATTTATAAAGTATTAAGTAAATTATTATTTTATTCATTATCTACTGAGAAAATCCATACTATTCAACACTTCATTTGACTTGAAACTATCTAATTAGATCTCTATGTGTGTTCCTCCTGCCCCTTTTTTATAGTTAGATTTATAATAATAGTAACATGCAATATACATGTACCAACCTAAAAGGAGATGGATCATTTAAAGAGTTCTTACAACTGTCAACAATATCTTTGTTTCTTAGGAGTAAAATTGTTGTCATTGGTGTGTGTTGAACAGAAATTAGATGGTCATTTATTTCTTATGTCATTTCTTCTTTGTAGGGGTGTAGTGGGTAAATAATCTTTAAATTGTAATTCAAATAATTTACTTCTTGGAAAGGGATTGAAATTAATAACGTATGATTCAGTTAGATTGAAATTCTTTTTTTTTTTTAATGCATGTACATAATTTGTACGAAGAGAATATTATTTGACCTTGACAAGTCGGCTGTGATGGAACTATATTGTATTGTAGTATATGAAAAAAGTGTATGACTGCAGATGAATTATATAAATTATGTTGGATTTAGTAAGACAATGTCTATACTTCTTTAAAAACTGTCCTCATTTCTGCATGCAAGAAAATATTCATTAAAAAGTAAAAAAATGTAAACGTATTTCTGAATCGACGTGTATAAACTATTGTACCTTAAATCTTGATTGTGAGAAAGATATACATGTAATTGAAAATTATTCTGTGAACCTGATATAGGTCCTTTCACATTATATCAATGAAACCATATAGGGGAGGGATGAATGCACCAGGACGTGTGATCAAGGTGTATGTATGAGATAGAGAGGGAAGACAAAAAAGATGAGAAAAGGCGAAACTGAGAAGATATGGTGAAAAGGAAAGAGAGAAGGGGCGGATCCAGGGGAGCACTTCCTGCCCCTGCCCCCCCCCCCCTTTGGAAGAAAAGTATGCATTTTGTGCCCCCTTTTAGAATGAAGACCTTTTTTCTTTTCTTTTTTGCCCCCATAGCCCCCCCCCCCCCCCCCCCCCCCGAGCGACTTTTCGAGAAGCTGGCGAGACCAACAAAATACGGGTCTACCCTGACAAACCTTCATTTGTGTGCCCCCTCTTATACTCAATCCTGGATCCGCCCCAGGGTGAGGTCTGAATAGAAGTGGTGGCGATGTCAAATTAAATTTAGCTTAACCCCTCATCTAAAAATAATGAAATTAGGTTAATAAATGAATATATACATACATAAATACACACCTAATATTAATAATATTGATTATTAATTTAAAAAACTAAATATTTGAATAAATGATTAAAAAATAATACAAAAAATAAATCATGAAAAACAAAAATTAATGAATAGAATTATTTAAAACTTTATAATAAAAAATAATATGAATAGAATTCATGTCGAAATTTCCAATCTCCAATTGAATTCCCTGCAGCAAGAATCACTGGTTTTGCCTTTAACGTTGTTGTTGCTGTTTGTTTTGGATGTGTTTAGCCGTTATCATAAATTATGAAATATTCATACCCTGTCAGCCCAGCTATAGTATATATGTCCTCCGGCACGTCCAGTGCAGCGAGATGGTATGACGCTCGGTACCTTTCCCTCGCCTTGCCCAGCCGCCTACGCTGACGCTAGCTAGACTGTATACCGTTAACAAGCTCAGCAGACGACGCATTCATTGATACCGCATTTTGATGGATCATCGAATGGATTTTATTTAATTTCAGCACTACGCCCGCAGCGGGAGAGAGGTTACCCCTATCCCGAAATGCATTGCGAGTGGTCACAAAATCAGCTTGCCGAAAACGTCTTGAATTTAGCACACTGGTACAATCACTGATCGCAAAGGTGCCTTTTTACGATAATTATAGATTATAGAAATACAATTTACACGGTATCATGAATAGAATAATGTTTCAAATAATGTATTCTTGCATTACATATTTTTTTTAAAATCTGCATCTATTCATAATATCTCCTTTTGTCTTCATGTCGCTATCAATCCGTCATTGTATTACTTCGATTTATGGTTTTGTTGGCATGGCTACCAAAATGTGCGCGCAGTTCAACTGCATGCGCGTAAGAAGTGAACCTTCCTCATAGCAATACTGCAAAGTATTGACGCCCTCTACGTTCGTTGGTTCTGGATGTCATGCTTGTGTGAGTTAAAGTGAGCAGCCACAGGTAATCCAGGCGTGTTGAGTCGTATGGACTGCAAAGTCGACGGACTTCAGTGAGGATGATGACTTCCAACGGCAGGTTGATAAGATGACTGGTTTCTTCATCCAGAGGGGATATCCTGATAGCATCATCACCTCTGCCAAGAGCAGAATTCTCAAGCAACCTCGCGTGGACGTTTTGGAACCTCGTATGGCAGCCACCGCCTCCAGGGTACCCTTTGTCCTCACGTCCCACCCCACCAACCTACGTGTTGCCAAGATCATCAATGATAACTTCTCCCTCTTGCGAGATGGCCCAACTACTGCAGGGATCTTCAAGGAGCCGCCTCTCATAGCGTATCGTAAGGATCACTCGTTGCGACAAGCCTTGGTATCTTCCCGACTGCCTACTACTCCTGACCTCTCCCAGAGCGGTACCTATCCCTGTGGCAGACCCAGATGCAACACCTGCAAAGTCACCACTGCCACTACCACCATTAGGGGTCCCAAGTCTCAATGGGCCATCCATGGAAAGTTCTCCTACACAACGGATGATTGCATTTATGCTATCCATTGCACCAAGTGTCTTCAGCTCTACATAGGAGAAACTATAAGCGCCGACTAGCTGATCGTGTGACAGAACATTTGAGGTCCATACGACTCAACACGCCTTGATTACCTGTGGCTGCTCACTTTAACTCACACAACCATGACATCCAGAACTTTGAAGTGTGCATAGTACGCAGTTCTTTCAGCTCCGACCAGCTACGCAAGCAGGAAGAGGAACGTATGATTTTTCGCCTTGGCTGCCTCCAACCAAGAGGAATTAATGTTTCTTTCCGCTCATTTCCCATCACGTAATTTTCTTCTTTCTTTTCTTATCTTTTTCTTTTTCTTGTCCCTTTCTCTTTTCTCTTTCCCTCTCTTTCTTTTCTTTTTTCTCTCTCTCTCTATCTTAGCTCTTCTTCCTTCTCTTGATGTATTGTAACGTCACTTCTGGCGCGTTCTTACTTCTTGTTTCTACGCGACCATTTTGCGCGTCTTTTATTTGCCCTTATTTTTGCTTGACGCTTAATAAATTTGTCATTCCTTGACAAAGGGTTATGCCCGAAATATCGGATAATTGACATCTCTACGGTTTTTTTGATTTATATTTGTCTTTTCTATTTATAGTTTACCTATATATATATATATATATTTAAAGGGAGGACAGCTCTGGGGAACTTTGATTTAAGTTACGCAACCATTATTCTCTCATGTCCTTTCACATTGTATTTATTTCCACGAGAGTTGCCAAAGCTGTTATATATGTTATTTCCTTACAATTGCTTTTAATTATTCTAATGTATACACGTATCTCAAAGCATTCGCTTGGATCCAGCTGAGGCATGCGGCTTGTCTTTGTTAAAAACTCACCTGCCCCCGACAAAGGAATTAATTAATAAGGTTGAAGATTTGTCAATCTGGGGGTCGTTTCATCAAACCGTCATAACGACAAGATCAGCGACATCTCGACACTGTCGCTCAACTTGTCCGCTAAGTGTTTCACAAAGCCGTCTTAGCCAAGACCAGCGACAACTTCACCGACAAGTGACTTGTCGGTGCTCCAGACCTGTCATATCTTTTTAGAACGCCAACACAAGCCAGCTTTTAGTTAGTCTATGGGCTGCGAAAAAATAACAAATGTAAATTAAGAGAACATTTATTTCCTGATCTCCAAGCACTATCCTTTATCATTCCTTTACCAGATAGTATTACTAATGTCCGTATTATAATATTGTACAGACGAAAAATATGTTCTTATGGCTTCTTGACCCTCCAACAAGTAAATTAGATTACCGCAAACCTTTTTTCTGAATTACAAATTCACCATGCAAACCTTCAAATCCTATAAATTAGATTAATATTAAAAATACCCACATCCGTCTACCATAAGATCAGCATCGAAAACGGAACAGTCTATATACAGACCCATGTGAACGACGACAATTTATCATGTATGTATTCTCGCTTTTTCCCCCCGTTTTCACGCAATGCTTTGATATGAATGATATTATATGTATCTTTTAATGAATAAATATTTAAAATTTGGCCATAAAATATGTTAATTTAATCATTTTCTCTAAAATGAACACGATTTGGGTCTTCTTTCCGTGATTAGTCAATTACGGTATCCTCTTACCTACAAATCTAGATTCGTACATGGCAAAAGCCTCCTCGAGTTTTCTCAATTTCATAAATTCTAAGATGCCATAAGAAACACATCTTTTCATGTAAACGGGATGTTTGTATCACAAGCATTCATCTTCGCTGCCATTTTTGACATTTTGGAATAGTTTGGGAAAAACTGAGCCTCAAAATATGTTTGGGTAATTGACGATAATTCCTATGGACTGTGATATAGACTATGTTTTTTCGCCGGTGGGTATCGATATCATTGAGTTGTCGTTTATCATGTCTTCGTGAAACAGTTTGTCAGGTCCATGACATTTCCGTAGATCGCCGACAACAGTTATGACTGTCATGGAGTTGATTTGATGAAACGACCCCCTGTCAGTCATTGGTGTCGCCGAAACCACTGACCCGTCTCCGTGGTAAATGGTTAAGGCATTGGCGTTCTAAGCCAACGACCCGGGTTCGATTCCCGGCGGAGACATTTTTTAAACCTTTGCAAAACTTTCAAAAAAGGTAGAACAGCTCTGGGGAACTTTGATTTAAGTTACGCAAGCATTATTCTCTCATTTCCTTTCACATTGTATTTATTTCCACGAGAGTATATATATATTATATATATATATATATATATATATATATATATATATATATATATATATATATATATATATATATATATATATATGTATATATATATTGTGAGAAATGTTTCTCGAACACAACGCTGGTGGTCACTCATAGTTGTTTAGTGGAAGGTATAGTGAAAGAAATTATTGCTCTGAGACGGTCGTAGCTTTTATTAGCATGGTATTAATATCGTGTTTTATTCATCAAGCTTTCGATCTGTGACCTCAATCAGGACTCTATAAAGATACAAAATGATGGCTGACATCATATCGGAATATACATTTCAAATTCTTACAATTGTCAAGTACTTATCATTATAATTATAATGACATTAATTATTGTTTCATTAACGGTTAATATTATTATTATTATCAGCAGTAGTAGTAGTAGTAGTAGTATATTATTGTCATTATTAACATCATCAGTATTAAATGATGTCAATAATAACAATAACAACAATATACATGTACTACTACTACTACCATTACTACTAGAACTACTACTACTACTAATAATAATAATGATAATAATAATAATAGCAATAATAATGGTAATAATAATAATTTCACACCCCCCCCCCCCAAAAAAAAAAAAAAAAAAAAAAAAAAAAAAACACAGCTTAAATGGATACCGAACATGAGCTCGGTAATTGACAGGTACATTCATTTGGACACGTATTCGAAGCTGATAATGAATAGTTTCCACAGAATGTATTTGCTCAAACCGCATCTACATTAGAATTCGTATTGTTTTTGAGTGATTTGTCAGATTTTGTTAATGAGGCGCTCAATATTTCTGTGTCCATCTAGTTTATCCAGAATTCAGCCGGAAGTGGCAATTATATTTCTGCGTGTAAATCCCGTGTGGGTATGTGACCATCATTTCAGATCACGTGGGCAATCAGAACCGAACTAAATACAAACCACTGCTGTCGTGGATTTTGTTTTTTTTTGCCGCGAATGTACATGTATATCAATCGAATACACCTTGGCTCACAATTTCCTACGAATGGCTAAATGGCATGAGATGTGATTTCGTTTTCACTTTCAAGCCATCAAACCTTTTGCTTTTGGGGCATTGTACATGACACAATGGCATTCCCACGATTCCCCCCGAACACAGATTCACCAACAGTGGGTCCCTCTTTCGTCTCACCAGCAATAATATCCTGGACGGATTTCTTGATAGCTTTTATTGGTATTTTCGTGATTATCGTTACCGTAACGGGAAATATCTTAGTGATTGTTTCCTACTGGCAAGATCGTCATATCAGGAGCATCCCCGGTAATCAATTTATCCTCAGCCTATCTGTTGCGGACTTGATGGTCGGCTGCGTGTCACTACCCCTCTACTTACAAAATTTTATTCTGAAGCGGTGGCTTCTTGGGGACATCCTTTGCAAACTGTACTCCGCGTTCGATTACTTTGTGGTCACCGTGGGTGTCCTGACAGTGATTAACATCAGTCTGGATCGTTACTGGATTGTGATCAAGAATTTGAAGTATAGATCATTTTTAACCAAACGCAGATCGCGGGTGATGATTATCACAAGCTGGCTTGCTTCACTGCTCGTCATTCCAACTCTCCTGTTGTCATGGCCGTCGATAAGTGGAGAGGAAGACCAGTACCATTTCGGAATCTGCGGTGCCCAGATTATCCGGAGTTCTCTGGGTTCTGTGTTAATTGTTATCATCCAAGTCATACTTCCCTCAGTATGTATTCTTTACCTAAACATCTCTATATTCATACATATTTGTTTACAAGATAGACGTTTTAGAGGGGACAGGAGCAGTAGGAATCTTCGAAAGGCAACTACTTCTCGCACACCGGAGGGTTTAGGGGACGACACAAAAGTTTTCACCATTGCAAATGAGGTAGAATCAACCCCTAACGTTGCAGGCATACGTGAAAATGACGCTGTTCAAGGAGGAGCTACATGTAGTCATACTGGAGACAACTCTTATGGCGGAACTCGCTTATATGACAATGGGGTCGTCAATGAGGCATTCGCTGAATCTGAATCAGATGTTGATTTAAACAAACATGAAAGAAGATGCCAAGACGTTGGGTTCGGCATCGCTGTTCCATCAATTAGTGTTGCTCCAGAAGAGTGCAAAGCAGACCATGTCCATTGCGATATCGAGGGCATTGATACTTCGCCAGAAAATAGGGAAGGGTCAATATGCAACGTACCGTCTACCCAGAGTAAATCTTGTTCCAATATCAGCATGACTCTTGACATAACCTGTCAGACTCGAGAGCTGAATCTTAGAGAAAGTCCAGAACCGAGACTCGCAAAACAGACGTCAGATCGATTCCGCATCCACGAAACTCGACAAGTTTCCAGGATCCAACATGCTGCGTTGATGCTGAGTACGTTGCTTCTTGCTTTTGTAATCTGCTGGACGCCATTTGCTGCGATTCGCATCTATGATTCTTTTTGTGAAGCGGAATCCCTGAATCGGTTTGCCACGGAACTGACTGGAGATCTTGTTTGGTTGAACTCGACTATAAATCCTATTATTTACGCTGTGACAAATCCACGATTCCGGAAGAATTTCATTCGCCTCCTCCATATGAGAGCGTGTTGCCAAAATAACTGAGAACGAACTGCGAATCTGATTAATCTATTTGAACATACAGATAAATAAATACGAATTCAGTTATACAACCGGTGAAACTCACAAACATGGAATGTTGGCATTCCTTCTGAATGTACTGTGTTGCATATATTCTGTTAATTAATAACTTAATTTATCATTTCTTTTAATATACATGTACTTATGTTGAGGCCATTGGTGAGTTTCCAAAGAACCTAATATGTTTCTCTACCATGGGAGGAGAGGAAAAAACGGTGTTCAAATTTGATTGCAAAATGTATTGTCACATGTGCGTCACGAGACCCTTTTTAGTAGGGGTGACGGACCAAATGTACCAACAAGTTAGCCAAAATATTGCACTAGTTAGTGCTACTAATTCTGTAAATGTGAGATTTTTGGCAGTGCAAGAATCTCTTCATTTTTGTGGTAGAAAAAAGTCATGGTAGCTCATTTCACAGTTGCATGAAGAGAGACAAATATAATATTTAATCATCCAAGCAACTCGCACTTCTTGATGCTGTAGATATACTCCCTTTAAAGGAGAATTAACACGAGAATATAAAAGTACTTATGTCCAAAGGTGTAATATATTCTTAATCATTGACCTGTATCACTTTAGAAATAAAATATCAGAAAGGGGTTTAAATCAAGACATTCTAGCTCACGGTATCATCTGCTATTACACTTTACATGGGGCTTCCATTTTCTTGATGACATGGATCGAGTTGTACATGAACCATTGGAAACCGTTCCGGTCACGATCAGTAAGATATTTTTATTCCTCGAGCTAAATTGCTTCTCTTCATTATAAAAAATCCCCATAAATGATGAAAAATACATAACAGGTGTTCTAAAATTTGAAATTATTAGATTTCTTTTTAAATTCTCTGGTTTTGCTAACGAGAAATCGTTTTCTTGGGCTCGCCTGGCAGAGCAGAACATAATTTATACAACGCGTATGCTGACTTTTGAAGTCCATTATCTCAAAGCAGGTGAATGCATAGTTTTTCACTATTGACGCTCGGGAAAGTCATCTGGCCTGAATTTGAATTAATTCGCTCCGTTGCGTACGTCACAGTATCACGAAAATAGATTTATATTTAGTAAAATCGTAATTTTCAAAGAAATATAAAACACATTTTCTTTTTTAGGATATATGTATATATCTGTTAAATATTTTAAATCTCAAATGGGATTTTGTATCAGGAAGAAAGACAATTTTGCATTCGGATTCAAATTGATGTACACATCAAGAAAATGGCAGCCCCTGGGTATCTGTAGCAGACGATAAATCCTGCGGAGAAAATCTTGATTTATGCCCATCTTGTATATTTTAATGCAAAACTACGTAGGACAACAAGAAGGAATAGATTACATCTTTGATTATAAGCACATTTATATTATGAGGTTAATTCCCCTGTAATGTAAAAAAAAAATGTTTCTCGATTATTTACGTTCGGTTGAGTGCTGTCAGTTCAACATGTATCATGATTGTGCGCATGATTATTAAGTTTCATGCATGTAGTTCTGACGAAAATCAAGTTGGAAGCTTCAAATAATTTCATTCTTTTGAAGTTTAAAAGCCGATTGTAAATATATTTTTAATCTTATCATGAGCTATCGAGTGGTTGATTGGTGTGTTTGTGGCTGTTATTTTTAAGGGAGTAGGTTATAACTACGACACTTTTCAATTTCTAAAAATAAGATTTAGAAATACACACTGTAAAAAATATCTGTATTTTTACAGGGGAAAAAATACAGATTAGTTCTGTATTTACTCATAATAACTAATCTGATGTTATTTGTACATCAATGTCATAGGAAAAGGTTACACCTAATCTGTATTTTTACATCAGAAGTTATGGCGACTCTGCTGACACTAGATTTGCTGTAAAATTACAGACTTTTTTTTTTACAGTGCAATGTTTGTTCTGAGAAAGATTGAGGAAAATACATTCTTTAAAAGGGAAGAAAGTAATAAAGTGCTAGTCTGGTAGACGACCTGCAATAGTTTCCGAGAGTTGCCATGTAATGGTTTTGTGACTTTTAATTGTCTCGATAATGTATTCATTTAATCCTCTTTTTGATATGTTGCAAATTCGCAAAATTAGCTTTCAAAGTCATTGTCAAACGATTGAAGCGATTTGCTCGTCCGGTTTACTCCTTTGTGGTTTATATTAGTTTCCAGGTGTTCAAATTCTTTTTCCAGCGTCTAAAAAGGTGCTTTGAACACCCAAAATTGATTTATCTTCTTTTAAAGAGGCCAAAGTGTCATTCAGATTCATTTACGACGATTTGGGTGCAGAATATTGCTCGAGCTTTACTTACTTTTTCATTAATAGGCAGTCAAGTTAGCTTGTATGTTCATTCATTTTCAAACAGGTACAATAAGTACAGAAAATTGCCCTATTCTACGAATCTACGAGTCTAACTTCTCCAATTTTTTTGCGTCATTTAAGAATTCTAATGTTTTCAAATGCAATTTGCTGTTGCAAAATAAGGAAGTCATCAAATGATATGGTGTTAAAACGAATTATTGGACTACCCTTAATTTTTCATAAACTGTATCGTTTGAAATGTGTACAGCATATTCAAAGTAGCCTTTCACATATTATGGTCTGTCGCTTTTAATACTATTTTGTAGATTCTTATTGTTTTAGTTGATCATTCGCTTCGTTATTTCTTTCTTCTTCTTTTTTTTTATAATCACAGGGCCCTCAAAATAGGAGGGGTGCTAACTTTTCATCATTATCATTTATTCATGATCTATCTTGTAAAAACTATTTGAAAATTCAAAGGGAAGGAGTGAATTAACCTTTATACGCTGTCATTTTGTAAGCACCACGATTCGCACACAGGGGAGCGTTTCATCAAGCTTTGTGTCAGTGATTTTTGCTGACAAATTTGCTCTCAGCCAATCAGATGCAAGGATTTCCGTAACTTATAACAGTCATTTGTACCATGTACTCATTACGAACTGGCTTATTTGAAGAGATCCTCACCACGAAATTACATCTGAGGCTTGTAACATAAAGAGATACAATCAATCTTACGATTGATATCAATCGTTATGGCAAACCATATACTGACGAGTTACAATAATCGTAAGATTGATCTCTTTATGTTACAGGCCCCAGAACTTACATTACATCTTGCTTCCAATCTTCTTCTAGAGTGATTTTTCAACATTAATTAATAAAGAGATTTATAGCATCTTTAAGCTGTCCAACACTGCTTGAAAGAAAAATGCTCCTTTTTCAGCGGTAAAGGCATAAGGTGTCTGGCTTCAAACGAAGCAGGAAAAAAATATCGTCTTGCCTCTCCGTCAGTCTAAATTCAGCTTAGTTGACGTCAGTATGATATTAATGACGCTTACTGTCGCTGTCATCAATCCAATGTATATACTCTAAAGAAAGATGATTAAACTATAATTATGCGGCACTGTATGTTTGCAACCCATGTCCTCTCCAAATCATGCAATTTATACCAATTAAGGAAATCGGTCATTCTGACAGACGAATACAATTATATGTCCAATTAGGCTATTGTTCCAATGACATGTCCATGTCATATAATTCTTACCTCAGCTAAGAAACAGGCCAATATTGGGGATGCTAATTGCCATGAACCGATACGAGCCTACGATGCATCCATTTTTACAATACATTTCACTGGAGCTGAAATGTACTCATAGTATAATGAAGAAGACATCATTTCATCGAAGAAAGTACATGAAGATAATTACCATAACCCTGGATTATCATCACCGAACAACTACGTCCAATTTAACAACATTACCCCAGACATCAACCCCTTGGGATAATCAGTATACCCCGGACAACTACAAATTAACGCAATTACTCATCAATATTTTATCAAAGAAAGTACGGTACATGAGAATGACTACCCAGGTCTTGGTGTTGAGGTTAGTAGATAAGTCCCCGAACTGTGAACCAAAAGGTACGGGGTTCGAATCCCTGGCGCAGCACTACTGTCTCTTGGGAAGACATTAATCTACATTTGCCACACTGGAGCCAAGTGAGTGCGTACCTCGCAGGAATTAATTCCTTGAAATCTTAGAGCGCCGTCATAGCAATGCTAAATAATAATTGTGGAGCGCCAGGAGTGTAAAATCTGACAGAGTCTGAAGAACCCACAATTATTATCATTATTATCATTATTATTATTATTATTAATATTACTATTATTATTATTATTATCATTATTATTGTAATTATTATCAATAATAATAATGACAATAATAACTGTCTGGGGACAATGTGGCATAACTAAAGGTGGCATGTGGGCACATGCTATATGAAAAGATAAAGAGAGAGAAAAGGAAAGGGAGTGAAGAAAACGGGATAAGAAAAAAAGATGAAAGGACCCCTCCTCCACCCTTCTCTAATCCCCTTGTTCATTTCCATGTCCTTCGTAGGATAAATCCGAAGCCCCCCCCCCCCCCCCCTCCCATGATGCTAGTGCCCCCTCAATGACAGGATCCACGTTTTGCAACTGTCTCGGGACTTGTATAAGTCAACTTACTGTTCAAATTTAATAACTCGAAAATCAGGTCATGCCTGTAAGAGGATGATTGACTCTCAATTAGAACGCTCTCAATTTATATACCTATATTAATATGTTGACTGAACCCTGGGCGATATTTCTTGAATTGGCTTTCAGCCCCCTTTTCAATACGATTTTTTTCAATACTCCACTTTCTGAAGAAACAGCGACAGAGAGGCGAAAATATTTGAATTATTAACACTGGTTTAATCGCTTGCGTAGACACTAATGATTATTGCCATGACTACTTACAATATCAATAGGACAAATAATATTAATCAAATAGACCTCTTCAAAGAAACGATCTGAATCCTCCGTTATACCTCCCCATTTATATGTTTCTGATACTTATTAATTTTGGCTAATATGTATCTAACTTGTGATACTGTATTAGGTTTTCCTTTCCAGGGAAGTTCATGTTGAGTCTTTTCAGCTATTCCTCAGATGTCTCCACCTTTGAGGAATATATTGTATGGACGGAAAAAAGAGAACGCCGATGAATTTCATATTATCAAAGTGATACTTGCCCTCAAATATAATGTTTAGTTCTGGTACGAAAATGAAATTGGAATGCTACTTTTTGGATATCCTTTTATATGGTTCCACATGTATTAAACCATACATTATGCCAGCTATATTTATATTGTGGCTATAATCGGATGAATTTGAGTATAAATAATCTGAAAGGAACTTCAAATCGAGGCTTTCATTTCAAAACTGTACTATCTCGCTACTGCAATCTGACAGGACGAGTTCGTAAAGATTAATACACAGGCAGCTATCCGTAATTTATTATAGCGGTATATTCCGGTCGCAGGTGACCATTCTGGCCAAGATGTATTTTATCTTTATTTTCTCATTCCATAAATACGTCACCGCAAGAGAAATAATTACAGCACCTTTAATTTGCTCGACGGATCATCCCATATATCTGCCAAACTGAAAGAAATCTAACGACTTTTACGTTGACTCACCAAACCTATAGGTGGACAAATCTTCAACAAGAATATTGCTACACCTGGTCGTACCATACACGATTCTTCATAATTACGTTAGCCACCCTATAGAGTAACAATGTTTAATTACAATGAGTCTCAACCTACCGAGGTTGCTTCCACTAGTCCAAGGGACTTTGGATCCGCAACAGACATCTTGATAACATTGATTCTACTCGTGATGATATTTGTAACTGTAGCAGGAAACATTTTAGTGATCGTTTCTTATATAAAAGACTATCACGTTCGTCGGATGCCAGGAAATCGATTTATTCTTAGTTTATCGATCTCAGATCTGCTTGTGGGTTGTGTTTCCCTACCCCCTTACCTGCAGAACTTCGTTATGACACGATGGGTGTTTGGAGATAATCTGTGCGCATTTCATGTCTCGCTTGACTACAGCATCGTGACAGTTTCAACGATGACCATCATCTATATCAGCCTCGATCGGTACTGGATGGTGACGAAAAAACTTAAATATAAGTCTTTCCAGACCAAAAGACGATCGCAGATTATGATCATCACAAGTTGGATTGTAGCCTTTCCCGCGGAGTTAACTGTCTTGATGTTCTGGTCTTCAACCCATGACGAACTCGAATTTTACCATCTCGGATTGTGCAGTGCCCCGTTTATGGACAATAGGGTAAGCGCTGTAGTAATGGTGATCCTAAAAATCACGGTTCCTTCGACAATCATCGTTTATCTTTATATCTCCGTGTTCATACATATCTGTAGACAGAATACGCTATTTGGAAGGAACAAGAGAACCAGGCAGGGTATCAAAGGAAACACAAGCGCAACGCAGTCGCCAAAGATTATTGACGATGGGGTTAAGAATATTGATAGAGCTTTTCGGGATGAAACTGTTTTTCACATTAAATCGGAGGAAAATACTGTCGCAAGAAATGACAGGTTTAACGGAATATCACATAAAGAAGACACAGAAAAGATGCCAAATGGCCAAAGTGAAATAGCTCCAAATTACTTCATCAATATGGCGTTTGAAGAATCGGTTGTGGATAATAAAATATTCGAAGGAAAGCACGAAAAATATGAAATACAGCAAAGCGAAGTTGTTTTGGAATACCGGATCGAGGAAGAAACCCCACCGAGCCTTCTCAGTGAAGATGACACTTCGGCATGTTTGGACAATGAGGAAAGAGCATGCGGCAATGGATCATCAGACATTAGGCCTACAGAGAGGGATCATGTAAATATTCCGAATGTAAGCAGTGGTAAGACTTATGGAAAACAGGGTGATGAGGCTAAGGAACTATCGTTGGATCTCTGTGGCTCTAACAGACGGGTGAAAACGCTGAAGGCCAATCGCCACCCTTCAGGTCGATTCCGCATCCATGAAAGACGTGAGCTTTCCCGAATCCAGCACGCTGCTTTCATGATAAGCACGTTAGTTCTTGCATTTTGCATCTGTTGGACGCCATTCGCTATAAGTCACGTGTATGATGCATTTTGCGATGGAAATTGCCTCGATTTCTTTACCAAAGAATTCACGGGGTGTCTGGTTTGGTTAAATTCAATGATTAATCCAATTATCTATGCTGTAACAAACAGGCGTTTCAGAAAGAGCCTTCTTCGTCTCCTTACTAAACGACCAGGGTCCCGACACTGAGGAAAGTTTTAAGCCCAGTTGGCCCCGGATTGGGTCTGGTAAATCCTGGAGTAAAATACATCTGTCCACTGACGTTAATTGTACTCTTTAGTTTTCTTTTGAAGGGAAAACTAGTTTTCAAAACTTGCAACCAAAAGAATTTAATGTATCGATAAGTGTGCTTAAAAGAAGACCACCTTGCTTAATTGGTTGATATTTGATTGTAATATCCGTTTTACTAGCGTTCGCATGAGAATCATCCGCGGTGGAGAAAACAGTAGAATTAACTGGTCTTCAAGTCATTAAGAGATCAAACTGTAAGTATATAGGAATATAGTGCCCCATTATGAAGAAATATGGTTGGTTCTGTTTGGAGGCCCTTGAAAAAAGCAATACAATTTGGAATCGGTCTGCTTCTCGTGAGGATGCCCAGATGTAGCCTATTATGCACATTGTCTCTGGGGGAGATTGAATCTCTCTCCGTTCAATTTCTGGATACCCCACAATGATGGCATGGAATTATTGCCTATTTAAGAAATACATATTAGTTTTGCTCAGTGTACCATTTTTTTTCTTCATCTTTTGACGTTATCCTGAGTGGGTTGATTTTGTCCGATGGCATGTTGATACCTGCTTGGGTATACCAAAAATGGCCATTGTTATCTACTACTATCTGTTGAAGTACATTCCATAAAATGAATTAAAACTTCGCTGAACAGAGACAGCGATGTAAAGATATAATCAGTACAATCGAAATATAAACTTTTTTGTAAATTTCAAGCAATGGGCCCTTAAAAAAGGGATCTGAATTGACTAACCAGGGTCAATGATATTTGCTAAACACATGTATTTCAGTTACAATTAGTGGATTTATAATGTAAATCATCACAAATATACAATAATACCTTAATGTTTTTTTTAGATTGATGGACATATACTTCGGCGACAATTGTTCCGGGAATGCTACTTGAAAAATATGTAATGCTGAAATGTGTATTAAATTGTTTTAAAATTTATTTCTAGGTAGCTAAACTGATTAAGCATTACATAACCTATCACATTAACTAAATTAGTTAATTAAACCAAAAAAATACACCATTATATGTGACAATATGTGTCATTGTGAAATCACTGGTTGTAACCAGGGCCCTGTTCCATAAAACCTGTTATCAAGAACTATGACAAATTTGCTCTCAACCAATCAGAGGATTTCAGTAGCTTATAATAATTATTTATTGATTACAAGTTACTCTCTCCATCCATTCATTTAAGAGTCACTGCGGCAGCTTTTTCAAAACAATTACAAATCATCACGCTTTCAAACTCTCATTCATTTATGTCAGAGCACTTTCTTCTTGGTTAAAATTTGTAGGCCTATCTGACGGTGTATAATAATTATGTCAGGGCTGCGAGGGTGTTAAGTGAATTTGTGTGCCTGTGGAAGTCCAGATTTGTGGGCGTGTGTATGTGTAATTGGGTTTTTAAAGACGTGTATCAATCAGATACGAAATTTACGTCTGGGACCGACCATCTGATAGATGTCACTCAGTTTCGAACTGGGGTCCGTTTGAGCCAGTTTGTAGGCGAAGACAGAGAGTTGGGGGGGGGGGGGGGTGGCGACAATTTTGTTTTTCTCGTCAGCCCTCAAAAAGTCACTGTGGGGGGGGGGGGGGGGTTATCAAGTAATTATTTGACAAACAACAAAAAAAGTTTACCGCCGGGTTTGCCCCCCCCCCCCCCCAATGCCCGATAACCTTTTTTGTCAGTGCTGTGTGTACAAAAACACGGGATCCGCTCGCTATTCATACAAAACCGCTATTCATTTAATAACGCGTTATGGATAGTGGTCCTTATGAATAAGTGGTCCTTATGACTAGCGATGTTACCCCCCTCCCACCCCCAAAAAACTAATTCGTATGTTGGAACCTTAATGAAGCTTTCGTTTGCACACTGTAAAGTTGGAATTTAATTGTGGAATTTTTTTAGATGAAGTTTTATGATATTTCCTTTCCTAACACTATGAACATGGCGAACAAAGAAGCGGACAAAATATACAGCTCCTCATTGTACCTTCCACAATTGCCCTGGTAGACAAAAGAACATCCCTTCATTGCTATTATGTAAAAATATGTAGAACAGGTGTCACATGCATATTCACCTGTTCTGCTTATTTTACATAATAGTAATGAAGGGATGTTCTTTTGTCTACCAGAGCAATTGTGGAAGGTACTTTGTCATCGTGTTCCTAGTGTAATCTTTTCCAAATATTACTTTTAATTTCTAATAAGATCTTCAATGTTTGACATAACAAAGCCCCCAAACATGTATGTAAAAGAAATTAATACAGTACACAACAATACAACTGTGCATCCAATCGTAACTTTCATTTTGAGACATTTTCTTTTTGTTCCCTACTGTCAATAATAATTTCTTTGGGTTACTAGAGCTTCTCTGGAATATCAGCTCCAAAGCAATAAAATATTTTTGTGTTATAAATTAATGATTATACATACTTTAGTGCTTTAATTTATTCCAAAGTGAAAAAATAAAAGAATTGTTTTAAAATTTGTCTTTGAAGTAATGTGATAATACTTTGTGATAATATTTTGAACACATTTCAATTTTGCATTATGTAAATTTTAACGTGATAGGAGGTCTAAATTTTGAGTTATTAATAATCACAAGTTTCATTTTTTAACACTTGGTAGCATAAGGTAGAGTTGGTAATACTCCTTTCACATCTTCCTTACTATCATTTGGCTAATGTGTGTCTGTCCTTCCGTTTGTTTGAAAGCGCTTTTCTCCTTAAATTTCCACTCAATCAAGCTGGGTTTTTTTTTTAAAGGTGGTTAAATTGTTCCCAGATTGTCATGAGGGGGTTGTTTGTGGTATTTTGGTCGTATTATTTAAAGTATTTTCACAATTCGCAAAAGCATCGAAGTTCCCAGTCCTTTCGACCTTTTTCGTGTCAGCGAAATGACATAGGCATAAATTTCACGTACGGTACGCTTCCACCATCTGTTTGGGCCTTATAAGCCGCCCATATAAGGCTATACTGATGAATGAACCGTCGCTTCGCGTGTAGATCTACACTCGGCCTTCATATCAGTCAGTGTGTTTCCGTCCAGTGAATCCATGACATGGTTGTACATGTGACGTCAGATCTAATCTGAAAATTGTTCAACAGTCAGAAATTGCCGGTGTAGCGGCACATACGGTTCTCCGGCAGATACCGTATCCGCCGGCAGATATCGTTCTACCTCGGAACCATATCTGCCGGGTTTGACGTTTGCATATTTGGTTCCCCGGCGCAGGGGCGGATCCAGGATTGAGTAAAAGAGGGGGCACAAAAATGAAAGTTTGTCAAAAGGTAGACCCGTATTTTTTTGGTCTCGCCAGCTTCTCCAAAATTCGCTCAGCGGGGGGCGGGGGTAGGGACAAAATTTCGCCAAACCTTCAAAAATCGCTCAGTAAGGGGTTATGGGGGCCTAGTTTCCCTCCATAATTCCCTGACAAGCAAAAAAAAAAAAAAAAAAAAAAAAAAGTGGGGCATAATGAAGAAAATGGCGGATCGCCTAAGGTCAAAATTCATACTTCTCCTCCAAAGGGGGGGGGGGGGGGGCGGCTGTGCCCCCTGGATCCGCCATTGCCCCGGCAGATTTGGTTCCACGGCGCTGCAGATAAGGTGTATTGTATATTGGCAGATTTGTACGAGACACTCTCGTGCCTAATAGACCTGTTTACTAAGTGATTCAAATTTACGGATGTTTCTTTCCTGGGGACCTAGTCAGTGGCGTATCCAGGGGGTGGCGCAAAAAACTAGAAAAAAAAAAGTTGTTCATTAAATAGGCTTCAAAATTGGTCACATATAGGGTTTATTTTGCGTCTCAGCCCTTCTTCAGAAGCAAAAATTTCCAAAGGGGGGAGGGGGGGGGGGGGAGGTCCCTCCCCTTAGACCCCCCCCCCCCTATTGGGAAATCCTGGATACGCCCCTGCTAGTAACGAGGTATTCCATTAACCTGTTATTAATGAATGAACTGCAATACTTGGAATCTTTGCATACATTATTTGTTCCTATGTAGGTACGGTATCTGCCGGGGTTGGAACATGATCCGCCGGCAGATAGTGTTCGATCCCCGTATCTGCCGCTACACCGGCGCTAATGCACATCCCGCCTGAATCTAGAACTACAAGTACAACTAGCACCTGGATTTCAGTCACATCGGACTTCGGGAACGGCTCTATTTCGGCTTCGATGTCGACGTCGTCGATCTGACTCTCGATCTAGATTCGTATTCGCAATGTATCTATAACATGCACATTCATAGTGCTTTGTTTTCACATAACGTGCCACCACATATATTCTGAACCTATCTATACACCTGTGTTTTGCCTTCAAATGACACGTTTACATTTGTTTGACATGAATTTTAGAATACTCTGTAAGTTGTATATATATATATATATATATATATATATATATATATATATATATATATATATATTTATTAAGAATATAGACATGATTATAACAAAGTAAAAAGGGTTTGTGGCTTAAACAACCAATACCGTGTATTTATAACAGACGTACAGAGTCCGTTCTTTTTACATTGAATAAACATGCCATCTCAAACTCATGATTTTTTCATCTGTATACTGTAGCATATCTTGCCTTTAGTTGACGTGTTTATATTTTCTACATTGTGCTTTACATTATATTAAAAAATACATAAATTTAACATACACCTGTCAATAACTACTTTAACCTACCAGAAAAAAAAATATCAGAAACCTAAACCTGCCAGTGGCAGCCCAACAAAACTTATCCCTTTTCATCCCCCTCTCCCTCTCTCTCTCTCCTGTATTCTTTATAATTTCTATCTATCCCCCTGCATTTCTACTTTTTTCTCTCTCTCGCTCTCATTTTCCCCACTGTCTGGATCTCTCTCTATCATTTTCCCACTGTCTGAGTCTCTCTTATTTTCCCACTGGCTGTTTCTCAGTCACTCTCTTATATTTCCACTGTTTTTTTTCTTTGTCTCTCTCCCTTTCTCTCTCATTATCCCCTCTGTCTCTCTCTCACTCATTTCCCCCACCATTATTTCCCACTGTATCCTTCTCTCTCTCTCTCTCTCTCTAGCTTCTTTCAACATTCCACTTTACTTCTTGCTTCTTTCAACATTCCACTCTATATGATTAAGCAACCTTTAATTGAAGAACTACAAAAAATGCAATCTGTTGTAACATTGTAGGGTACATGTTCTTACACATTTATTTTTTACTTAATACATGTAATGATAACAATACAATAATTGCCTTTTGACTGCTTACTAAATACACCGTGTTACAATACATGTTTTCTATTCTATATGGTTTATAGTTAGATTTTGATTTCACTCCGCAATAATATTCAAGTTCTTCCCCCAGTTTAACCCATGATGCTAATTAAATTGAACCTCATAGCTATATTTAAAGAGAAGTCTGCTATGAATCAATTGTTCAAATATATTTCATTAATAAAGTACTTGCGTTTTAGTGTGAATGGGTACTTGAGCTGTACATAGGAGAAGACCACCCCCCCCCCCCCCCTCAAATGGTGCCACGGGTATTTTTTGCTAGTCTTTTTCAATTTTACTATGGCGGTGATCCAGCCTAAATGATGATAAAGGTATCGCAATACCCGACTATAGAGATGCGAAAGTTAGACATCATTTTTAATTTGCTAAACTCGACCAAAATACTGGGATTCTCTGTGTCCCCTATATTACGAGCCTACCGGAGTTTAAAAACAGCATAATTACGCTACAGAAATCGGAATATAATTACTAGTAACGGTCCCTTGTCATTCCAATATGGTGTCTGTCGGAGATAACTGAAGAAGTTTAGATTCAATATGGGGAGCATGACTGCGCAGCGTGAATGCAGACAGTACAGGGGCCTGTAAAATAAAGAGATAAATCAATCTTACGATTGATATCAGTCGTAAGTCTATGGCAAACCATGTACTGAAGAGTTACAATTGATCGTAAGATTGATTGTATCTCTTTATGTTACAGGCCCCAGATCTGATACATACTGGAAGCAAAGGCCAAGTCCACCCTAACAAAAAGTTGATTTGAATAAATAGAGAAAAATCCAACAATCATAACACTGAAAATTTCATGAAAATAGGATGTAAAATAAGAGAGTTATGGTATTTTAAAGTTTCACTTAATTTCGCAAAACAGTTATATGCACATCCTGCTCAGTATGCAAATGAGGGAACCAGTGACGTCACCCGCTCACTATTTCTTTTGTATTTTATTACATGAAATACGAAATATTTTAATTTTTCCTTGTTATAATGTGAAACAAGGTTTGATTCCTCGCGAAACATGTGTAATTGCCATTGTTGCAACCTATACACAATTCAATGAGAGCTTCCTAATTGTGAAATCTGCAGAAATTAAAATATTCTATATTTCACATAATAAAATACAAAAGAAATAGTGAGTGGGTGACGCCACTGGTTCCCTCATTTGCATACTGAGCAGGATGTACATATAACTGTTTTGCGAAATTAAGCGAAACTTTAAAATACCATAACTTTCTTATTTTTACATCCTATTTTGATGCAATTTTCAGTGTTATGCTTGTTGGATTTTTCTCTATTTATTCAAATCAACTTTTTGTTAGGGTGGACTTGGCCTTTAATAAGCGAAGAGAGAGAAGGAAGAGGCCATTATATCAGAAAGGAATTTGATCTCAAAGAGAATGTATTAATGGTTGAAAATCAATGATAGAAATAACAGTAACATATTTTATGGCAAAAATCAGATGCGGACCATTTCATAACCGCTCATGATTTTCATATTTATTAACGCTCATTAAATAATTAAGTGGTTAAGTCTCTCCCATTTGGTGCATGCAGAGCATAATCAGTTAAGGGTGAGCATTTTTACCATGAAATACATCAGAATTTACCAGAAATTTGGTTCTTCAACGGTTCCAAGGTGCCAGAGTTCTTGGACCAAACTATTTTTAAAGCGGGGGTCTTGTATAGAAAATGAAACTTTTAGCAGAATTTCCATCTGTGATGCAAAATTTACACATCTCTTATGAAATGTAAAGCTTGTTTTGAAATTCCAAATGTCTGATGGGGAAGCCAATTTATCTGATTTATTTACAAGTATTAGACAAGATCAGGAGATCATGAGAAATGGAGCATTTCAATAATTCTCATTTAAACAAGTAACCATTACAACAAAATTTTAGTACACATAGTAATACCCTCTACATTAAGTCATAAAACAATCCATCACATCTAATCACTTATTTTTACAAGCCTAATAACTTGGAAAATGTTGAAAATGTCCGTCCGTGATTCGAACTGATCACACTCTGCACTCAAATCAAAGTTAGATTTGAATAAAACCAGAATAGGATCTCCCTAGAGAGAGATGTATGAATATTTACAGTTATAAATTTTGGAAAAGATTTTATGAGATAAGAATGAACATTATTCCCCTTTTATGCATTTTTTGTGAGAAGGAAGCGTTTTCTATTTTGAAAATTCATTACATTGTACTTTTTCACCATATAGACCGATGCAGGCAGCAGGGGGGGGGGGGGGGGGGAGGGAGGGCGAAAAGGCCGATAATCCCCTCAGTATTTTAATGGCTAAAATATTTATATTCCGCAAAGAAATCCCCCTCCGGACATGAATTGTTCTATGATAATATGATAATATCAGGGAGGTTTCATAAAGCCGTTCGTAAAGTTACGCTTGACTTTATGAATGACTTAAATATGACAAACCAAATGGGATGCTCAATCGTTTTTAACTGCATCAACTAAAGGTGAACTGTGCAGAAGCAGATTAACATTCTTATTATGACAAATATTTTAAATGCAATGAGGTTATTGCAAATACAGTAACACTTTGTTTAAAAAAAACTTTGGGCATCCTATCTGGCACTTCATATTTAAGTCGTTCGTAAAGTTACGAATGACTTTACGAACGACTGGAACCTGTTCTTGGGTGCCATACTAATCAGATTCTCAATCATTTAGCACAAGAACTGATCACCAGTCGTGCGTAAAGTCGTGCGTAACTTAAGAAGAACTTTATGAAACACCCCCGGGATTGTTTTGCACCTACAACCTATGACTACAACACCCCCCCCCCCCCCCCCCCCCCCTGCGCACGCACATACCGTGAGAGCTGAGGCTTGCAGGTTTCCCGTAATTATATTCTCTGTTAGTTAAATTAATGTCGGGAAAATTCTTTTGGCTCAGACACTACCCCTGGCCCTCCCTGGAAATGACACACTAGTTTCCAGTTGGATTCTTATCCCCAGGGGATAGAGCAAAGTGTTTTCGACCCCCTGCTTCTAACAACCATGGATCCGCCCCTGAAAAGTATTCATTTCACAGAACTTGGCGGCAGTCAAGGAAGTTTCGTACATTTAAGAGACGAAGAAAGTTCTTCCTAAATCTTGGGTTTGTAGCAGCATAGAGCATCGGGTTCACTGTTGAATTCAACCAAACCAAATTCCGAGTTAACTCCATAGTAACGAAGTCCAGACAATCTCTGCAGAAAGAGTCATAGACACGACTAATGGCATATGGTGTCCAACATATGGAATAAACGACAACTAATATTGTAAGTGTGAAGGCTGCACGCCGAATCCGGGAGAGCTCTCCAGTTTCATGAATGCGCAGTTGGTCCGATGGTTCAGCAGCTACCAACCTTGGGTTACCTTCCGGAGCTGGGTTTGAGGGAATTTGGGCCAGTTCAACAGCAACCGTCTTCACATTTGACCTTATTTCGTCCATGGTAAGATCCTCAATATCGGCAGCACCCATCGAACTTCCTCTCTCATCATCTGGTATGCTGCCTGAACAGGGTGTGTTCTGCTTGGCTTCTGTTTGTGAACTACAAGTATTTATATCTTCCTCGGTGTGCCGTTGATATCGGGAGCTTCCACCACCTACATCAGATTTTGTAAAAGATGCGAGTTTGTCGGGGGATCCGCCAAGGTGACATTCTGAGTTCTTTCCTATCGTATTTTCGTCTAGTTTGGTAGTGAAGTTCTCCTCAACATCGCTTCCCACTAATCTACATGTACCAGGATTCAGATCTTGACCTGAAACCTCTCCCGTTATATTTATGTCATTGGTTTCGACATTTCTGGGACTTGGCAGGATTTGTTTGTTTTGATCTGTCTGGTCTTTTGTATTTCGTTTCCCTCCAAATCTTTCTGACCTTCTGCAAATGTGCACGAAGACGCAAGAATTTAAGTAAATGATAAACAACGACGGCAATATTATAAAAATTATCAGGACAATCAAGGAACCAGCTTGGGTCTTCAATATCACAGGGTTGCATATATCTGATTCATAGGGTGCAACATCTTTGTAAATTGAGGACCACGTTAAGAGCAGGGTCGACACTACAATCGATGTCACAAGCCAACCTGAAATAATCATGATCTGGGAACGCTTCCTGGTCTGGAAAGATTTATACTTTAATTTCTTAATGACCATCCAGTAGCGATCAAGACTGATGAAGATGACTGTCACAGTAGACAGTAAAATTATGCTGTAATCGAACGCGGTATAGATGCTACACAGGAGATCGCCGAAAGGCCACTTCTTCGTTATAAAGTTATAAAGATACAAGGGCAAAGATATCAAACCTATCAACAGATCAGAAACTGATAGGCTAAGGATGAACTGATTGCCTGGCATCCTACGGATGTGACGATCCTGTATGTAGGAAACAATCACAAGAATATTTCCCATAACTGTGACGATAATCACTAGGACACCAATACAGACTATCAAGTAGGCCGTCCACGATAAAGCTTCCTGCAAAATGGGACTTGGATTAAATGTTGATAAAGCTACACTTGATGCTGTCATGATTTTTGAGGTGGCCATCTTAATCACGAGAAACGAAGGTATCCAGATTTTCCAATATGCACTACAGCTCTTTGTCGAATAAAACAGCTCATCTGCCTTTATATGGCTCCATGAATATCGTAAAGAGACTTGTGTCTCAGAGAAAGCTCAATACTGTTTTTAAAGACTTCATCCACTACGAAAAGGCACAATCAAAGAAAATATGAAGTAGGCCTACACCTACTGAGACATACACCCGCACAAAGTTCGTCATTCAAGAATACACTTTCTCACGGAAAAAAACTTCAACAGAAAAATATTTACAACTAATATAAGACATTTTATTATTTTTATACAGCAAATGATTGGACATCATTATTTGTATTGTTACTGCTCTTTAACCCAGATACCTGAATATCGCGCACATCCGTCTACTTTAATAGCCTTCCCGAGGCAAAGAGTTTTCTGACAGGCAATGGGGAAAAAAGACAGAAAACTAATTTTAATTGCGTGGAAGCAGAAGGGCTGACAGTGCGTTTTTCCGGTGCGGATATCATTTTTTAATAAAGTGAAATTAACAAAAGCGAACTAAATTACGTCCTAATCCTGCGACAGTTATAGATTAAAATTGAACAGAGAGCATAATTATTTGGTTATACATGTACCTTATTTACTGTCATCTATATCATCAGTAGCCAATATGAGTCTTCATATACCTGGGCCGTACGCTAATGTGGTGCTCATGCGCATGTGCATTAAACGCATTGCCGTGGCACACTTTCTAATGCTATGGTCACAATACTGATCGTACGTGTTTTTGCACGTGCGTGTCCGCAGCTGCGATGGACTTTGGCAACTCCTGCGAATCGTGTTTTCGCACGTGCGTATCACAGCTGCGACGGGCTGCGGGCCCACCCCTGCGATTTGTACGTCATTCGTTTGTCATGGTCACAACCACTCGTGCACCTCTCTGCATCTCCTTTCGTGCGTCTCGCACCCTCTATTAAGATACCCCCTCTTACCTGCAAGAACTCTTGAGGCTAACGTACAGCCCGTTAAAGGTACCGTGTAACGACGCCAACCGACGCGTAATAGGTCAAAGCCATGAGCTTTGTGAGACCTCCGCAAGTAGCCCGTGCGATGGTCGCAAGAAGCACGTGGAGGAAGTACGATGGCTGCGCGTGTCACGTGCATTCATCAGAACACGTAGCCACAAGGAGAGGTTTTTGGACATGTCCAACAGCCTCCTTGCGTGTCATGCGTGCTTCTACGTGCTTGGAAAAAACGTGCAGGCCCGTGAGTGCGAAGCAAGGATTTTCTGCAAAATCCATCGCAGACCACAGGCAAGGAGGTCGCGACCGGTTGCGACCAATCTTTGAGCTGGTGCTGATTGTAGATAGCATAATTACGAGTTTTCACAATTTTCATGTTCTTCTAAGAAATCCTAAATTCCTTCATACTTCCTATGTTGGGCTCTATGTTGTTCCATTCAGAAAAAGGTGTCCCCACAGTCGTAGCCAGGATTTTTCAAAAGGGGGGGGGGGGCAGACGTGAAGGATCCAACCCGCATAGCCAGGATTTGATTTTCGGGGGGGGGGGCTGTTGTGAGCACGCGAAGAGTGCGAAATTGGTGATGAGCACGCAAAGCGTGCTCCCCAGGGGGTGTGTGCAGGGAGGGGGAATTTTTTCTGACGTTTTATAGCAAATTTGAGAGAAAGATAACAGCTCGTAGCACCTTTATTTAGGCGGAATGTTAGTTCGACGCCCTGGCTGCTTTTCAGGGTTTTTTTTTGACGCAACACTGTATGTAACAGGGGTAGGTGCAGGGAGGGGGAGTTGCCCCCTTCCCGCGCGGAGCGCGATAGCTCTGACGTTTTAGCCAATTTAAGAGAAAGATAACCGGCTTGTAGCAAACAATTTTTTTTTAGACGGAAAGTTATAGTTCGACGCCCTGACTGCTTTTCAATTATTTGGACGCAACATTTCACTGTATGTACCAGGGCTGGGTTCAGAGAGGGGGAGTTTCCCCCTTCCCGCGCGGAGCGCGATAGCTCTGACGTTTTAGCCAATTTAAGAGAAAGATAACCGGCTTGTAGCAAACAATTTTTTTTTGGCGGAAAGTTATAGTTATACGCCCTGACTGCTTTTCAATTATTTGGACGCAACATTTCACTGTATGTACCAGGGCTGGGTTCAGAGAGGGGGAGTTTCCCCCTCTCTGACGTTTTAGCCAATTTAGCCAATTTAAGAGAAAAATAAACGGCTCGTAGCAAACAATATTTTTAGGCGGAATGTTAGTTCGACGCCCTGGCTGCTTTTCAGTTATTTTGGACGCAATACTGCACGGTATGTAACAGAGGTGGGTGCAGGGAGGGGGAGTTTCCCCCTTCCCGCGCGATGCGCTAAAGCTCTGACGTTTTAGCATATTTTCTTTAGGCGGAATGTTAGTTCGACGCCCTGGCTGCTTTTCAGTTTTTTTGACGCAATACTACACTGTATGTAACAGGGTAGGTGCAGGGAGGGGGAGTTGCCCCCTTCCCGCGCAGAGCGCGATAGCTCTGACGTTTTAGCTAATTTAAGAGACAGATAAACGGCTCGTAGCAAACAATTTTTTTTTGGCGGAAAGTTATAGTTGTACGCCCTGACTGCTTTTCAATTATTTGGACGCAACATTTCACTGTATATGTACCAGGGCTGGGTTAAGAGAGGGGGAGTTTCCCCCTTCCCGCGCGAAAACTTCAACGTTTTAGCAAATTTTGAGAGAAAGATAACGGCTTGCAGCACCCTTTTCTCTTACTTCCCCCGCTTTTTCGCTCTCCCTTTTTTTTTTAGTTGCTGAATAGGGTTTTTGGGAATCTCTTTGCCCCCACTGTCTACGCCAGTGGGTGTCCCCCGACCCCGTTGGAAGGCCCAGGAAAAGATAAACACAATTTGCAATGGGTCTACAGGAGCACGCGGGGCTGCCCAGATAAAAACGCTTTTCACTTCCCAAATATCTTTAGAGCTTGAGTCATTCCAGTAAACTGACATCCTACGAGAACGACAGTCCACAAGACCGAAATTTCCAAAAAGGTCACGAGACCAACAAAACAAGAAAGTACCAAGGAAAGATATAGTCTCGTTTCGGTCTCGTGAGTCGACAATCTCGTGAACCCTCTGAAAGTGGCCTCAAGGTAACTTTTTGGGTCTAGTGGGCTGAAACCATTTCTTTGTACGCCACTGAAATCCTGCGAGGGTTATAACGGGTATCTTTCCTCTTCTTTCGTATAATGGGCATCTGAATGAGAACCCGAATTAACATCTAGCATGGCCAGGCCAAAGTGTTGTTGTACATGTGCTGGACTGTCTGCCTGCCTTCAGTCTTTGTATACTACTAATACTCAAATATTATTTTCTGAGCGGCGCAGCCCCTCAGAATTGTTTTTTTTTTTGTTTTGTAGAAAATAGTAACAATGCCAGTCACCGAAGAATCCATAATTCCAACTGGTGTCTCGAAGAGAGTGTATGGTATATTTGATTTATATCATCCAAGAGTAAGCCTAGATACAAAATAAAAACTAAATGTAAAATCAGAGTAGACGTATATACACCGAGAGGCTCGTCACGCACACACATTATCGCGATACATTGTCGAGATATCGATCATAGCTTCTAAATTATTAAAAATGAAGTTGTATGATTTTCATTTGTATGATTTTTATTTGTACTGAATGAATGCAATAAAGAATGCTACAAAACAACAAAAAAAAAGAGTGACGTCAAAATATCAGTATAGCGAATATACGGAGGTCTGACGTCACGCGATATCCAACTTTTATTCATAGTGAAAGTATTTCAGGTCACGTGAGACATTCCTGGCCAATCATTGTACGACAATTTTATGATGTAGGATATAATACATTTTCTTTTACCAGCTAACGGAGAACCTTGAATATTTCGTATTAGTTCTCTGACATATGCTCCGGCGACAATCATGACAATTGCTCCGTCTGAAATACAGGGTTAGGGTTAGGGTAGTAATTGGGTTTAGGTTAGGTTAGGTTGAAGGCTAGGGCTGGAATAAGATTTAGTATTTGGCCGTAATTTGAAGGTAAGAACTCGGTTAATGTAGGGAATTATCTCCGGAGCATGTGACGTACAACATTCGTGTTGAATGGATTACTCCACGTTATTATGTATTATGTAGGTAAGCGTTTTTTAACAATTATGGTGTTCGTTGGCTTTTCAGCGGAAATGGTTCGGGAAATACCTCAAAACGGAAAAAAAAACAAATTGTTTCCGTATGTATGTGCGAAACCTCGATAAGGCATAATTGATAATTATGATGCGTCCCTTTGCCCATGGGTTCACACGGTCAGGGAAAACCTGAAAAGGTTGAACCTGAAAAAAAAAGAAAAAAAAAAGCATCTCTGAAAGTTACGGAGAGTCCTGAAAATTGATGGTGGGAGGGGGCCGTGTGTGACTATAGCAGCCTTCCATTACAAACATGAAATAATATGTTTCACTGACTGTGGATTTTGTACGCCGCTTGAATGCCGCAACCCATACCAAAATGGTACTTATCTGGTCATGGAAAAGGGCAAAATGGATCATTGGAAGTCATGGATATTTCAGTGGGAAACCTTCCTTGTTTACTTTAAAAATGACGGCGAAAAGGTCGTCATATAATAAGTGTTAATGACTCGATTATTTCACACTAAATCTAATTGAAAAAATAACCAACATTATTAAGCTTTCAGTTTGAAATTCTGAAATGAACTTAAAGCACTACATTACCAAGTTGCAGTGTAAACATTTTTCTGTCTCATTGTTTTTTTACACGTATAGGGCTGATTTATGGATCTCTACGGCGTACTCTGAGATTTAAGAGACGAATGAAATTCTTTCGGAACCGTGGATTGGTAACAGCATATATTATAGGATTCATCATTGAGTTCAGCCAAACTAAATTTCCGGTCATTTCTTTAGTTAGAAATTCTAGGCAATATCCTTCGCAGAAGGCATCATAAATGCGACTGACAGCAAATGGTGTACAACAGAGGCAGAAGACAAGGACAAGTGTGCTTAGCATGAAAGCAGCGTGTTGGATTCGGGAAAGCTCACGAATTTCATGGATGCGGAAGCGACCTGAAGATTGGCGCCAAGCCATTGGCGGTTTTACCTCTCTGGTAGAGGAAGTGGCAATGCCGGTGACACCAGGTCCTATTGACGATTCATTTGCGCCAGTAGTTTTGGTTTTGTTAGTTTTATCCAGGTCATCTGTGACATAAGAATCGTCTGGAGGGTCGTTCTCTGCTACATGTAACATTTCGTGGCAGGTCAATTCTTCCTGACCATCTCCTGTGCAATCTGCACATAGTTGGTCGCTTTCAAAATGATCTGCTGTACACCGTTTCACGACAAGTTCCGATGATTGATCAGTGTGGCATAAGTCAGTCTCTTTCTCTGTCTTTTTCCATTTCCCCAAATCCAAAGCAACCATTGCAGATTCTTCAGATGCTCCATTTACCGCATAGTTTGTAACTCTATCAGTATGACCACTGTACATGTTCTCTGAACTGTTACTTTCAGTTTGTACATTTGTGTTGTATCCAACAGCGATGTCATGGATGCTGTACGCTCTTTGAGCGTGCGCCTGACCAGTTGTTTCCCGATTCTTCATCTCGTCTTCTATCACCTTGTTTGAAGAAATAATATACGCCTTTCCTTTATCATTCTGCTTTCTTTTCCTGTTTCTTCCAAATAGGCTATTTTGTCTACAGATGTGTATAAATACCGAAGTATAAAGATACACAATTATAATTGAAGGAATTATGATTTGTATATGGATGAAAATCATCGTTCCAACTCGGCTATGCATCATCGCGGCAGTGCATAGTCCGTAACTATACGTATCGATCGCCTGCCCAGTTATTGACGACCAAGTAAACAGGAGCGTCAGGGTTGATATTGCAGGTAGTGTCGAGAGCCAACTTGCTATAATCATGATCCACGATCTTCTTTTAGTCTGGAACGACCTATACTTCAATTTCTTCGTGACCATCCAATAGCGATCAAGACTGATGTAGATGACTGTCACCGTCGAGACTGTAACCATGCTATAATCAAATGCAATGTAAAGTTTACAGAAGATATCTCCAAGTACCCACCGCTTCAGGAGATAATTTTGTAAGTAAATGGGTTCCGTTATCAAACCAACTAACAAGTCAGATATGGATAGACTTAGGATAAACTGATTCCCTGGCATTCTACGCACTTGGCGGTCCTGTATGTAGGAAACAATCACCAAGACATTTCCCGTGACGGTAACTATGATGACTAATACACCAAGCAAGGCGATGACCCAATCCGCCCAAGATTCAAAAGCCGATGTAGCGAATGGCCCTGAAGTTGGGGTCATACTGGACTCTAAAGAAGTATTCAACATGCCCATCCCGCTGGTGACGATATTTCTCTGGTGCCTTTAGGTGTGTGTGAGTAGCCTTTTGACTGGGATCTTGATAATGCTGCAATTCCGTACTGATATCTGGTGAATGTCTGAAGTAGGATAAACCTCGATTCCAGACAGACTGGTTTAAACACAGTAGAATAAGATTTACAGAAACAATCGTGACATGTCAATGTCAACGTCAATGTCTTCAAAATGATTAATAAAAAGTGGAAAATGAACGAATTTAGGTGTGTTATGTAAATTCTTTATGAGTGTTATGTCAATTGTGTAAACTCTAATCATGTTTATCTCAGCTGGTAGTTGAAATGACGTCTTAAACTACGATAAGCCCAATTATCTCCATAACCTGAATTTGCCTAGGTGGCGCATAAGTGGTTCAGATATATTGATATTGTGTCATTTGTTATAAAGGCTTTATTGAACTAGATTGGAGCTATCATTGTCAATAAAGAGGAGGAAGCATACGCCACGAAGTCACAGATTATGAGTTATTTCATTAGCGAAGGCATCAATAACGCTAATATGATTTGGCAGGGACGGGTTCGTCGTTGTCATTCGACGCTCATTATCTTGTAAACTGGGGTTCTACTGACGAAGGAAAATTTGGAATTGATCGTCAAAAAAGTTTGATAATGATGTGATGTGTCATCTAAATTTAGGCAGAAGATTGACGATTCTGGTAGATGGGATAATTTACTCGGCAAATGATCACTATCAAAGTGTAGGGGTTTTTTTATTTTCATTTTCCTGTGTGTGCGGGGCGTGTGTGTGCGTGTGTGTGCATGTGTGGGTGTGTGTGTGGTTTTACAAATATAGTCTTATGGGGTACAGAGAACAAAAGAGCACAATGATGCCCTTTATTCCGTCATGCTTGTGGGGTACAAAACACAATAGGAGAAATTAATAGAGTTCCCCACAAGTCCATGTATGTGAATGTGTGTCTGTGTGTGTGACTGTAACTGTATGTGTGTTTTAATATGTGTCATGTTTAATTTTGTTTGGGACGGTTTGAGCGATATTTATATCTGCATAGACCGAATTAATGCCCCTATTCAAAATGTTTTGTTCAAACAAGACAATCATAAGAAGTACGTTCAACTTGGCGTAATTTGATTTTTACACTCTCGCAAACAATGCCCCTGTTCATCAAAGCGTAAACACATACCACACAAAAATGGTACCAAAGTATGCGGGATAAGATACTTTTTTCAAAATATGTATAATAATTTTGCGTTCATATCGGAATAGCAATTTTCTAAGTCTAGAATTTTTTTTTACTCACACGGTATATATAATTGAAAAGAAATAACATATACAATATTTTTGGCAAATCTCGTGGAAATAATACAACTGTGAGAAATGAAAATGAGAGAATAATATTGTCGTAGTTTAAATCAAAGTTTCCCAGAGCTGTCCTTCCTTTTAAAGTAGAACACTCAAGAAAATCACAAATATGGCAATTAATGTATCACTAGAAATTGGGAAGCTTACAGATGGCAATCGTATAAGTTTTATGTCAACTGCGTATATGATGATTATAAAAACAACATAAATAAAAGCTCTTCTCAGCATGTGGAATATCCGAGGATTCGCCAGAAATATAGCGATGTTTTGATGTCGTCATACGAGGGATCGATCCTGCTTAAGCAGACGACGTCCTATAATGAATGAACGTAATTGCAATGCAATTATTTATCAAATTATAAAGAGTTTGGTACATTTAAACATGACCTTATTTCACACCATTCTAAAAGGGAGAGTGAAACTGATTCTGATAACTAAAACCGTTTGATTGTAAATACACAGGGGAAGGGTCAATGATCAATGAAATAAACCCCATTTTCAAATTGAAAAGCCCTGGGAATAATAGCTGGATGGTGTTCGTTCCCTCTTGAAACGCCGAACATGCCGCGGTGCAAGCAGCTGAAAATACAATGGCGTCTTATTTTGTTTACAAGTGACTGATTCCTTTATTTTTTTAACGCTGCATTTTTCATCAAAATAATACCATACACGAAGTTAAGAGTGAGGCAACAGACTAACATTAAGACTGACGCTAGTCAAGTAAGAGAAATAAGTGAAGAGGAGATGACAAAACAGGCACTGAAAAATGTGTATAATGTTATGGGACATCGTCTGCTTAGACAGGACTCGCCCCTCTTGTGTCGTCACACATCTCAGCAGCGTTCAAGGAGCTTTTCAGCTGCTATATCGGGGGCTGTATTTTACCGTTTTATAATTGATAATAATCATTAATTGAAATGTTTCCAAGCTTTAAATTTGGATAACCTTGTTTAATTTATGCCATCTATGCAATAATAAGTATTAAGCCAATATTTAAAATCATCAGTGTTCTACTTTAATGTCTCCTCCAGGAATCGAACCCGGTTCGTTGACTTAAACGCCAATGCCTTAACCACTAGACCACGGAGACGGGCCAATGGTTCCGGCAACACCAGATTCAATTGACCAGCAGATTGACAAATCTTCAACCTCTTTAATTAATTCCTTTGTCGGGGGCGGGGACAGGTGAGTTTTGAACAAAGACAAGCCGCATGCCTCAGCTGGATCCGAGCGAATGCTTTAAGATACATGTATACATAGAATAATTATAAACAATAGTAAGGAAATAGCCTATATAACAGCTTTGGCAACTCTCGTGGAAATAATATAACTGTGAGAAATGAAAATGAGAGAATAATGGTGGCGTAGCTTCAATCAAAGTTCCCAGAGCTGTCCTCCCTTTTAATGTCTACTCCAGGAATCGAACCCGGGTCGTTGGCTTAAACGCCAATGCCTTAACCACTAGACCACGGAGACGGGCCAATGGTTCCGGCAACACCAGATTCAATTAACCAGCAGATTGACAAATCTTCAACCTCTTTAATTAATTCCTTCGTCGGGGGCGGGGACAGGTGAGTTTTGAACAAAGACAAGCCGCATGCATGAGCTGGATCCAAGCGAATGCTTTAAGATACATGTATACATTAGAATAATTATAAACAATAGTAAGGAAATAACCTATATAACAGCTTTGGCAACCCTCCTGGAAATAATATAACTGTGAGAAATAAAAATGAGAGAATAATGGTGGTGTAGCTTCAATCAAAGTTCCCAGAGCTGTCCTCCCTTTTAAAATTGTTTGCAAAGGTTGAAAAAAATGTCTTCGCCGCGAATCGAACACGACTCGTTGGCTTAGAACGCCAGTGCCTTAACCAATAGACCACGGAGACGGGCCAATGGTTTCAACGACACCAGATTCAATAGACCTGTTTACTAAGTGATTCAAATTTTATGCATACTTTTGAAACAAAGGTTGTTCTTGACAACCTGAAAGCTTGCCAGAGGCTTGTCAGACATAGCAACAAGTAATTTATGCAAACTGGATTCCAAGTATTGTAGTTCATTCATTAATAACAGGTTAATGGAATACCTCGTTACTAGGTCCCCAGGAAAGAAACATCCATAAATTTGAATCACTTAGTAAACAGGTCTATTGACCGACAGGTTGACAAATCTTCAACCTCATTAATTAATTCCTTTATAAAATGTCTCCGCCGGGAATCGAACCCGGGTCGTTGGCTTAAAACGCCAATGGTGATATATATTTATGATATATATATATATATATATATATATATATATATATATATTCATTTATTTGACTAACGGGTACATTAAGTCGACACCTAACAATGCAGTTTATTTCGTCATAATAGCGACCCCTACATTAGGTCGACAGTTGGTACATTAGGTCGACAGTTGAACAAAGAAAAAGAACAAAAACTGTCCTCCTAATGTACCCGTTAGTCGTTTATATATATATTTATTTATTTATTTTATTATGGTATATGATCATTGACTAGCAGCACAGGGGCTGAAGGGGTCAATTTACAATGTACATATATACAATCGCATCAAATATATAAAAAGATACATAATTGGAAGCAAAGATTTACGCTACACAAACAAAAAGATAACGAGTGTGAAAAGTGAGAGAAAGAAAGAAAAAGTAAAGAATAGGAAAGAAAAGGGAAGAGAAAGAAAGAAGGAGATAGAGAGAAAGGAGAAGAATAAATTCCAATTTATTATTCTCATTTAGGGCAATTGAGGTGTGCCAAACAGGGGAACGATATTCGAGTATGGGTCTTATGTACGTAGTGTAGACAGTTACTATATCTACCAGGCTTGCCTTAGATTTTCTAAGGATACATAGTGTGTACAATCTTCTGGATGCTTTTGACACAATATCTGAGATATGTAAGTTCCATTTTAGATCATTCTGAATTGTGATTCCGAGTAGTTTGAGATTTTGAACAACATTGAGTTGGGTTGAGTTAAGCTGGAAGTCGGTCCTGGGGTTTAAGTTCCTTAAAAATGATATGGTCATGAGGTTGCATTTGGATGGTTTGGGGAGCACGTCATTATTATTACACCATATTGAAAGACGATCTAATACAGATTGCAATGTAGGGTCAGCATTACGCTTCACAATTTCTCCAAGTGTCAAATCATCAACGTATTTCCATCGATTCTCCCAATCATTCAAAACATCATTAACAAGAATCAGAAACAAAACCGGACCCAACTTGGTACCCTGTGGTACGCCACAGGATACCTCTAGTAGGGGAGAGGAGTAATTACAGACTTTGGTGGTCTGAGTACGTGCAGTTAGGAAGCTGCAAATAATTGGGACGATCGATCTGCGTACACCTAACATGATGAGCTTCTTCACTACAACTGAATGATTTACCATATTAAACGCCTTAGTAAAGTCAATGGTAGTAAGATAGGCATAATGGCCAGGTTTATCAAGGCCTTCCTACACGAACTTGAACAAGTAGACAAGGTAGTGTGTAGTTGAAAAACCTTTTACATTCCCAAACTGTTTCTTATCAACATGGTTCGATATATTCTCCACTACCCACTTTGCAATAAATGATTCGAGTACTCTCGATATATATATATATATAATGATATATATACAGCCCTGGAAAAAAATTATTAGACCAAGCTTCTGTAATAAAGGTTCCATAATATGCAAACAAAATCATAAAACTGATTTGTCTTTGTATTTCATTGGAAATAAATACAATGTGAAAGGAAATAAGAGAATAATGGTTGGCTGAAAAAATGTCTCCGCCGGAATCGAACCCGGGTCGTTGGCTTACAACGCCTATGCCTTAACCACTAGACCACGGAGACGGGTCAGTGGTTTCGGCGACACTGTCAATCTGTCGGCCAATTGAATCTAGTGTCGCCGAAACCACTGACCCGTCTCCGTGGTCTAGTGGTTAAGGCATTGGCGTTCTAAGCCAACGACCCGGGTTCGATTCCCGGCGGAGACATTTTTTCAGCCTTTGCAAAAAGGTCAAAAAAGGGAGGACAGCTATGGGGATGATTTAAGTTACGCAACCATTATTCTCTCATTTCCTTTCACATTATATGTATATAGATATATACATATATATATTAATGAGTATAAAGTCATTACAGCTTGGCAGTCGAGTCGAATCCTGTCCCTCAAACAAAAGGAATAAATTACGAAGGGGTTGCAAGGGCTGCCTGTTTGTGTTTGTACCTGGTGTAGCCGAAAACCACTTAACCCGCCTCCGTGGTCTAGTGGTTAAGGCGTTTGGCCTACAGTGCCAAAGACCCGGGTTCGACTCCCGGCGTTTTGCAAACCCTGCAGTTATTTCCACAGAAAGGAAGTCAGTAAGAAGGAACAATAAATTTAGCTACGCAAATTATTTCTCTCATTCAATTCAATTGATTTCTCATATTATATATATATACACTCAACCAAAAAAGTAAGTTCCCCCTAGCATTTTTGGATATATCTCAAAAAGTATTTTACCGATTTTCATAATTCAAACGGGAATGGATAGGAAATTTTATTACTCATAACATGAATGGCATATCATTGCCACCAGATATCATTATTGGTGTAAAAAATGCATTTATGCCAAAATGCATGGGAAAAAAAGTTGCACTTAAAGTTATATGAAGCATATTGTGTACATTTCCTATGCAAGTTAGCAAATGACCTTTTTAAATTGTTATGTAATTCTCAGGAATTTCTTCAGGTACAATATGCTTCCCTATTAAACTGTATGCTCATGAAAAGAAAGAGATAGTGAAATATGCAGTAAACCATGCTTAAAAGTTCAGAATCATGAGTGATTGTTTGATTATTTGTGTAAAAGTCAATGCAAATCACTAAAGTGCAACTTTTTTTCCATGCATTTTGACATAAATTGCATTTTTTTCACACCAATAATGAATGGCATATCATTGCCACCAGATATCATTATTGGTGTGAAAATATGCATTTTATGTCAAAATGTATGGAAAAAAAGTTGCACCAGATATCATTATTGGTGTGAAAAAGTGCATTTTATGTCAAAATGCATGGGGAAAAAAAGTTGCACTTTAGTGATTTGCATATTTCTCTATCTCTTTCTTTTCATGAGCATACAGTTTAATAGGGAAGCATATTGTACCTGAAGAAATTCCTGAGAATTACATAACAATTTAAAAAGGTAATTTGCTAACTTGCATAGGAAATGTACACAATATGCTTCATATAACCTTAAGTGCAACTTTTTTCCCCATGCATTTTGACATAAAATGCATTTTTTCACACCAATAATGATTTCTGGTGGCAATGATATGCCATTCATGTTATGAGTAATTTCCTATCCATTCCCGTTTGAATTATGAACATCGGTAAAATACTTTTTGAGATATATCCAAAAATGCTAGGGGGAACTTACTTTTTTTGTTGAGTGTATATATATGAGCGGAAGCTTTCTATCAACTTTTCTTCAATACCCCTCTACATGACATAAAGCCATTACAGCTTGACATTTCTTCAACATTATGTTAATGTCTCTCCATCCTTTTTTTTATCAAAGCTTAAAGACCTCAGCCTGACCCAAAACAACCATATATTGACGTAAAGCTTAGTAAACAAAGAATATAATTACCCTGGGTATTCATAAATTTTTTTTGGTCCGCCCCCTCCCTATGGCGTAACAACAGAGGAAACTGCAGGGGGTCGCTAGACGTGTGACGACATGTCATGTATACAGCTCCGAGTGCGTCTACACGATATGTCGTCATCAAATTTTCACCCCCCGCAAAGTAGCGTTCCTCAGAGACGGGGCCCTCGTCAGAAAAACCACCGGGGCTCAACATTCGGGACGCTGTTACTCATTCCACAGGAAACGGAATCTCATGAAGTTGGTTTCAATTTGTTCAGAAAATATATAGCTCCCCGTGGATGAATAAAGGGTATATTTCAAAATTCGGTCAGGCTGAGGTCTTTAAAAACCTTTTAGCATTTCGGAAGCTCATTATAAAGTAATTCTCTGTATTTTGTTAGTCAAATTGTTGATTCAGTAAGTCCCAAATTTTTGTTGATCAGGTTCAACTTCTTGATCTTAGCTTTTTAATGGTTACCCCTCCATCATTTTTTTTTTAAATTCTGGGTGCCTATTTTTATGCAAGCTGTTCCTACATTAGTTTTGAATAATTACGCTCTTGTAAAATTGATCCTGGCCCTTAAAGTCATAAATATGGGAGAATGTCATGCCTTGGGAGCAGGCCAATTGTACACCATCTTGACCCTTTGTCCAGTGCTTTTGGCAAGTTCTTCGGTTCCTACACTATGAAGAGGTCTCAAGAACATTTAAGTAGCCTACCCACATCCATGCCAAACTATGGCTGACAGCTGATGACAGTGGACAGACACATTCATCAAAATGACTCTCACCCAGTATTCTGTTCTGAACCATTCGCATTTCAATTAATTACTCAAAATATACTCCACACATTTGCTTTCCATTGTAGCCTTTGGGAGGTGTCTTCGAAGAATCTGACTTTTTCCCGGTTTTCACTACTCTGTAACCAATTTCTCTGTGCTACTCTTCCAAACACTTAGCTAAATTTCTTCATATTTCCTGACAAACAGGGTTAGTAGTGCAATTCTACTGAATTCATAGTGTTAGAAATGATGCGATGGCCATTCCTAAGCCCGTATAACTTGGAGTTGAACTTGAAATTGTTTCAACGATAGACAAATAAGCTATATACATCTGTGTGCGTGTGTGCGTGTGTTTCGGGTGAGTGTGTGCGTTTGTGGGTGTGTGTGTGTGTGTGTGTGCGCTCGCGTGCGTGTTTTGGTGGGTTTACGTAGATTCATTTGTGGGGTACAGAGAACAATAGAGCACAATGATGGCCTTTATTCCGTCATGCTTGTGGGGTACAAAATATAATAGGAGAAGTGCTTGCGGGGTACAAAATACAATAGGAGAAAACAATAAAGTTCCCCACAAATCAATAGATGTGTGTGTGTGTGTGTGTGCGTGTTTTCTTAAAAACATGCACTTGTGGGGTACAAAATACAACAGGAGAAAAGTGTGTTGAGATGTGTGGGGGTGAGGGTGCGTGTGTGGGTGTGTGTGTGTGTGCATATATATATACCGTACGAGTCAAAAAAAGTATACACTTAGAATGTTGCTTTTCATTTTAAAGATGTGAATGAAAATTTACATGTTTTGAAAAAGTAATTTATCCTGCGTCATTTGGTATAGTAAAAATCGACCTGCGCCAATGTATTAAGTGAGGGGAAGAAATAAATGTATCAAACGAGGTACATCACATGTGACTTCCCAGAAACAAATACACATGGACACGCACACGCACACGCACACACACGAATGAGGAACACACACTCACACTCACCCACACACACAGGCACACCCACACTCGTTTACATGGCTTTACTTCCGAGGACAACTATTGTTCCTCTATTGTTACTCGTCCTCGGACAGTCGACGGAATAAGGCATAAATTCATTGTTCGACGTTCGAGGACTATTGTCCGGCTTCCGAGGACCATTGTTGTCATGATTTTTTTTTTGTTCTCTGTCCGAAAATGTCCTCGGACATAATGCTAAACAAACGCACACCCCCACACACACGCATATGCATATATTAATAGTGTGGGGTGAGGGTGTGTATTTATGGTTTTGTAATTACATGTCCAAGATACAACTTTAGCATCATGATTTGCAGATTTGAATATTGAGCGAACGACCGAAGTGAGCGAGCAAACAATATTCAAAATTGGTGAGGTCGCAATTACATTGTTATATAAAAACGGGGAAACACAATTCTGATGGGGTTTCATTTACAAAATTTCACAACAAAAATGTATTTAATAAGCTATACTTTTAATACGAGCGAGCGTAGCGAGCGAGCATTATGGAATATTGCATCTAAGACACTTTGGATCAGGGGCACATGTTATGGAAAAGGGAAACGTTGTACTTATCATGGGGAAAAGGACAGTTATTAGAAAAATAAATGAGTAGAAAAGGCAGTTATCAGAGGTGACAAGGAGCACTAATCACACCCGGAAATAGGCATTTGTAAGAACGGAAAATGTTCTTATAAAGTAGAAAATTAAATCAGTGCCTTTATGTTACAAAGAAAAAAAATACATTAAAAGGGATAAATGCTCTAATTGTAGAAATAGGAGAATTTATCAAAAGTAAGGTGAGGGATTAGGTGTAATTCAAAATGGCCACTTGGAACAGGAACTTATTCGAAAAAAGGGGTACTGATATGAAGTTAAAGGGAAAAGTATATAGGGGCACTGTGCCCACATGCAACCCCCGGAGCGGTGCTTCTGGCCGGGCCTACATGTCATGCTTGTCATTTCATCATTCTGCTATGTATAGTTGGGGGGATGATGACACATGTCACCATCCTCAATATATTGTGGTGATATATTCCCTCTTTCCCCACCACATTCGATTTCTGTGACTATATTTTCATTTCAATTTTGAAAATTGTTAGTATTACTAATAACATGAGTGTGGGAAAGTTGCATTATAAAGGAACATTACCGACTGAACCCTCTACTTCTAGAATAATTACACGTACTTTTAACACAAATAATTTTTCTGCAAAAAAAATCACCTCAAAAATATATTGGGGGATGGTAACACAGGCCACCCCCACTTCAATTTTTTTTAAATTTTGCCTCCATACCCCTCCCAGATCAAGACCCATGTTGTAAAATTTGAAGTAGATGGTTTTCACTTTCTAGTAGTGTAAAAATATATCGGGAAAAATCAGAAGCAAATACAGAATTGTAGACAAATAAAAATAAATTCATATAAGTCTACGATATTGCACATAAATGAATTATATATATATTGAAATAAACAATATGTAAATTTGAAGAGTATAGATAAATATAATATATAATTATATTGATCTACAACATATAATAGGAAAGTATATTTTCCATAATTTTTTATTTATTTTTAAAATTTTTTTCATTTATTTATTTATTTTTTATTTATTTATTTATTTATTTATTTATTTATTCATTTATTATTGTTATAATTATTATATATCTTTTTTTTTTTTTTTTTTTTTTTGGGGGGGGGGTGAAACCTGGGCGATATTTTGTACATACCATTCCCCCCACCTAAAAAGTGTAGGGATGTATCCCCCCCCCCCCCATTCCCACGCTATCTACGCCCCTGGATATTTGATTTAAGTTGGTTTTTCACAAAGGGTGGAGTTGAAAGCGAAAGGGTGACTTTTCTGAGCAATGCAAGGCATGATAGTAATTATACAATCGGTAGCCGAGGTAAGGTTTAAAACCCATTTATGTCCAAATGGGCAATAAACACAAAAGAGAGAAAGAAAAGGGGAAGAAATACAAGAAAATTTATGGTCTTTGAGGGTTATTTGCGCCCACTACTGTCAAGGACAAAATGCGTAAGAAATTGTGTTTTATAGGGTTTGAAAATGCGAAAATTTTCTAAAGCTCGGTCGCTTTGTTTATTATCATAATTTATTATAATCCTGTTCAGGATCTAGCTCTTTCCCGCCCCCATTGGTGCTTTTAAAGTGTTAACCATTAATCGCTTTGCCCCCCCCCCCCCCCCGCACAAGGTAGGAGCTTGTTAAATTTTGCATCCCAGATGGGATATAAGTGCATAAAAAGCACTTTCAAAGTACATGTATAGAACATTCGAAATAAATAATAAATTTGCCTTGCAATTGCCTTCTAAATTCCTCAAATATATTTCTTCAGGGTTTACATTCATTTTGTGCCCCCAAATAAGAAATAAATCTATTGCTAGGTGATGGCTTGCCTCGGGCGCCAGAATACCGAGATACGCCACTGGCTTCTGTCCCAGTATAGTTTGAACCAGGGGGGGGGGGCGGAGCGTCTATCAATGTGGGAGGGGGTACTAGCAACAAAAAAAAGACATGGACAGGGGGCAACTACAAGGGGTGAGCATAAAGCGAAATAGGGACCATTTTGTGGCATTGGTATTACTCTACATTCTTATTAACATGATTAATACATTACTTAGCATCATCTTCTTCCTTTTTATTGTGGTTCTAGACACTTCTTCAGCTTCTCCAATTAGCAGTTGTGTGTGATGGTCCAATGATTCATGCACGAGCGTGCGAGCAAACCTTTTCAGACTTTTTTCTTATGCTGAAGTCCTTTTGTTGTGCATTATTTATTAATTTGGGGGAATGTTGAATGATTTAGGATTACATCGATATCAGCATAATTTACGTTATCTACTTGATTTCATTATACTATATAAAAGCAAGCAAGCGTAGCGAGAGAGTTTTTGGGAAACTTTCAGAAAATATTGCCCTTACTTGGTGTAAATTATGATAATAAATAATAATTTAAAGGGATACGCAACCGGGCGGCCGTGGGGAAAGTCATGATTGCGTAAGCCCCGTTCACTCGTACACAAAGTTTGTGCGTCGAACGCGTCCGTCGGACTGCTGGGATTACATTTCGGATTGCACGAAGCCGAACGAATCTCGCACGAGAGCTCGAGCTCAGGCGGAGGGTGCATGTTGTGCGGCGACCAGTCTGGCCGAAGTTTGCGCCCCGCGGGGCAACGACATGATCAGGTAACGTTTACGGTGTCCTCTCGCGGCATAAAAACGTCCACAATCTGCGGTTGAGTATCCCTTTAAAAAACTAATACTAATACTACTAATACTAAATATAATATAGTATAATAATAGTGGGTTCTTGTATAACGCACATCCTGGCGCTCCACAGTTATGGTCACATTCGAGCGTCGAGCGGAATGTGAAATCCTTTGCGGGGGGGGGGGGGGTAGGCATTGTGTTTCTTTTGCCTCCAGACCCACTGCCTTTTCCTTGTACGCCACTGAAATCCTGCGACGGTTATTGCGGTTATGGTTCTTCTTCTTTCGTATGGTGGGCATCTGGTGGCCCTTGAGCAAGGCATTTCATCAACAGTGCTCCTCTTCACCCAGGTGTTAAATGGGTACCCGGTAGGATGCGAACGTCATTGTGGTTGCATTAGCATAAAATATCGGTATAGCGAAAAATATACAGAGGTCTGACGTCAGGCGATATCCATTTTTTCTTCATGGTGAAAGTATTTTATGTCACGTGAGACATTCCTAACCAATCATTGCACGATAATTTCATGATGTATGATAATACATTTTATGTAACCAGCTAACGGAGAACCTTGGATAATGTATCGTATACGTTCTCTGACATATGCTCCGGCGACAATCATGACAATTGCTCCGTCTGAGATACAGGGTTAGGGTTTGGGTGGTAATTGGGTTTTAGGTTAGGTTAGGTTGAGGGCTAGGGCTGGAATAAAATTTGACCGTGGTTTGAAGGTAAGAATTTAGGGGATTGACGGCGGAGGAATTGTGGCCGGAGCATGTGACCTACAACCTTCATGTTGAATGGATTAGAAACTAATGTTTTGGGGTTCGTCTTGAAAGTAATCGAAATTAAACAATTATGGTATTCGTTGGCTTTTCAGAGGAAAATGGAAATATCTGGTAAAGAAAAAACAAATTGTTTCTGTATGTAAGTGCGAAACCCCAATATGGAATAATTGATGTGATTTCTCAGGATACCCACCATGCCCACGGTCAGGGAAAAAACCTGAAAGGTCATGGAAAAATAATTTCTTCTGGAAAGTCATGGAAAGTTATGGAAAAAGAAGGGGAAAAAAATCTTCGAAAGTCATGAGAGTCATGGAAATTGATAGTGGGAGGGGCCGTGTGTGGCTATGGCAGCCTTCCATGACAAACATGAATATCACTGTGGTACTGGTATTTGTATGCCGCTCGGATGCCGCAACCCATACCAAAATGGTACTTATCTGGTCATGGAAAAAGGCAAAAATGGGTCATGGGAAATCATGGAATTTGGTTCTCAAATTTCCGTGGGAAGCCTGCATGCTTTGTTTACTTTAATAAAAAACGGTAAAAAGGGCGTCATACAATAAGTGATTACTGATTCTATTATTTCAAACTAAATCTAACTAAACAAATAAACAACATTAAGCTTTCACTTTGAAATTCTGAAATGAAGTTAAAGCACTGCTTTAAAGATGCGGGGTAAACTTTTTTTGTCTGATTGTATTTTACACGTATAGTGCTGATTTATGGATCTCTACAGCGTAATCTCAGATTTAAGAGACGGATGAAATTCTTTCGGAACCGAGGATTGGTAACAGCATATATTATAGGATTGATCATTGAGTTCAGCCAAACTAAAGCTCCAGTCATTTCCTTCGTTAGAAATTCTAGACAATATCCTTCGCAGAAGGCATCATAAATACGACTGATAGCAAATGGTGTATAACAGAGGCAAAAGGCAAGGACAAGTGTGCTTAGCATGAAAGCAGCGTGTTGGATTCGGGAAAGCTCACGAATTTCATGGATGCGGAATCGACCTGAAGATTGGCGCCTAGCCATTGGCGGTTGTATGTCTCTGGTAGAGGAAGTGACAATGCCAGTGACACCAGGACCTAGTGATGATTCAGTTGCACCAGTATCTTGGGTTCGGTTAGATGTATCCATGTCACCTGTGATAGAAGAATAAACAGGAGGGGCATTTTCTGCTACATGTAAGAGTTCGTTGCGGGGAACAATTTCCAGGCCATCTCCTGTGTAATCTACACGCAATCGGTCGTTTTCAAAATGACCTGCTATACAACGCTTCAGAACAGGTTCCGATGACTGATCAGTGTGGCACAGCGCATTCTCTCTCCTTGTCTCATTCCATTTTTTCATATCCAAAGCAACCATTCCAGATTCTTCAAAGGCTGCATTTACGGCATAGTTTGGAACTTCATCAGTTTGTACATTGTATTCATTTTCTATATCGTTATTTTCAGTTTTTATATTTGTGCTGGATCCCACAGTGATGCCATGGATGCTGTACGCTCTTTTAGCGTGCGCCTGATCACTTGTTTCCCGATCCTTCATCTCGTATTCTCTCACCTTATTTGAAGCAATAATATATACCTTTCCTTGATCAATATGCTTTCTTTTCTTAGGTCTTCCGAATTGGCTATTTTGTCTACTGATGTGTACGAAGACCGAAGTATAAAGATATACAATTATGATCGAAGGAATTATGATTTGTATATGGATGATGATCATCGATCCAACTCGGCTATTCATAATCGCGGCACTGCATAGTCCGTAACTATACAAATCGACCGTCTGCCCAGTTATTAATGACCAAGTAATCATGAGGGGTGGTATTGTTGGTAGTGTCGCGAGCCAACTTGTTATGATCATTATCCGCGATCTTCTTTTAGTCTGGAACGACCGATACTTCAATTTCTTCGTCACCATCCAATAGCGATCAAGACTGATGTAGATGACTGTCACCGTCGAGACTGTAACGATGCTATAATCAAATGCGTTGTAAAGTTTGCAGAAGATATCTCCGAGTACCCACCGCTTCAGGAGATAATGTTGTAAGTAAATTGGTTCCGTTATCAAACCAACTAACAAGTCAGATATGGATAGATTTAGGATAAATTGATTCCCTGGCATCCTCCGCACTTGTCGGTCCTGTATGTAGGAAACAATCACCAAGACATTTCCCGTGACGGTAACGATGATGACTAATACTCCAAGCAAGGCGATGACCCAATCCATCCAGGACTCAAAAGCCGATGGAGCTAATGGCCCTGAAGTTTGGGTCATATTGGACTCTAAAGAAGCATTCAATATGCCCATCTTACTGGTTATGATCAGATCCAAGATAAAGTACTCTGCATAAGTGTGTGTGTGTGTGTGCATGTGTGTGAGTAGCCTTTTGGCTGGGATCTTGATAATGCTGCAATTCTTTACCAAGGTCTGGTGCATATGTAGGATAAACCTCGATTCCAGGCAGACTGGTTGATCTTCGCCTTATTCGCCGCCTAGAAATTTCGAATTAAAAACAGTAGCATCGTGACATGTGACTTCAGGAACATGAACGTCAATGCCTTCAAATGATTGATAAAAAGTGGGATATCAACGACTTTAAGTGTGTTATGTAAAGTCTAAACGAGTGTTGTGCAGATTGTGCAAAGTGCAATCATGTTTATCTCAACTGGTAGCTGAGATGAAGTCTTCAACTACTATAAGCCTATTTATCTCCATGACCTGAATTTGCCTTTTGATAGTTCAGAGATGTCAACTTGATATTTTGTCATTTGTAATAAAAATTAATTGAACTAGCTTGGAGCTATTATTTGCCAATAAAGAGGAGAAAGCATACGTCACGAAGTCACAGATGATGAGTTATTTCATTAGCGAAGGCATCAATAGCGTTAATATGATTAGGCAGGGACGGGTTCATCATTGTCATTCGTCGCTAATTATCTTGCAAAGTGAGTTTAGACTGACAAAGGAAAGTTTGGAATTGATCGTCAAAAAAAGTTTGATAATGACGTCATGTGTCATGTAAAATTGAAGCAGAAGATTGACGATTCTGGTAGATAGGATAAACATGTAAAGGTGGGTTTTAATACAGCAAAAGGTGCCTTTTGTTTACTCGGCAAATGATCACTATTGCAAATTTGCCTTGGCTATGATACGAAGACTAGACTGTATTTAATCTAATTACGCACAAATCGTGCGGGACCTAGTAACGTTGAATATAGCTGTTTGCATAGAAAATGTGATATGACTTTTTTTCTTCAAAATTAATTTTAAGTCGGTCTTTTCACAAATGGTGGATATGAAAGCAAAAGGGTGACTTTTATGGGTAATGCAAGATATGATAGTAATTATGTAATTTGTAGCCGAGGTAAAACCCATTATTAAAACACTGTAAAAATGGTGAGAAAACAAATGCCCAACGTAAAGGTAAGCCTAATTATGTGCCCGATAAATTTCTGATCAATTCTATGCCCAAATTGTACTAGAAATTCGGGATGAGATTGTCCAATTAACTTCAGTGGCGTATCTACAGGGGGCAGAGGGGGCACGTGCCCAGGGCGGCACTTGAAGGAGGAGCCTAAAAAACAATAACAAAAAAGACGCAAAAGCGAGAAAGGAAAGGGGAAGAAATACAAGAAAATGTATGGTCTTTGAAGGTTAATTCTCGCTACCTCAAATATGCAATTTTCGACGTAGAATGCATGGAAATGGTCCGCATCTTCGTTAACTTCACTTCCGGTCCGTATTGAAATACTACGGCTTATGAATAAAATGAGTGCTAAAATGCTTAATTTTGGGATCGCAACCAATTGTCCCCAGAAATCATGATGGTATCTTTTCAAACATGTCGGTTAATTTATACTCAAACTTGAGGATTTTTGTAATACCTGTGTACATTTTCAATGCAAAAAGGCAAACACTTGTCGACCCAATCGGGATATTGTCAGCACTGCGCATGCGTGGTTTGTATGACAAACGCCATCTGTTGGCGAAATTGCGTATTTGGGGTATTCAAGGACAAAGTGCGTAAGAAAAGTTGTTTTATGGGGTTTGGAATGCGCAAATTTTCTATCGCTCGATCGCTTTGCTCCCTTAGCCTTGCTAAATGCTAAATTCTTCAAATATACTTCTTCAGGGATTTCATTCATTTACGCCCCTAAAATAGGAATGGTCAAATTTACAACGATGTAATGAAAATGACAACAAGAAATTAATTTGGGGGAATGTTGAATGATTTAGGATTAAATCGATATCAGCATACTTTATGTTATCTACTTGATATCATTATATACTATAAGAGCGAGCGCTATTTTCAGATAATATTGCCTTTACTTGATGTAAATTATGATAAATGATAATAATAATTATTAATAATAATATTAATAATAATAATAGTTGGTTCTTGTATAACGCACATGTCTGTCAGACTTGACACCCCTGGCGCTCCACAATGTTAATATGGGCATATTTGAGCAAGCGGAATGTGAAATCATTTCCTTGGTGTGTGTGTGTGGGGGGGGGGGGGTGTAGGCATTGTGCTCCTCTTGCCTCCAGATCCACTGCCTTACATTGTAGTTGTAGTAATATGGGTATCTGTTACTATATAAAGCCGCACCGATGCTTTAAAGCTAGATATGGCTCTCTTTGTAAGAAACAGTGGGAAATATAGGTAAAATGGGACAATTATCAGAAGAGGAAAGGGCACTATCAGAGGTGGAAAGGGGCACTTATAAGAGGTGAAAAAGGGCTCTTATGTGAAGAGGAAAAGTGCACATGTTAGAGAGATAAGGAGGCAATTATCAGAGTTGAAAAGGAGCACTTATCAGAAAGAGAAATAAGGGTACTTATCAGAAGGGGAAAGTGCACTTAGGAAAATGGGCACTTTTAGTAGTAAAAAGGACACTTGTCAGAGGGAAAGGGGAACAGGGGGCATTTTCAGAAATAAAAAGAGCAACTCTGGTTTGATTGATCACTTTTACGATGATCAGTCTCGTAGTAGCTATCATCTAAATCCAATACATTTCACAGTAACCATGATAACTCAAGTAAGGCTGACGTAAAGGGCACAACTAGATCAATAAAACCATGTTTAAAAGCGGTGATTAATTTTCTTCAGTTTATTCCACAAATCTATACATTTCCCCAACAAGGAGCATCAGTCCATTCATTTGAAGATGAAGATCAAATTAATGACAATACAGTCAAATATATATGTATATCATTATAATAAAAAATAAGTTGGATTTCTTCTTTTTCATATCAACATTTCCCCATGAAAGATCCATAGGATAGCACAAAATTAAATCTTAAGGCGCTGTCACACTCTAGCGTATAGAGCCAGCGTATGAGGAACGTATGGACTTTTTGGGCATATGCTGACATACGCTGAAACACGCTTGGGGTACGCTGGAATACCTTTGTAGTACGCCGGGCTACGTCGGTGTACGCTGATGTTCGCTGACGGCCAAAAAAATTTTTGAACATGCACAACAATTTTCAGCGTATGCCGACGTATGAAATTTACGCTCCTCATACGTTCCTCATACGCTGAGCACGCTAGAGGTACGCTGAAGGTACGTTACTCATACGTCGAGTACGCTTCTCATACGTTGAAATTGAGTGGGTCAGGAAACCTAGCGTTAGAGGAGCGTATAATGGACGTGTGTCTGACGTGTGTCTAACGAATGGCTAACGTTATGATGGTAGTTCTAACGACAGTCTAACGTACTCAACTTATGCCTAACGTGTTCTGAGCGTACAGCCAACTTATCCCATGCGTATTACATGCGTATTTGCAGCGCATGGGGTTTATAAAGTCTCACATTTCCAAATCTGTATCAGGTGGAGAAGGAGGAGGAACATCAGCTGGCTTGAGTTTCTTGGCACGGCGTTTTGGCATCTTGACAGCTTGACGAAATTCGCGCGCTGCCACCTTTTATACCCCCCGCTGTGTACGCTCCTCATACGTTAGGCTGACGTTCGGCATACGTTTCTCATACGTCGAAGGTACGCTGATATACGTTACTCATACGTCGGTATACGTCCAACTCAAATACACATCACATCACATACGCTGACATACGCTATGCGTACGCTACTCATACGCTACTCATACGCTGACGGTATGCTAGGCTCACGTTACTCTAACGGTCATTAACCGAAAATCGACCTCATGCGCTGAAAAGTTGTGCTTATAAACAATTTTTCGAAATATTCGATACGTTCCTCATACGCTGGCTCTATACGCTACAGTGTGACAGCGCCTTTAATCTTCTCAGTTCTGAAAATAAATGTTTTCTATAATAGTACACATCTTATTCATGAACATTAATGGCATCAAATCAAGTTAACTTTTACTTTGAGCAAATTGAAGAGAAATTGTGTTAAACTTAACGATCCATTATTCCGCTTTAAATCAAAAGTAGAGCAATTTTATCTTCCTCCAAATATATACGATTTAGTATTAACAATTGGTTGATATAATCTACCCATCATGCCCACTGTGCTTTAAAAATCAATTGAAACAAAATCAACTAGTGAATTGAGAATTTATTCATATTAGCATGTTACATGTATAACAACGTTATGAAGACGAAATGTAGTGGAATTTAATACAAACATATGACAAAAAACACACCATTGTATTTTATATATGTCTCAAGTTTCTTACAGCCTATTAACATGACCTTCTCCTTTGGACTTTCAACATGTTTTTCTATGTAATACATGTATTACTTAGGGATTGCGATTTAACAGCAGTGCTGATTCAAGTTATGATTTTTTTTTTTAATTCATGAGTCAATTCATTTGATTAATTCGATTTAAATCACCAGTGTAATAATAGAAAACGGTATCAACCCTGATTTTAATTTAATTTTATTTTTGTCTCAACCCATTAACGATGAACATGGGTGGAGAGGCATCTAGCAAAGAAGTATCGCCAATCGAGATTAGAATGTTCTGCAGCATGATACAATTATAAGTCATTTCAAAGTAACAATCTCTTACTCAAAGTTTAATTAGAATCATTCAGATGAAATATACACACTGAAAACTATCAAACATGTTCACAATTATCATGGGAGAAAGCAAGATATATTTTGACATGCTTTAAGGTCATGACCTAACAGGTTGATTGGAATCAATAAAATGACAACAATTAACACAGAAACAAGATATCGGTGTATTTTTTCTGATAATTTCCCGCTTATCTTGGGGATTTTTACGTGTGTGAGTACACAAAACCCGTACAACATCCCACGATATCAGAAGCATCGAGGCTTCTGATCATCGCAATTTACAGAGGCAAATAAAGATAAAATCTGTGGTTCATGAGGTTCTCAATGCTGAGTACATTGGGAAATCGAAGAAAGAGGCCGACCGCGCTACAAACCGATGGCAGCCAGTTATTCACATTCACAGAAAAGCTCTCTGATTCGTCATAATGGCTGCCGACCGATGAAAGATTCTTTTAAAAATAACTTATTCTCTTTTGTCCACAGAGGGAATTAACAACAGACTACTTTAGTAATTTCAGTAAATGTCTTCCGTGACGTTCTCAAGTCTCAACAGAGAAGAATTTGTTTGGCATCCCAAGATTCGGGGACCTTTCTTCTGCCACTAAGCAGAATTACCAGCTGATGATGTAGCGTTTTAATTTTTCCTTCTCAAATTAATGGAACAAACATTTTACTCATTACAAAGCTTTCACCACCAAGTAAAACAATTTAAGTAAAGCTTAATTTTTAAGTCAAGCTTAATTTCAGTAAAGATGGAGAGCACATGTGTTTTTGCAAGCTGTTGATGCTTCAATACTTTTCCATCCAGCAGAAAAGTTGTTATATAAAGATCTGCTACTCGTTTTATGCGAAAGATACCACTATTCTATTAGACTTAAATGCGAAGGCAACTTCGTGTCAACTTCCCATGATCGTTTCTTTCGAACGTTTCACGGACTATAATAATTATGTGCAATATTTTAATTACAATATCACCAACCACGAGTCACGTCCATGACTGTGATCCAGTCGCGGTCATACACATCGATATGGAGCAATCAAGGAAGTCCTGCAAAGTCGTAATGCTACGTTAGGACAGTTTATACCATTGATCAATCAAGAATAATAGGTAAAGACAAACGCACTTAACTTATGTAGTGTAATTCACCGTGAAATATAAGGTCCTTTCTCATTCTGGTGTTCTGAATTACTGTCAGTCCTCCTTGGTAAAGTTTCCTGCAGCAGGGCTTCCCACACGAAGCCTAGTGTGTTTTACTGTGGCCCTCAAGTATCGATTGTCAGATGTTTTTCACTTCGTTGCGTCTCAATAACGTGTGAGACAAGTGAACAAATACCATGTAACCTTCATATTGTTGGCATTAATGTTGACAATTTTGCCATCAGTGACTTTCTCCTCTTTGACACCATTTCATCAATAATAATAATGCCGAATTAGAAGTTGAAATTGATATCATCCACGAAGTCATAAACACAAAACACAACCGATCAGTGCAGAATAACATGCATCATCAGTGATCATTAGACAGAAATCTGTCTGCTCGTGAACATGAAGAATTCCTCGTCGCTGACTGGCTGCTTAACGCACAGCCTCAAGCGCTGATTGGTTGAAAGGCGATGAGTGTCGTCAAGTGATGTTGCTATCGACGATTGCTCAGGGTAGAAGACAGTGCCAGCTCGCGACAGGTTTGTTGCCGGAGCGGATCATGTCGTTCCAGTGGGCCAACTCCTCCCCGCCAGTTCCTGGTCCCACTACGGCTTTACCCAAGACCTAAAAAGGGAGGAGAATAAATAAGGGTGTGTATAGCTGAACTCACCCAAATAGCAATCTTGTAAACTCATGTTTAGAATAATTTACACTGCCGTGAATGTAGTTGAATTGTTTAGCAATTTGTCTAGGAATCTAAGTAGAAAAAATCACTAGATAATATGACAAAAATATGGTAAACGTTTCGTTTAAAAAAAAGGGGGAAGGGGAGGTAACGTCCATTCAATACTAATCTTAATCGTAATGTTTACCAATAAATTGGAGGAAAACTAGAGGAATGATTTTCATGGAACTCAATTCCATTTTTGCCTTTCATTTAATCTCACTTTGCACGACAATTGAGACAAATTTGTCGAATATTTCCAAAATTGAACTAGGAGTGTTTACAAGAATTGACGAGCTGTCTGTTTCTTTCAGATGACAGACAAATTGGTTCTAACATTAGTTCGTTTTCTTACCTCATTTGGTCCGAATCTGTTCTCGTGAATGACCTGGAACTCGATGGTGAGATGCTGTAAGAAGTCGGTGTCGACATTGAAGACGAGGGCCTCGTTGAATACAGGAGATCGGGTTCCATGTTGGGTAGATGTCTTCTTCTTTTTCAATCGTTTACTCATGTAAAAAATAGAGACTTTGACGTATGGATCTGATAAAGGAAATGCAAGAATGATTTTAAGTTTATGATTAATTTCTAAATATAGGATTATTGATTTGAATAATATATAAGTGGCAATGACTGCACATTTATTAATGTTGACTATTCCCCTTCAAACTCAAAAATTAAAGAGGAATATAGACACTAAGAACAGTTACAAAATTGTAGTCCTTCATGGGATATCACCCTTCCACCACACAACATACAATTCGCTTAGTCAGTCTTGGTCATAATAATATTCCATATTCATCTAGCGCATAACACAAACATATCCCTATTTACTGGGAAAAGAGAAATAAGAAAAATTAATAAGAGTAGGGGTATGTTCAGCGTACTTCCTCATGACACCATTTTAACACTGAAAATCATTTCTAAACAGTATCAGAATTCTCAATGCTTCAGTTCCTGACAGTTTTCAAATAATTCTTCTGATGCGGTCAAAAGTGGTCTTGATCCATAGTATTTGGTATTCAGTTTTGTTGTAGTTACAATAAACATAAGTCTGAGCTTTCGATTTACTGTATGTTAGGTAATCAATTCTGTCATATAAACATAAGCGATTTCTTTGAGTCTCTTAACCCTATTTTAACTGGGCTATTTCAGACCAGGTTTTTACTTTTGGGGGGGGGGGGCGTCAATTTGACCCCCCCCCCAAAGATCTCGTAGACCGAACGTCCAATTTACGTGAAATTTTGCATGGAGTTACATTGAAGTATTAGCGACGCGTTCAAATTTTCGTATAAACGACCAATGTTAAATATGCAAATTATGCGCATATTAATTACCAAAGTACGCTAATTATTGCTAATTTTCATAATTTTTAAAGAAAAACATAATAAAAAGTATTATATTGACTCAAAATGAATTACAGACATGGATAAGTTTGAGATTTAGGTATTTACTTTGTTTATTATGGTTTTGTCTATTTACATATTTACATAAGCATGCATGAAATTTGCATATATTGCTTATGTATTCCTTTGTTTTTCATTTCTTTTGTATTCTATTGTTCATATTTTTTATGTCTTGTATCATTTTGACAATGATATTAGATGTGACAACCATAAAGGTAAGGGGAAAAAAATAAATGGAAAAAATGGATTGTATTGCACAAGTTTCAGAACATGTCCATTCTAAACACAACAAAAAAGTAACTCCTCCCTTAATCAAATTAGCGTAACTTCTTAACGAAAGAGTTCTGAGCAAAATAACTTGAGCGGGCAAACATTAATAAAGGCAAAAATGTCACTTTTCAAAAGTCACAAGGGTCATTATTTATGCTGTATTAACAGTACATTTTAGCATTTCTTGCGCGATTTTTAAAGTGTGCTCATTCAACTATGACACGATGACAACCTCTTATGTTCACACAACATGTGATGATACATTTTGGTAAAAATATCTGGAGTTAATTTTGTTCAATATGCTGAATGGATTTTGCATTTTCAAATTCACCCAACCATAATAATGAGAAAAGTGTCGGGATAGGTGTGAGGGGGATAATAAACAACAAGAACACATAAATATGCAACAGAACCGAATTTGCAGAATACCCAAAATGACCCTTGTGACTTTTAAAAAGTGACAATTTTGCATTTAATGTTTGCTCACTCATGCATGACTCAATGAATCAATCTCATTTTCACAGAAAAGTTAGTCAAGAAGTGTTATTTTGCTAAAAAACTTTTCGTTAAAAAGTTACACCATTTTGATTAAGAAATGGAAAAGTCACTGTTTTTGGATGAACTCTGACCCTCAATTGACATGTGACCTTCTAATGCATGGTCCGATCTTCGCAAATTTAGTACCAAAAGCTGCGCAAGACGTCAAAGAAGAAAGTAATGCAAGACTTGATATCTGCCGCGGTTCCGGAGTAGTCGCTAAATTACTGACGGGGGGGGGGGGGGGGGGTCAATTTGACCCCCCAGTTGAAAAAGGGTTAAAGGTTAAAACAAATACTTTGACAGCAATTTGATTTTGGAAAAGCAACTGGTGTGATTTCTTCAATGTGTGGGAGATTGGAGGTTAGAGATTTGAGATTAGAGGTGTCGTGGTCTAGTGGATACGTCACCGGGCTGTGGACCACATGGTTCGCGGTTCGAGTCCCGCCGCGTCACTAACGTCCTTTGGCAAAGACATACATAGCCAGTCTAACCCAGGAGAAAATGGGTACCTGCGAGAATTGCTGAAAGTCAATGTGATTACTTTGCCCTAGATACATGCATGTGAACAGTGGAAAATGGTTGGAATGCTCCCTAAGGAGGGGAGATGGTGCACACTCGTGTGTAGGCTTGAAATCCAGTGACCAGCAATGACCAATGGTAATAATGAATGAACAGTGTAAAGCGCATTGAAGTATATGCGCTATATAAATATAATATATTGTTATTATATAATGTTATTATTATTTCTATCATTATTATTAGTATTAGTAGTAGTAGTGGTAGTTATTGTTATTTCTTACCAGCAGTTTGTTTCCCCTCTACAGTACTAACGGTTCGCAGGTTTCTGGCTTTCAGTATGACTACCGTAAGGCGTTCAGCACTCGGAAGGTAAGAGAGCGAGAACATCAGATCACCGAGCACATGTGATGGGCACTATAGAAATCAAAGATAAGAACTGAACCATAAGATGAACATCGTTCCCTGAGTCAAAAACATGATGGCTCTGTTTCATAAACCTGTTATCAATAAGCCACGATGTTAAGATACGATAATTGATATAAGCTACTGAAATCCATTCATCTGACTGGTCGTGAGTGTATTTGTCATAGATCTTCGCCCGTTGTTACTGATAACAAGTTTTATGAAACAGGCCATCAGATCCCTGAGCTCCAGGTACAAATAACCAGAGTCTTCCTCGCCCATTAGTTGGTAGGTTGCATCGCTTAATTTCGGCATGTAAAATAAAAAATGTTTACTTACATTTCAAGAGAATTAATGTAACTATATAGCAGGCACTTTGATTTTACGATTTGAATATTATTTCAAGTCATTTGAATCAACGGTATAGTACGGGGGAAGATCGGTTCGCAAGGAAATTCCTTTTTTTCATCGAAATAATATTGCCTGCTATATAGTTACATTAATTCTCTTGAAATATAAGTACAAATCGTTTTATTACCTACCGAAATTAAGCAATGCAACCTACCGAACTAATGGGAGAGGAAAACTTTGGTTATTTGTACCTGGAGTTACAGATCAATATGCATAATGTGATTTAAACTACAGAAAACAAAGACAAATTGAACTTTACAAAGATAGGCGCCGTTGTCTATCTAAATAAGATCAGGATTCTAAGCACGTGTGATGAGCACTATACAAAACAGAAAAAAAAGATAAATAACTATTTATTGCTGGGGACACCTTCGTTCACATCAAGATCATCAGGACCCAGTATTATAAAGAGTTGTTATTTATTAGAAAAGAATTTCTCAAAACAGTCGGAAGACAGTTCCTTAATTAAGATCGATTTTGAATAATTGCAACCAATGAGAAAATAGAATGAGCAAAATAGAATACCAAGATACATGAACAGTGCGACACGAATCAGGATAGCTATAATATTGCACATCCCCCAACTCCCGCTTCGACTGATACTAGCGAGCTTTCGATCTGCGACGGGGGATGCACGGTACGGGGGTTTGACAGACCGTGACCTTTCTCGCACCCAAGCTCCCGTCCTGTTCTGAAGCCATTTCGTTTCCGTTCACGCGACGGCTACAGGAGAATGTGCGTGACATCAGTTGTATACATGCATCGCACAGAAATTTACCGCTCTCCGTATTATTTTGGAGCGAACGCTATTTTGCCCGATGACCGTCATCAAATTCCGCGGTACGGAGAGATTCGGGATTTCACGCATGCGCAGATCGATTTTCGTCTCGAGTTACCGTACTAGATTTCCCCTGTCGCAAATCGAAAGCTCATTAGTGTAAGCATAGTACGGTACACCTCTGATTTATTCGTGTTATGGAGGGGCCTACTAAATGAAGTTGCAAATTATTTACATGGCCTTTGAACTCATCATCGTCATCATCATCATCATCTACCTCCTACTGCTTAATGTACATACCAAAGTGGTACACACTGATGGCGGGGCACGAATTCCCTTCCACACTTCCAGTTTCTCCGTTAAATCCACGTGCGCCAATGGGAGCTCCACGACACCGATACACTCGTCCCGCGAGAATTGATCGTAATCGTACAAGTATACTCGAACGGTCTGCCGATGTATGTCTATTTCTGGAATCTCAAAGACGAAACTTTCTCGAAACTCCGGGAATATCGTTTTTCGATGCACCTAATGAAGGAATGGGAAAAGCATTTATATTAAAACGGTATATAACGGTTTAATCTCTTAATCGAATGGCAATCAAAACAAAAGAAAAAAAAAAAAAGAAAGAAAAAGAAAAGGAGCCCTTAGACGAGTAGGGAAGTATATCATGATAAGGAGATGACCCTCCCCCCCCCCCCCCCCCTAGCCGGCCGGCCGGCCCGGTCGCTCTCTACTCTAGGCCCTATAGTCTAAAATGTGAGATATGAGTTCTCAATATGTGCTTTTTGTTGTTAAGAGTATAGCCTATTTCAATGATAATTGTAATAAAAATGAGACGTAATTTCAAAGGATTTTCTGTGCCCACGTTCAATTTTGGGCAAGCATTTTCTCTTCTGGATGAGACAGTAAATCACATTACCCTTTCCTAGACTAAAATACAAAAGCGCAGCTTTTACTTCAGGCTCTTTCATAGGTCACTATCAAATACCCTTATTTAAACTCAGTCCCCATTACATCTACATGGAATAAAATTGATTTAATATACTCACTTTCTGTCTTATACTTTAGGTCAATGCAACTAACTGAAATTATGTTTTTTAAACAACAATACAAATATAAAATTTGAAACAATAAACGGAGCGAAAGCATTATACCTTGCTCTGTAACGTCTTGGAGGCGTGTGGTATCACACAAACTTTGCAATACGGGTCTGCGGTCCCGCTGAAATCCCTGGGTTGGAGGTTGCGAGCCTGGATCAGTCGTACGGTGAGGAGGCCCATTTCAGAGTTGTACTTGAGCGAGAAGTTCATGATGCCCAGCGTGGGACCTTCCTGGGATACCCTCCGCGGAGGAGACTGTGAATATAGACGAGGATGAAGGTGAAAATTAACGTATAAAATTATGAGTGGAGATGGGCATAATGTGAAAGTGTGCAGGACAGAGAAAGAGAGAGAGATAGAGCGAGAGAAAGGGTGGCAAAAGTAGATCTGATCTGAACTACATTCGTCCCAGAAAAGGGGTAACAGTTGGAAAAAGTTAACAGCTGGAAAAAGTCTCCCCAAATAAATGTTTCAAAATATTTGTAGAAAATCTTTAAACCTCTCTTTATCTCACGATCTCTTCTTACAAATGACACCACAAAAAAATCTGGTGATACTTTTAGCTGGATTGAGCAAAAACGAGTTTTGTGGAAGAGTACAAAATCGAGACTTGACAAGAATTGGCATTCGTTAGGGCTGGTATATTAACATATTTGAGAACCTTCAAATGTTGACAGTTGAAAAATATCTCCCCAAATGAACATTTCAAAATATTTTCATGAAATTTTGATACCTTTGATAGCTTAGGGACTGTCCTATCAAATGACATCTACCTATTTTTTCTTACGCTTCAGCGAGCAAAAGCCATTGCTGTGAAATGGTGCAACATCCATGGTTGACAAGATTTTGTATTGGTTCTTGATGGTAGCAGCAAATTGAGAGTCGTGAAAATGCTTAGAAATTTTCATATTCTTCTCATGAAAAGACAGTTTATGAAAGAATAGTCTGTATGTCCTACCATATCCCATAAATACTATGGTTGAGCGAAAAAGCCAGTTTGAATTAAAAACTCACCAAATGTGAAATTTCAAAACGCTCAATAAAGTAGTTATTTGCTCACTGAGCATAAAGATGTCGATGAGACTGCATATACATACAGAGAATACAGAGAACAAAGTCTATTCTTTCATTAATTGTCTATTATTGATCAAAATATGAAGATATGTAAGCTTTTCCATGGCTCTGAACTTTGCTGATATCAACCAGATCAAAAACCACTTTTGTCAAGTCTGGATTTTGCACATTTTCAGAAAAGTGGCCTTTGCTCACTCGGGCTTGAAATACCGCCAGATATTTAGGTGTCATTTAATAGAAAAGACCCTAAGCTACCCTCTGGTATGATATTTTGCTACAAGTATATCGAAACATTTTTATGGGGAGACTTTTTTCCGACTGTTAAAGGGATACGCAACCAGGCGGCCGTGGGGAAAGTCAGGATTGCGTAAGCCCCATTCACTCGCACACAGACTTTGTGCGTCGAACGCGTCCGTTGGACTAAGTGGGATTACATTTCGACTGCACGAAGCCGACCGAATCTCGCATGAGAGCTCGAGCTCAAGCGGAGCGTGCATGTTGTGCGGCGACCAGTCTGTCCGCAGTTTGCGACCCGCGGGGCAACGGCATGATCAGGTAACGATCACGGTGCCCTCTCGCGACATAAAAACGTCCACAATCTGCGGTTGAGTATCATTTAAAATTGTTTTCTGGGAAGCACTGTAGTCAGGGAGCATGTCATCGAGTTAGATGACAGAAAAGAGAAATAGAGAGGAAGAGGCATTATATGTACAAAAGAGTGCGAATTATGATATGAAAGACAGAGGGAAGGAGGGATTACAATTACAATATAACAAATAAAAATATAGGCGGAAACATGAAACAAGTGCCTTGCAAGCAGATAATTTTGGCAAGATTAAACGGACACAGGAACGGAGAAAACTTACCGACATTTCTTTATACATGTGAGAGCTCGGGTCGAGTTGGGTAGGATCAAGTTTTCTACTCATAGAGGGCGTCCTTGGACTTATCGGTGGTTGTGCCTTTTCAACAGATAAATCGCTGATGGTGCTTGAAGGAGCTGGGGGAAAAGAATAAGACAAAATAGCCTATAGAATACAAAAAAAAATAAACTTAAAAAAAGTTCACGGCTGATTATGTAGTAAATGAAAATGATTTTGTCTTGTGATGGTCTGTAATCATCGAAAACAGATCATTGGCTCATTCTTGATGAAAATCGCATAGAGTGTAAGACCCCTGTTACACATGCGTCGGCTTTCAAAGGCGGCCCCGGAGCCGGCTTCACGCCTGCAATTTGGCCTAAACTTTGAATGTATTTATAGATATGATATTTAGGTTGTTTTGCCTTTTGAATGTCCTAATGTATGGATGTTACATCTCCTGTGTTTAAGTGTATGTGTATAAATTATGTATATATGTTTCTCAAGTCTGTATTTTCTATTTATACCTGCCACTGTCCAAATGGATAGTGCACCTGGTAATGTATGTTGAACATTTTCTTGAATAAAGAAATGATTTTCATCAGCATGTTTGGAGTATGAGGGAATTGCAAGAACAACCCTTTTCATGAAACACTGCTTTCATGATTGTATGAATAAAATGAGGAGAATGCTCACAACTTATATCTTTCACATTTAACCCAACTTTCTCTTTAAAGTGTCATTCTGGATGTAACGTGTCAACGACGTGCATACGTGAATACGTCCGTATATCGCCGCTGTCATAATTATCTCTGTCGTTAATGATCATTATCACCCACTGATGAATATTTCACCACTGTCTGCTCTGTTGCTATGGCAACATCGAGAAGGTCTTTCATCAATTTGTTATCATTATTGACGCTATTGTCAATGGGAGCATAAGCTAGTCACTTTAACGACAATCATGTTATATGTTTCTTCTCATTATTTCTTTCACTGTTTTATACCATTAAAAAAAATATATTATTATCTGCAACACATGAAATGTATACTGATTTTCTTCTTGGTGTCTTTTACAATTGTATGTTTATTAATTTTGTTCTCGGATAGATTAGTTTTAGTTCATTCACAGCGGGATCATTCCGAGACCGCAATCTTCTCCGTGATCATCTCCTGCATCATTCTCATCACCATGGCAACGTGGATCATAACTGCATCTCAAGTAAAATTGAATTATCTGGATTTTTTTTTTCTTATCCTTGACTGTATTTTCTTCATTTCTTTTCTACAGAAAGCACAAGTGTACCTACCTCGAGGGATCGTAAAGTTCGCAGGATAAAGGGAGAGCGGAGGCGTTGAGGAGGAGGTCGTCGATTCTGACCTAGATGAAAGATGAAAAACATAATGATAATTGATTTCGGATCCTTCCTGCGAAGGATAAGATTACTTTTGATACGAGGTTTGTTTGATTTTCTTTGAGGGAGTTGTGAGATTGAAATGAGGATTATGAATCGGAAGCATTGGGAACACGATAAATATTATTATATTATTATTGTATTTTTGGAAAGAAACACAATCTCTGTCGTGTCAAATTTCAAAACAGTAACGTCAAGTTGATTGATGGTATGGAGAATGATGTCTATGCTGACCTAGACGAAAAAAGAAAGACAAAATGGAAATTGATTTCGGATCCTTCCATCTTAAGATAAGATTACTTCTAATACGAGGTTTGTTTGATTTTCTTGGGGAGAGCTGTGAGATTGAAATAAGGATTATACATCGGAAGCATTGAGAACAATAAATGCATGATATAATAAATACATGATAGTATTTGTTAACAAATTTTTAGGCATGATAGTATTGTTGTTTACTAAAGAATCACCATCTCTGTGTTGTCAACGTATTGTTGAGTAATGGTTTGGAGGAGCTTGTGGATTCTGACCTAGATGAAATATGAAAGGTAAATTGGAATTAATTTTGAACCTTCCGGGGTTGGTAAAGATTACTTTTAACACGATATTTATTTCATCTTCTTTGGGGGCGATTGTTAGTTCGAATGAGGATTATGAATCGGAAGCATTAGGAACACAATAAATACGTTATTAATGTGTTCTAAACAATAACATTATCTCTGTTCGAATGTCAAAACAGTAGCGTATTGTAGGTTGATTTTGATTGTAAGCATTTGATTCAAACATAATTATACAACTCTGTTGAATGTATTAGTTACATGCGTCAATGATTTGTCTGGAACCGAAACCGAAAATATGGTTACATATTCCCAGGTATGATGATAATGAATGTAGCGATATGTTTTCAAATATTCGTTTTTTCAATGCTCTAGCGGAAAAAAGAGATGTTGCATACAACGTACCAAACCTTTGTCCCTTTCATCTCCCGTCTTTGTAAATCTCTCTTGAAAATTTATTTCCAAATCACTCCTTATTTATCTGTATATAAATCATTTTAGCTCTATCTTCTCCTCCAGTCCACGATAGTTTTTACTGCTCTGACCCCCTTCTCTAACTTACTCTTTCTCTTTCGCTTTCTCTCTCTCTCTCTCTCTTTCTCTGTCTGTCGGTCTCCCTCTCTCTCTCTCTCTCTTTCGCTGTCATTCTCTCTCCCCTCTCTCTCTCTTCTCTTTCTTCCCTTGTCATTTTCTCAACATAAACAGCTTATGCCCCCAACTCACCTACTACTTAGGTCAAATAACTCTATAGCAATAGATATGGTGAATTGAAGGAAAAGGTGTGTAAGATCACCAGAAATTGAGATATCCATCTTACAATCTAGTGTGGATGGAAATTCAACAATGACAACGTAAAGTCAAATAGGTAGAAAAGAGTGAAGTATAAAAAAAACTAGAATATCACTGAAGGTGATTAATACCCCGCCCCAATGTGCGTGCCCAATTTTCTGAGCATTGCTCCAAAAATGAGGAAGTGGCTTGATCTGCAATATTATCCCTTTTTATTGCCATAATGTCGTTACAATGGCAACGCAGTTTGCCACACATTGAAACAATATGTCTTGCATATCTTTACCACAAGAACAATGTGTGTGTGTGTGCCAAATTTCATGAGCATTGCTTGAAAAATAAGGAAGTAGTTCGATCCGCAAGATTTCAACCTGATTTATTGCCATAATATGCCGTTACCTTCGCAACGAAGTACAGACACATTAAAAAAATATGTCTTGCACATCCTCATCTCAAGACCAATGAAAAATGGGACAAAGCAAATCTATATCAAAAGTGTAATGTAGGGGGTAGATGTAAATGAGAAAGCCTGATAACGTGAGGTTACTATGTGCTAGACTGCGGATAAAATGCAGAGGAAATAAGAGATTATCGTGAATCAATTATAATAGCCTTAGGAAAAGAGGAAAAGAGGAAAGCCGGATAGCGGGGGAGCAGAAGTTTTCTTTAGTAAAACCTGATTGTATTTCATTGTAGCGTGTATATGATATATGAAGAAAATAGATAACAATATATAATCGGAAGGAAATTAAAGAATTTAAAGAAATAATTTGAGAAAGAAATCCAAATAATAGAAATAGAAATAATAATAATAATAATAATAATAAATAATAATAATAATAATAATAATAATAATAATAATAATAATAATAATAATATTAACAATAATAATAATAATAATAATAATAATAATAATAATAATAATACTAGTAATAATAATACACAGTTTTTGTATAGGGTATATCATATATTTATCAATGTTTCTATGCGCTTCCAAATGCGCTTCCAAATACTGTCATTCCTATAAGACGTAAGCTGAGAATTCGCCTCTTTATATCAGACGATATTTCTTATACAGCAAAATTTATCACAATATCTTCCAGTAATGTATTATGAGCGTTTGTTTGTCGGACTTTGCGGGAAAATGCATTGGAAGACGGATATATAAGAATCAAATAAAAGATGATAAATCAATAAACTCAAATCAAACAAAGAGTCGCCATGACCTACCCGTCTATAGAATTATCGAAACGTCTGAAAGAGGGACGTTTCGTTCCCGGTGTAAAATCATCATCGGAGTTGGGTGGCTCGGGGAGAAACGCCGACGGTTGAGACTCGAAGTCGCTGTCATTCTCCCTCTCCTTCTTTAGCTTCCGAGGCGACTGGATGTAGCATACACAGACTAGGACAGCGAGGACGATGCCGAGCGTCAGAGCCGCGGAGATCGAGGCGATTACGAGGTAGACCTCCATTTGGGCTTTGGTGAGCATCTGATGCCGTAAGTGAGCCTGCGGTGCTTATTATTCGTCTCCGGTAACAATCCTCCACCGGGATTCTACGAAGGAGAAGCGAGAATTCCCGAAGCTTCAAAAAATACACGAAGTTGCCCGAAGAGATCTGTCGAGAAGTAAACGAAAGTGAGAGATCATGGGTTGCAGAAGCATCAACAGAGAGTGACTACAATGTGATAAAATGAGGTGGAGAACAACCTCTCTGGAATACCTTCTCCAATTATTCTTTTATATATCCCTCTCACTCGCTTCCTCCTCTTAATGTAAGCACGATAACATCTTTCGGCAGTTATTCAATTGTACTGAAATACTAAATGACGGAAATACTATAGTAATATCGAGTTTTTCTTTATCTATCAATCATCAAATATTCTAGTGCATCCTATGCTGTCTTTTCTGAGTAATTAGCATATTTTAATGAAATATTGTTCGTTGTCATGGCTGTAGTACCATGTAACTGCGACTTAATGGTCATCTCTTTAGCGAGAACTGGCCGCGCCTAGACTAGATTTAAGTAATGGGCAAAGGTATCAGTTAATTAGTCGCTTTTAAAACGGAGCTTTATTTGACTGAAGTAATATCTCAATTATCAATCTAGTACCGGAGAGATCTATTCTGTCACCCCTCAAAGAACCGGTAACGGTCGATTAACCACCCTTAGATTTCTCACACTGATTTGGAGGGTCGGCTTATTATGAGGCCACGATTTAATTAAATCGATGTGTAATTATGTTTTAATTAAGCTGACTGCTCCAATGTGGCAGTGGTGGCTTGGGATTTTTTTTTTTTATTCCTCTACATTCTATTCCTATCTTTACGCCTCTTCTTCCTAACACGCAGGTACAGTCCACGTGTCGTCTGCAAATTTAAGGGCAACCTAAAATCCCATTTGTTCAATCTTGCGTTTTTAAGACGAACATTCTTGCTTGTTATTCATTCCCCTTATGTTTGCATTTTCTTTCTGATATAAAGCACCTTAAGCATTTAACCAAAGAGGATAATGGCGCTCTAGAAATATTGTGTACGTATGTATGTATGTATCTATTATTATTATAATTATTATTAATTTTAATAATATTATTATTATTAGTTTTATTATTATTATTATTATTATTATTATTATTATTATTATTATTATACATGTAGTTGTAGGTAACCTTAAGCATTTAATAGAAATGGATAATGGAGCTATAAAGACATCTTATGTATTATTATTATTATCGTTATTATAATTATTATTATTATTATTATTATTATTATTATATATGTAGTTGGAGGAAACATTAAGTAGTACAATTTATTGCACATATTTTTTTCTTTTCATAACTTTCTTCATGAGTTCTAGTCACAAGCGTGAACGATTCTTGGGTTTCGATGTGGGGGAGGGGGGCACCTGCCGGACGCCCCCCCCCCCCCACCACCACCACATTCAAGCGAGTGAGCATGATATATTTTGTTTGAAATGAGGGTAACCATGGTAACACTAATGAATGACACAAGAAGACAATACCATACGCCAAATGAAGATACATGTATTTTGCATCCAGTCACGGTAGGCAACCCTTAAGTCAGAACAATGGTCGACTACCCCCTGATCTGCTCTAAGAAAGTCATATTCGGCGATGCCCGTTTATTCACGCCCAAATTTCTACAGAAAAAATCCGTCGCAATATAACTCCTTAGAGCGATATTATACCTTACCCTCGCAATTACCGATCATGCCGATCTACATGTAGCACAGCAAAGCAGCGAATTGTAACAAGAAGCAAGGTCTACGGGCAGCTATGACGAAGGACGCAAGTTCCTACGTCAATTCTGAAAGAACGTATCAACACTTCTTGGAAATTACACTGAGACCCTGCAAATTCTGGACTCAGTTGCATGTGCAGAAGCGTGATATTGTGATGAATTATTTATAACATTATAGTTGGAATCATCATAAAGATTGAGGTGAAAGTTTTTTTTTGGAAAATGTTTTCTTCTTTCTTATTGTTTTGAAGAGAGCACTCCGTCCCACACCCGTTTTATCTTATAGTCTTGTACCCATAATTACAAATGAGAACAACTTTTCCTTTAATTTCTACATTTGGAATTAACGGATTTTGTGTTATCAGCGTTTTGTGTTTCATCAGAATGAAATACTTCTCAGAGTCTACATTTATCCCCCTTCCAAACTGTCGTGCTTGAACCACGACCTAAACAACTTCGGCGCAATTGGAAATCAATTTACGTTCTTTACAACACTAAAATCTAATTAAACCTGTCAATGACACCCATACGCTTTGTAAAATTTCTACGACTACCCTTAAAATAGGTCTGAAGCCAATAAAAATATGAAATCACTATGTATATTTCTAGACTTTTCCTTTAATGTAGGCCTATACTACGCTCACTCTATACATCTCGTCAACTTCGAAGCCATCGTTTGCTTGACAACTGCTGAGACTCATTGAGTTGTTAATCATGATTCAGTGACATTGGCCCGTATTCTGAACTCTGGTTTAACTTAAACCATGGTCTAAATGTGTGGTTTAACTATGGGTAGCCAAAAATGTCAAAACTTTGTTTATATGGAATGTTCCTTAAGTTTACTGGATTCTGGTCTCATGCTTTAACAGTCAAGAAAAATATTAATCATTCCCAGACAGTTTTTAATAGTTTGAGTAACAAAAATGCTGATAAATTGAATATCTACTGTTAGAGATTTATGTCACATTTGGCTGCCCATACTTAAACCACACATTTAGACCATGGTTTTAGTTAAACCGGAGTTCAGAATACGGGCCATTGAATTTAGGCAACGCCTTTCTTGCTGTTGGTTTACTGTTATTACAGTGTTCACGGAAATGTGGAAGGGCAATGCGCAACAAGGCCAGGCAAATTTCCGGTTAGAATCGGTTGTATCATTAAGAGTTTAATTGAGTCTCTGGAATTTTTAACGGGTTCTCGTGCAAGCTGGATATAAAAATAATCCCATTCCAACATAAAGCAGATAGGAGCTTCAAAATGATAATTCGCGCTCTTTAATTTATGATATGGCAAAAATGAACGAGTGGCATTAGGGGCGGAGTGAATAGCCCCCCCCCCCCCCCCCCCGTGACACCGCCCCTATAAATTAGCATCATAATTCCGTCAGGCATTAATTTCTAAATCACTCGTGGCGTCACATTGTGTATGCATCAAGTGGTCAGATGTCCAGATTGATCCAGTTAATGGTAAGATTTCTCTGATGAATTCAGCTAGGGGTATATGTTTATCGAATTTCAATTGGTCAACGAGAAAAAAAAAATAATTTTCACGCGTGAACGCATGACGAAAGAATAGGTAACAAAGTCACGTTTCATGTGGCATTCAAATCTCGAGGAATATCTTATTGTTGCACAATCTCGAGCGTGCAACGTCACATTTTACCCTCGGTACAAATTGATTTAATCTCATGCAGAATTCCCGTGTGTGGTATAGGTTTATTTGCTTTCATTATGCTTCCAAAATACTCCGTATTCGATAAGACACGGATCTTGAAAGAGAATCATACCATTTGATCTAAATTCAAAAATCAAAACACACCGTCAGTGCATTTTAGCTCACGTGGGCATGATGGGTACATCGTGCTGCAGTGCCTCATGAAACCCGCCAGAAAAAAAACAACAAACAAACAACCTTTTGTCGTGATTGTGGTTATCATGTGATCTTGAGTCCCCTCAAACATGGAAGTCACGTGACATGGGGCACTGATTTTAGGACACATGCTCCGGCGACATTTGCCATGCGGTCGATTTCCTACAATTAACCCATTGCCCACGGGAACCGGGTGGCCTCTGTATTAAGCCTATATGGGTATGAGAGAATTCAATAGTCAATGGGTTAATGAATTCTTAGCCTCAACCAAGTAAAAAAAAATAAAAACCCTCTACAACCCTTGCCTTAACCTAAAACTACACCTAACGTTAAACCTAACCTAACACCTAATTTCAACCCTAAACCTAACCATACATTTTTGATTGAATAAAGCCATGAACAATTAATTGTCACTGGAAAATACTGTACGAGGGAGCACCACGACACTCCAAAATAGGTTTTGCACCGCGTACCTTCATTTAAACTCCTATCGGCAAAATTTTAGTCACCCCCCCCCCCCCTCGCTGTCTCTCTCTCTCTCTTGACTCAGACTCAGAATTGTATTGATTATGCCCACGATATAAAAATAATTGGGTTTTTTGTTTCTGCAGAAACTGTTGTATCGTTCTTACATTCCTTTTTTTTAATCTATGGTATGGTATGGAATAACTCTTTCGCTCATAAGGGTTTCTCAAATTTCAGTATCATTCTCTCTCCCTCTCTGCCCTCTTTGTTCTAGCAAATATCTCTTTCTATCTCTTTCTGTCATCTCTCTTTTCTCTTTTCTTCTAACTTCCTCTTTTCCATCCACCACCAATCTTTCTTTTATCGACCCTGGTCTTTTCATTCCCTTAAATCTGTCACATGATCCCCCGAGACATACTAAAATCATCTGATCTCCGATAAAAACTCACGTGTCAGCTGACATTATTTTCTTTGCTTCATTCAGCTTTGAAATTCACCGCTATTCCACTTTCAAATGACTCAACACTGATCTCCTTTGATCTAATATCAACATGACCATTTTTTAGGGGGACCGGTAGATGGGGGAGTAAGGAGTGCGGGGTTATAAGCACGCTTGAAAAACGTGATTGAACAATCTCGTCATTTTATAATCATTGACATCCTGCAATTTCACGTGTGCGTGCCCTTCTTGGCTTTTGTATCTATTTTCTTATTTTTTCACAGATTAATATCTTCTTGTATGTATGTGTCTCATCTCCCTTCTCTAAAACACAACCACACCCAAACACACACGCACACACGCACACACGCACACACACAGTCTTGTATTGCTTTACTTCCGAGGACAAGTATTGTTCCTCTATTGTTCCTCCGTCCTCGGACAGTCGACGGAATAAGGCACAAATTCATTGTTCGACGTTCGAGGACTATTGTCCGGCTTCCGAGGACCATTGTTCTCATGATTTTTTTTTTGTTCTCTGTCCGAAAATGTCCTCTGACATACGGCTAAACACGCCCACAGACACACGCACACATGCACACACACGCACCCCACCCATACCCGCACACACTCTCTATCAATGCTTGCGCCGTGTGACGTTGATTCAACCCTTAAATCTCGTGAGAACTTACCTGACTCTGGAAAGAAATTTGGTGATTTCCCAAGACAGCTTTTCTTAAGATTATTCATTTGTTTCCGCAGTTCAAATTTTGCCACCACTGATGGACAAAGATGTAACAAAGGGTTATCGGATTATAAAGGTTGACAAATTTTAAGGTTACTAGAGAACGTCCTTGGCCAGTCAACTGTCGTTCGCAGAAAGGTCGAGATGGCATTATCTATATAGGAATGTCATCAAGCTCATGGGATTTTATTACGAAAGAAAGTCAGTAACTCTGCTGTGTATTTATATTTGATGCAGGGGTATGACGAAATATACATATAATATATGTATGCTGTAAATGTATATTTCGTTATACCCCCCCCCCCCCATTTAAATGATTTACGTACATTATTTTAGGCAGCCATCCTATCTATTTTCCATCATATACATTACATTGGTCCACTCATTGTTGATATGGAGGAAAATTGGCCGCTCCTAGCTCTGTATGACTTGCTTTCTACGCCTTGTGTATGGTTTACAGGGATTGTGGATGTTCACACCTTTTGGTACATTTTAGCCCCCCCCCCCCCCCCCTTTCTGACAGATCTGGATCGGCCTCAAATTATCATATGCTTGGACAGAAAACCTCTATATTCCTACGCACATGTAGGAATAAGAAATGTAAAAAGCAACCCCCCCCCCCCAAAAAAAAAAAAATAATAATAAATAAATAAAAATAAATAAATAAATAAATAAATAAAGAAGAAAAAAAACCCCGGAAAGGTAAATGTTAACGGTATCGGCAAGTAGAAAGCGACTGTGATTCTGCTTTCTCTCTCTCTCTCTCTCTCTCTCTCGCTCACCCTCACCCCCTCTCTCTCCCCCTTCTCTATCTCTCACTCTTTCACTTTCTCTTTCTCAGTTCCATCGGTTTTGGTACTGTTGATATATCATATCGATTTCGAAGCTGACACAGTACACTGCAAGTCAAAGGAACAGCCGTGCGTCAATATATTCTTCTTTTCCGGAGCCGGTGGGGACGGGGGCGGTGAGCCGGAGACGTTATTGTGATGGGGTAGATTTCTTTATGGTTGATGGTCCATTTAAAGATGAAGCCATTGACTCGTATTGGGTTTTAGATATAGATGTATTTCACACCTGTTTCAAGTAGTACAATCGACTCGCTATCGGAAATCTTAAACAATAATTTTGTGGGCGTTCCGGCATCAAACTGGAAATTAAATAGTGCACTTTCCTACATCTTTATAATACCCTCATATTTATCTTTACAGTATACTCAAATATAACCCCAAACCCAATTTATCCAGGTATAACCAAAGCCGTTTGTTTCTCTTTCGCAATTCTCTCTCTCTCTCTCTCTCTCTCTATGGACCATGTATGTTTCTTTCGTGCACTCTTCTTTGCTCTTTTTTCTCCAGAATCTGTTTTTCATTGTTTTGTACACAACTGAGTTTCCCTTGTGCGATTTGGGCAAGATAGGAGTCACTGTTTCCTCTTAATTGGACTAGTATATCATTTCAATTATTTGGTTTGCTGTTAATTACTGCTGTAAATTTTCATATCTTTGATAATGTTGTTTTAATTTGCTTTTGTTCCCAGCTCCGAAAGTAATTTCAAGATTTTGATTAACTGTGTATGTATTTTCAGATTGTGCTTTTATTGGTCACCGTTATGTTATTTTCGTTTAGAATGTTCACACATACATCATTAAAGGCATTCGGTAACTTTGAGGCTTGATTTAATAAATTGTTGAATTTTGATATCTGTCTTGTATAATGATGTTCAGAAGGATAAACAAATAGCCAGGCATAGAAAGGTTTTCAAATATGTAATGCTATTATTAAGATATGGCTGAATATTCCCATTTACGAAGCGTATGGCCATACGCTTAAGTCTAACACTGAATCTATGGGGGGAAAATGAGTCTGCAATTTCCGGTCACTTGCATATGTTTACTTTTGTGAAGGACATGATGATTTTGAAGTGCTTTTTTCTGGGCTTCATTTTTATACCATATTACATACACTGATATCATTGTAATAGGCCAGGCAGCTCAGATTGTATCAAGCCTCTACAAAGTTACCAAACCACTTTGAGTATTTGGCGTCACCTGGGCCTGGGAGGGGAAAAGCCAACTGAACCATTGTCACCCCTAAGTCTCTCCTATCGGTATAACTAATCATGCTAATCAATTATGGAGATGTACCACTACACCGGGGTTTCCCTCTACTCTTATGCGAAGAGTGCAGTGAGTTCGTAAAGTTTCGTGTGTGTTTTTCGAAACATTAATCTACATTTGCCACTCCACATCCAGGTGTAGTAAATAGGTACCTTGTAAGATTTCATTCTTTGAAGGCTTTCAGCACCTGACGGCAGCTGGGCTAATGCCAGGGTAATGATTTGTAGGCGCCTTGAGCATTCCCTAGAATTGATTGTGTATTTATGTCACACTTAATTCTCGAAGAAGCGCTTGCAAATGTAGAGACTACGCCGTTTAAATGAATGAATGGATGAATAAACGAATAGATGAATGAATAAATAATAAAACAATATCATTATCACGTTTTTATTAGCCGTCCCTAAGCAGCTTGATGTTTCCCTTTAAATGCACTCGTTAAACAACTTCAGAGGGCAGGTGCATCTTTTATTTATGAATACTATGAAGACATGTGGTTTGGAGTATTCCACAATCGACATGTATATCCTGTTTACATAACAAGTTATAACAAGATATGATGTGCAAATGGGCATTTTCACTTTCGATTAGAAAAAATATATAGCTTTATATAATTATCTTTAAAAGAAACTTATCGCCGCAGCACCGCTATAAGTTTCATAGTTATAATTACATATCAAGTGAAAAATATTTCAGTCACAGCATGAAAACTACAAAAAAAAATCTACTTTGAAGCAAGTCGAAATGAAATCTTTTACACTTTTGCTAATAAAAGTTTCTTGTTCTTGGAAGTACTATTTGAAGTACTATTATTAAACACAGGTGTCGCTAGAGGGGCTTGGTAGGGTGTGATGACCACCCCATTCCCATTTAACACTTTCTGATTGCAAAATCGCCAAAATGATGACTCCTTTTTTTTTTTTTTTTTTTTTTTTTTTTTAGCTTCTTCGAAATTTTTGTCTAACGTGCCTGCAAATTTGATCAGACAAATCCCCCTCCCTGTATTCGCCATGGTCTCCCAACGCACGTGACTACAAAAAGGAGTCCATATAAGGTTTTATTTTTACTGATTTGATATAACCTGACGAAATCAGAAGAAAATGAGAACTTACGGAATTTCTGTTTTAATACAGCGGGGGATTTCTTTCTTTGTTTTCTTCTTCATCTTTTTCCCCCCTACAAAAATATGTCTGTCTTTGCAAAATATTTCTGTTAAGGTTTCAGGTTTCCCAATACCATATAAACCACAACCACAGTTACTTTACATTATTACTGTTTCCATAACAAGCACCAAGCAATTGCTTTTTAAGTGTTCTTCTTGATCGTTAAATTCAATTATAAAACGGGTTCAAGAATGTAACCGTCCTCATTGGTCAAATAACACCACGTGACCGTGCAGAAATGTACTAACGCACGGCAAAAAGGTACTAACGCACGGCTGAGCTGCGCGTATGCGTACCTCTGATGCGTGCAAACTTAAAACGCAATGAAATCGCGTAGTTTAATTGTCATTTTAGCGCAGGGATTACATGCGCGCACTAAAACGCGCATGACTTTTGTTGGCTGCGCTTATGTGATGTCAGCCAGGAAAGCAAATGGCAGGCTCCATGACTGTGCGAATCTTGGCGTTTCTATTTGGTTCGTAACCATTTTTATAGACTTCATAGTCATATGAAAACTATTAATACGTGGTTGTGAGTTCGTGCGTTAGTGCGATCCGGCAACACGCAGGTGTTTATAGTGGTGTCCAACACACTCGGCTTGGGCCTCGTGCGTATAGTACACTACGATAAAAACCTTTGTGTTGCCAGATCGCCCCAACGCACTCCCAACCATGTATTAATAGTATATTATTCATTCTGCATTCTAATTGACATCTTTCAAAAACTTCGCGTAGACGAGTAAGCAAATATGATCATGATTCTTCTGATCCAACACCGGCCTATTTAGCATCACAGATTCTACCCTCTCCTGATGCATGTGATTCATTCAGAGGATTTTGAGATGACGAATTGGAGATGACGAATTATCATCGAGAGGGCTTAAATTCGTATTGTCAGATGGTGATCAGGATTTGCATGTGTACGTGTATCTACATGCACGGCAATACACCTCACGTGTTGTACCTCATGATAATTTGCATATAAATGTATGTTGATTGAATTCCTATCAGAATATACATATTTGAAAAAAGATATATTTATATATTATTTTAAGGCCTTGCTTGTATAAGCCCATTTTACTTGGAACGTTCGATCGCCCCTGCAATAGAAGTGCTTGCTCGCGCTCCATTATGTTACAAAGGCATTTCTGTAAATTGATCGAATGCACCTTTCCTCGCAGAAATTTAACCCCTCCACCTCCCTTACTTTTAAGCCCCCTCCCGCTTCCCCCTTTCTATCTCTTTATCTCTACCCCTCTGTCTATATACGTGCTGTCTCCATTATTCCTCCCTTCCCCCCCCCCCTCTCTCTTTTCATTTTCTCCATCTATCTCTTACCCTGCACTTTCTCCCTCATGCACTTCTATGTTTTTCTCTCTCTCATTCTCTCTCTCTAATTCTCTCATTCGCTGCCTCTCTCTTTTAATACACCTCATTCTCTCCCTCTAGTTCTCTTCTTTTAACGTTGATCCTCTATCTCCCCCCTCTCTCATTCTCTCTCGCTCGTTCTTTCTGTCTCGATTCCTGTCTGAGTCTATCCATCTCCCCTCTCTCTCTCTCTTGAGGCGATCGAGGCGTCTGTCCAAACAGTTTATTTTTTATATTTTGTATACAGTGCGTTGAAAAAAAAACATATTTAACATAATTGGCATAAAGTTAAGTGAACGATAATTATTAGAATCACCTGAGGAAAGACAAATCAAAATCGCGAGGGGAATTTTTTTCCTTCCCCTCCCCCCCCCCCCCCACCCTCTTAACTCATCCATCGATGCCGTGTCCACGCCTATACTTGATGTCCTTGAATGATGCATCATTAATAACGCGCTAATGACCCCTCCCCCCCCCCCCCCCCGGCGTATTTTGATAAAGGCCTTACATTTGAGTCAAATGCAATGTAAAATGGCGGATTTTCACATCTCATACAAAATATATACGCAGAGTAAACTATAATGTTTCTATTGCCTAATTAGCATAAATATATATAGTAACAATATCAATGACAATAATGAAAGCAAAAATAAGAATGACTGTATATATACACATATATAGGATGAAATATAATGCTTAGATCCAACAACAGTTTATTTACAGATCCACAAAATATCGGAAGCCTCTTCCTTTATCAAATATTTGTATGTACATAATATACAGTTGGGCTGTGTACTTACACCTGGAAGAAAAAAAGTTTGCCTCACATTTTTCTAACTTCACCCTTTCTTCTTAGGAATCATATGTATGTCTCAGAGTGATTTGACGTAATGTATATAATATATACATGACGCAGTTACCAAACTAGTCCGTACTTCTGAGGAGAAAAATTGCATGAATGAGTGAAGTTGTGAAAATGTGTATTTTTTTTTTACCAGGTGTATGTAAACTCTTGAGCCCAACTGTGTGTGTGAGAAATGAAAATGAAAGAATAATGGCTGCGTAACTTAAATGAAAGTTCCCCAGAGCTGTCCTCCATTTTTGAAATTTTTCCAAAGGTTGCAAAAATGTCTCCGCCGGAAATTGAACCCGGGTCGTTGGCTTAGAACGCCAATGCCTTAACCACTAGACCATGGAGACGGGCCAGTGGTTTCGGCAACACCAATGTTCTCTCATTTCCATTTCTCACAATTATATTATTTCCCCGAGAGTTACCACAGCTGTTGTATATGTTATTTCCTTACAATTATATATGTGTGTGCTCTTACAAACATGCAGTTGTGGGGTACAGAGAACAAAACAGCACAATGATGGCCTTTATTCCGTCATGCTTGCGGGGTACAAAATACAGTTCCCCACAAATCAATGTGTGTTCAGATATGTGTACGTTGGTGTGTACCAACAGAGGTATACTTGTGTGACTAATTGGACAGTCAAACACAATAGATGCCTTTATTCCGTCAGGATTGTGTGGCTGCTTGTGTGGCTATTTGAACAATAGAGAGAACAAAGGGAAAGACACACAAGTATACCTGGGTCTGTTTAGCAGTATGTCCGAGGACATTTTCGGACAGAGAACAAAAAAAAAATCATGACGACAATGGTCCTCGGAAGCCGGACAATAGTCCTCTAACGTCGAACAATGAATTTGTGCTTTATTCCGTCGACTGTCCGAGGACGAGGAACAATAGAAGAACAATACCTGTCCTCGGAAGTAAAGCCATGTAGAGCTGCGTGTGTGTGTGTGTGTGTGTGTGTGGTAATGAGGATATTCCATATATATATATATATGTAATATATATAATATAAAATTTAAGGTAATGAGGAATATATCTTATATTGTCGACGTCTCTTTTGATCTGCTCAAAAAATAGAAGAGTTTAAAAGTAAGTTATTTTTCTGCATTTCCATTGATATACATTCAGACGGGGAATGTGCAGAACAACCTTCGAGTTTAATACTGGTTCGAATAGGCGTACAAAAACTATTGATTACCAGTAAAGTTTGAGCATAGAAGCGTAATTGAATTTTCAAATCCTAAAATCCGTTTCACTATACTTCATTGAAATCAATTTAGGATATTCCGAATTTCATCTCCTGCTCAAGCCTAAAGCATCCGTATTCGAGCATAGGAAAGTATATAGAACGCCATTTTCGGTTAATGGTAGTTTGCATTCATTGCCCTTCGAGATTGATTGCTTTAATGTATCTATAAAATATAAAATGAGGTGAAATTGACTCTTTCCCATTAAAAGGGGGAAGTCCAGAACGTTTTCTATTTTCACCCGATTCACGACATGCTATACACAATAACTTTCATTGTCTCGATTCCAATGCTATTTTATAAATGCTTTTTAAAATAAAGTTCAACATTTCCTGATGGGGCCTTAATGGGCGGAAATTCGTAATATTCATCTCTCCAACGGTTGTTTCATTTGTTGCTAACTTTCAATTTTAATGAGGTTGAAGATTTGTCAATCTGTCGGTCAATTGAATCTGGGGTCGCCGAAACCAGTGGCCTGTCTCCGTGGTCTAGTGGTTAAGGCATTGGAGTCCTAAGCCAGTGACCCGGGTTCGATTCCCTGGCGGATAAAATAAAAAGGGAGGACAGTTCTGGGGAACTTAAGCTACGCACCCATTATTCTCTTATTTCCTTTCAGATTATATAACACACACACACACACACACATATATATATATATATATATATATATATATATTATATAAAAAGTGCATGGTCTATCATGCACTATACTGGATTATGTGCACGACAAATACTAAACTATCCCGAGTGCAGTTTGTTTCACCGAGGCCGCAGGCCTGCACGGGGGATAATTTAGTATTTGGAATTCATATACATGTAGTCCAGTAATTGTTATAGTAAATATACCCCTGGATCTATAATTGTTATTGTGCATTAGGCCCCAGCCTTAGGTCTATAAATTAATAGTCTAGATCTATACTGCTGACAAAAAAAAATCGAATGCTGAGAACGATGAAATTCAAATGAATGAAATATATATAAGTCTCTGACATATATTTACATAAATAGCCTCATGATATAGCGGGCATACTGCTTAAAAGAAGGAGAAGAAAAGAAGAAGAAGAAGAAGAAGTCGAAGAAGAAGAATGAAGAGAGAAAAATACAACAATAAATTAATAAAATGTTACATTGCAAAATTTTGATGCATTTGGTCCAAAATCCGATGAAAAGTTTATTGTACTAACAACAAAATATTTATTTCCCATATTGTCTCTCTTTTGCTTTTAACATTTTTCTTTTGGCTGCTATATATATTATTATTAATAATATTATTATAATTATTGTTATCATCATTATCACTACTACTACTACTACTATCATCATCATAATTATCATCATCATCGTCGTCGTTATCATCACTGCTGTTGTTGTTATTACCATTATTACATAAATACAATACATGTATGTTACTTCAGTAGACAAATTTGGAGAGCATTAGTCGGTATTTTTTCTTACAATTGTAGTATACGTTTTCATTTGTTCACAATTCGTACTGGAAAACATGAGAAAACCTCTTCATCACGCTCTCTTTGACTTTAACAAATTTGCCCTTTAGTTTCCATGGTAACCCGTCCATGTAGATGTTTTTTTTCTCCCAAACCCCGTTGAGGGGCCATTCTATTTTCTTCTGTTATTTTCTTCACTCGGCCAAGTGGATTAAAATTGCGCTTCGCGTTGCGGTGATGAAGAGCGCCGTAAACAACATGGAGAAATAAATGCATCGCAAGAAACGCATTGCAATAAAACAAACGAAGATAACGAAAGGGGGCAAGCAGCACGCAGGAACATATATCATGGGTTTGTAAATTGACAGAATCTGAAATGTCAATTGCCTGTGTCGTGTAGGTTCGCGTAAATGGACGAAATATCCAACGGGTATACGTGTATATAGGAACAAATAGTGGGCCTTTCCGTATATTTGAGCAAAATGTGGTGAGCTTGTTAGAATTTTTACTTTCAACTCATGCATGTTTTTATACAGATTTAGGTAAGGTATTCGGTATTCTATTGTTTGCATTTTTCTTGCCTCTGAAGAAAAGAAGGCAGGAAAAACTGTACATTATCATCATTATCATTTTTCTATATAATTATGGGAGCACTGTGGGAGAGTTAAGGTTCTTGACTCTCATACGCGAAGTCCTGAGTTCGATCCTTGTTCACTGCTTACATCCTTGGACAAGGTGTTTTAACCATATTTTCTCTCTCAACCCAGGTGTATAAAACGGGTACCTGGCAATGTTGGCTAATAACTAATAACTAAAACTGAAGAGGCTACCTTTGGGGGGCGGTCATTATTACCATAAAGTATTTTGAATCTTTGTGCATTAGAGAAAACATACAGTTCAAATGGCTTATGATGATGATAATAATAATAATAATGATGTAATAATATTTCCTGTTTACCCAGGGTAGCTTCATCGGTATTATATACTGTTCTCCTTGAGGGCCCTTGAATCACATTATTAATCCGGCTTTAGCCGAGCGACCAGAATAAGGCGCTCAAGGAGTTTCTTCCTACCACCGGGTACCCATTTACTTCACCTGGGTGGAGTGTGGCAAATGGAGATTAATGTCTTGCCAAAGGGTATTATTGTCGTGTCAGGGAATCGAAGCCCTTACCTTGTGATCTGCAGTCCGACGACTTATCCACTGGACCACAACACCTCTATATGTAAAGGGTAAAACTTTTATGTACACACTAAGAAAAAAAGGTTCAAGTTTGCACCCTAAATGCAACGCTGGCAGCACCTTTCTGGGTGCCAACTTGCACCCTACATGTAAAGGGTGCAAAAATGTACCTTTTTGTTCTTGTTTGCACCCTTCAATGCCCGTTTGCACCCTAAAAGGCGCAACCTTGCACCTTTAAGGGTGCAGAAACGTTAGCATCCAAAATGCAAATTTGTACCTTTTTCTAAAGGGTACAACTCTGCACCCTTTAAGGGTGCAAATTGTAGCTAACTGCAAAAAGCTTCTTAGGGAGGGTGCAAAGTTGCACCCAAAAAGGTGCAACATTTGTTGCATTTGAAGGGTGCAAAATTGTACTTTTTTTCTTAGTGTGTACAATACTACTTTTACCCCTATCAGAGTTAATCATCCAATCAGCCTTAATCATTATTACTAATTAATAAAATTTCGATTCAACTGACAATAGAAAGAACATATTAATAATTGTGTGGCTGTCAAATAACTAGTAACGAATAGAATTCGAGTAGAAGTGTTGTGGTCTAGTGGATAAGTCACCGGACTGCAGATCACAAGCTACGGGGTTCGAATCCCACCACGCCACTAACGTCCTTTGGCAAGACACTAATCTACATTTGCCACTCTCCACCCAGGTATAAATGGGTACATGACATCCGTGAGCGCTAGTTACTTTGGCGGCTCGGCTATAACCGGGGTAATAATGTCTAAACGTCATGAGCTTCACAGTGACTGCGTGACGGATATGGGCGCTATACAGTGCGTATAAAAGTATACACAACTTTGGGAGATTCTAATTTTTGAAATTTATTTCATAGTAAAGAGCACCTTATATTCTGTGTAATGATACCTTATTCATAACTTTGCTGCCATGGATAACTGATCAGCATGCTTTTCAAAAAGTATTGTCAAAATCCTTTTGTACCAAGTTTGTGCTTAAGCAGAGAGTGTGGGTCAAACCAATTATGCATTAGTTACTTAAGTTGGAAAACAATTGATGGGTTATTTTCAATTAATTTTGTGCATTTGAGTAGAAAAGGTGTTAAATTCAACTCAAACTCAAGAAAGGGCTTATTACAAGTTAAATTTATGATATTTTATTTGCCATGATAACACAATCTTGGTTTAATCTTTTTAATGGGTCATTCAAATTGGACAACATTTATTTGGGAAACTATCTTTTTTCTTGAAAGTCTATTATCAATTACCTTGGTAATTCTCAACACACGTTTCCTCCTTTATCTTCCTTTTAGTCTTTAAGGCCAGTCAACATTTTAGTTCACGTGCTATTCGCGAAAAACACCGTGTGCACCTTATGCAATGGACAAATGAGCAGAGAGTTTTACTTATCACGAGACAAGAAGTTAGAAGGCTGTTAAAATGAATTAAAGATTATAAAATGGATTGAAACAAGGTCATTTGAAAACTTAGATACACTCGATCACTTTAAACAATGAAGCATTGAAGCACAAAGGAGAATTCAAATTTCAAAATGATTTGAGACTAAAGTAACACATTCATATGGCTTAACCAATTCGTTGCATCAGCCCAAACTTGGAACAAGGAGATTTTGACAACACTTTCTTTACAACCCAGTGATCAGTCATCCATGGCAGAAATGTCATGAATGAGGTATCACTGGATAGGCAATAAGTTACTCTTCACCATGAAATAAATATCAAAGTCACATCGGTTATAACATTTTGATTAGAAGCTATCAAATTTGGGTATACATTTTTTTTTGATACGCACTGTATAAGTGGACTTCTTTATTCTGAACTGAGGGCATAGATATAATAACGAATGGAACTTTTTTCTCCGACTACATGCATTCTCATATAAAATGTGCCTCTTTCCCCTATCCTGTGTTAGGTGAAATTCAAGAAGAAAATAGTTGTATGCTTTACATATGGACAGAGTGAGACCACAGTATATAGTCCGTCTGTTTAGAGCAAGAAGGGCGTTAACTCTGAGTTGAAAGTGTAGATTTAACGCCCTTTTGGCTCTCAACAGATAATTGTACTACACTGTAAAAACCAATTCGTTGACATTACTCAAAAAAGTTCGTCAACGGATTGCCTTGATTATTTGAAGTATTTGTAACAGCGAATTTTAAGTATAATTTACTTATTTTGCTTAATGAACTTTTTTAGTTAAATTGAGTTACATTAACGTAAATAATTTAAGTATTGTAGTCATGATAGATAACAATTTTAAAAAAATGATGACATGATTATACTTGTACCCATCTCTAACATTCACTGATACTGTTTCAATTTAGGATTTAATTAAATATTTGTCACCATCACAAACAAACACTGTTACATACGATTTAAGTTGACAACTATTGATAGGGCTCCGAATTTTATATATACTTGATCGTAGCATCTTAAAAAGAAAAATGGTTGACAATTTTTCTGAAATATCAAGTTTTGATTTGTTTTGAATCGAGTGACAATTAAAAATTGTCTTATCTTCTTATTTTTGCTTAAATAAATTAGGAAATATTTTAAACTCCTTAAATTCTCATTCAACCACAAAAAAAAGTAATTGTTTATTATGAAATAGAGATTAACTTGGTCTTAATGAATATTCATGATTTATGTTAATTCTTATATTACGCATTGCACCAGTCTTTACTTTAAAAAATAAGTACAATCAACATAAATTGTTTGAGTAATACGTACACTTTCTTACTTTGAGTTAACAATACTAAATTAATACAAGTTGAAATTACTTAAATGTTCTCTTGTATTAAAGTTTACTTAAAATTTTCACTTATATTCTACTAAATTGAAAATTTGAGTTATTATGACTTAAAGCGAGTGCGAAAGTGGCAAAATGTATGTTTTGAAGTAAATTCTACATGATTGGGAAAAATAAGTAACAGTTACTAATGGGCATATTATTTTTTACAGTGTATATAGACAAACTAGAATACAATGGATTTAAAATTTTAAAAAGACAAGAATTTCAGGGAATAAATGTCTCAAACACCTTTCGTTTTATATTTGATTTATTATATTTCACCCTTATCCTATTCTGACTTTACACCGGCACACATTGGAATAGATCAAACTCAACGCCTAATAATTATTGTAATATATTTCAACATTAACCTATTAACTTTAATCCGACACACCCTGGAATAGATCAAAGTCAACGCCTAATAATGAATGTGATTTAGTTTCACCTTTAACATATTAATACCAAAATATAAACACCTAGTAATAGATCGAAGTAAACCTCTTTTTGTTTTTCTTTTTTCCCCTTTAGAGCATATGCGCATGACGGTAGTTTGACGTAATACAGAGTACGACAGTAAATGCAATTGCTTGCTAAGGAGGAATGGATTACAATCGAATCGTAAACACCCTTCTTTTAATTAATAGAGTTGCTCATTTTGCAGACGCCATTCCTGTCGGATGTATAGGTAAATAGAGTTGGCATATCAGTCATTAAAATTATATTTGCAACACTGTTGTTATTCTTTTACTGGAATATAACAAAGCGATGGATCGGTACCGTTTGTTTGGTGTATAGATCATATACAGATGAGCAGAAAATGATTTTAAAATATGGAAATAATGAAAACGGACTAAGAACAGAAAAAAGCTTGTGGATGTTAAACAAAATAATATTTAGTAGAAGAAAACTTGGAGAAAATACTACGACTACAGATTATTAAACCTAAAGTGGTCAAATTTATCCTGTCACTTAGAACGTTGAAACACTTTTAAAATATAAAAAAGAGTGAGAAAATATAAATAGCGAGAAGAAATTGTATATACACAAAACATGAACATAGTATATGCTTGAAAATGATGTAAGAGGAAATAAATTTCATATTATCCATCACTACCCGTCTAATCACAGTGAAAGCTATAATAACAACAGATGAATGTATTTACCTTTTTCTCTTGTTCTATGCAATTAGGATTCCACCATGATGTATGTGCTTCTTTATCGACGGTATTATCTAGCAAGGTTTATGCTCTGATCATAATCCGGGTTCCCATTTCCAAAACCTTAAGCAGACGACTGTGTCTATTCTCTTTCCCCTTTCATCCTATCTCTCTCAGAGTCTCTAGAAAGATGTGATGCTTTTCAAAGCATCGGAGAATAACGATTAGACGAGGAGAAGTAAATAGGCACGGATCGTGTAGAAACGCATCGTTTGGGAGAGCAACTGCTCTGGAGAATAAGCGCGGGAAACGAAGGATCACTCAGAAATGCGGGAGAGCACAAATTTATCCCTTTTTTACACGCAGGCGACTCAAGAGCGATTGAATGACAAAGTAACAACTTCATTCTGTGCTCTCCACTTCACAGGTTGTGATGAGATGAATAAATTGCTTTTTTGTGAGATAAGGGCAATGATTTTGCCTATTTGCGTAGGTGTTAATAGCTCGTCCCCCCTCTCTATCTCTCTCTCTCTCTCGCTTACTCAGCTTATTATCTTTTTATCTTCTAATTCTGTGTGCCGATTGGTTTATTTTCATACTTGTATGCCTATTTCGTCTTTCCCTAGTACTCTCTCTCTCTCTCTCTCTCTCTTACCCCTAAATTATATGTGTCTATTGGTTTATTTTCATACTTGTCTGCATATTTCACCCCCCCCCCCCCCCCCCCCCCCCCTCTCTCTCTCTCTCTCTCACTGCCGGTCATTCTTTCTCTGTCAAACCTTCAGCACTCCTGCTCTACGTAGAGCACTGTAGAGCATTAAGTCTATGTAGGAATATAGAAAGCCTGTGAAAAGACCAATACATCATATACATCAAGAGATATGTACAGAGTATTAACAAAGATATATATGGGGGGGGGGGGTAAACAACAAACAATAACGTTATTTTCAAAATTCAAGAAATGTAAATATATATATATATATATATAGAAATGTAATATGTAATGTGAGAAATCAATTGAATTGAATGAGAGAAACAATTTACGTAGCTAAATTCATTGTTCCTCCTTACTGACTTCCTTTTTGGTGGAAATAACTACAGGGTTTGCAAAAACTGTCTCCGCCGGGAGTCGAACCTGGTTCTTTGGCACTGTACGCCAAACGCCCTAACCACTAGACCACGGAGGCGCGGGTTGGGTGTTATTCTGCTACACCAGGTACAAACACCGACAGGCAGCCCTTGCAACCCCTTCGCAGTTAATTTATTCCTTTTCATTTGAGGGACAGGGCTAGATCCATGGCGGATTCATGTATTAGAAATACTTAATTAAATACATACATGTATATTTATCCCCAATAAATCATCGAGAAAATATGATACTACCTAGATACTTATAAAATATAAACTCATACTGGAATCAAACAAGACTATGCAATTTATTTTTATGCTTTAAAAAGTCTCTCCCCCCCCCCCCCCTCCTCTCTCTCTCTCTCTCTCTCTCTACCGCTCTCTCTCTCTCTCTCCTCCTACAATGCTCTTGGCTTCACCAATATCCTCTTGTAATTCGTGTTGTCTTTCTCGATTCACTTGTATCTCCTTCTCTATACATTCTCCGTTTACCCCTGTCTCATTTGAGTACTTCACTGGACTGTCATCTGATATGTGCTTCTGCTCTTATTTAATCTCTCTTGCACATAATCATTATCATCCATATTTTTCATCTACACTGCGCAACTTCCACAAAAGTGTTTTAGGAAACAGCCTGAGAGTAATTTATGCCCAATGTTCTAGTCTGTTTATTTTGTGTATGACCAATGAATATTGAATATGAATATGAATTTGAAAAAAAAAGGCAGAGTAGAATTGCAAGTCATTATCGTTTCTATTTCCATCATCCTCTCTTGGAATACGTTCCCAGTGCGTTGCTATACCTCTTGAATCAGTTTAAGTGGATTACTGTATTTATTATTCATGAAAAAATTGAAATGCAAGAGGTATAGCCTAGCTTACTATAAAAGGCATACTGCGTGGAATTATGGGATATATGGTATAGTGCGATGACCAGTCGTATATAAGGAGAACAACGCGGGGCAAAAAGACCAGGGGGTATCGAGAGATATTGAAAATTCATTTCCCATGAAGCATCGTTGAAAATACTGAATTCAATGGGGAAATCGTCACGACGCTTTATTCATTATTCATACACATTCTAACAATTATTCCTGAGTTAGTATCTCCTTCAAAGAGCTTCTTCTGTAAAGCAATATAGTTAAAGAGAGAAAGAGGAGGAGTTTCTAAAGAAAGAGAGAGAGAGAGAAAGAGTAAGAGGGGAAAGAGAAAGAGAAGGAGAGGGAGAGGGAGAGAGAGAGGGGGAGAGAAGATGTGAAAGATAGTAATTATGATAATGTTTTGTTAAGTTTCTTTGTGATTTGTCATACACGTATTTAAATGATCGCAAAAGACTTTCATGAAATCAATTCAAGGGCAATTTCAATAACCTGTTATAGTTACTGCTCATAAATAGAAAATATGTTGGGTAAGGTGATATGTCATCGTAATGTTCATATACATGCATTTAAAACGTAACTCACAAGGCTGTTGGAATCACCATAGGTTGATCTTTTCAAAGTCCCTGAGATCGTGTTATTTATAACAATGTGCTTTAAAACAAAAGAATATTTCTCTGTTGCTGTCATAGCAATGTAATATCTTGATGCAAAATCGTCATTTCTTCATTCAAATGTGTTTCGTCTTAATAATAATAATAATATTCCGTTCGTGTATAGCGCATAACACGTTATGATACATACGTCTCTATGCGCTTCCAAAGGGTTTGGATATTATTACCTTGGCTTTAGCTCCGGCAGCCGTAATCAGCGCTAGTGCATTTCAAGGAATAAATCCTGCCAGGTACCCATTTACTTCACCTGGGTGGAGAGTGGCAAATGTGGATTAATGTCTTGCCAAAAGACACTAGTGCCGGGCTGAGATTCGAACACTCAACCCTTGGATTGAGAGTCAAGTGAATGAACCACTATACCTTATAATTAAGATGTTCCACGTGGTCTTCGTTTTTCCCAAACCTTGTCAAAATTTGGTTTATTATTTTGTTTAATGTTAGTGAAAACAAACTCTGAAAAGTGTAGCCTGTTGAATTGTTATCTCGATATTTCCAAGTGGAGGCCAAAATAACAAGGGCATAATAACATGTCTTGGAGAAATACATTAAAAATCATTATAAATCATGAATGAATTTTAAAGAAAAATGAACAATCATTACGCAATGAAATAGATGAATGGCTTTTCAGTTAGGTAGCTTTATGATTGTATGATTGGATTATAGATTGGATGGGTCTTTTTCCTCTCTCTCTCTCTCTCTCTCTCTCTCTATATATATATATATTTATAATATCCCTCACTCACTTTTTAGCCCTCTCAGTCCCGTCTTTATGTCTTTTTTTAGTCATTTATACCGTCTCCCTATTTCTCTCTCTCGTCTCTCAGCCTCAATCCCCTCTCTCCCCATCTCCCACCCCTAGCAAAATAGTAAATTTGGTCGAATTGACATTAGACCAAATTTTTAAAGCTATGTCGTCTAATGTTAATTCCTCTGATTCCCCCTAATCCCATATCGTCTACACACAGAATTCCATACCAAATAGACATGAGACAAACGGGTCCTAATGAAATTATCTTTACCAAAGGGAATGTATTAACTTAAGTTGATAACTGATGTATCATGTTTGCTAGAAAAGTTGCAGAGATTATTTGAGTTAATTTATGTACTGTTATATCACTATCTTCCTACGTATAATAACCTCTGCCAGTTGAATACTTTTATAATATGATCTTATGTTCTACGGAAAAAGATTGCATATCATTTATGACGAATAAAATATTTCAATGCACACACGCAAAACACCTCTTGTGACCAGAGCTATACACACCGAGTGTCGCGAACTGGCTGGAGGTCGCTTCTGATTGGTCAGTCATTTCATGGAGTTAGTTCCCTCCCATAGAAAATGTACGTGAAAGGGACCTATTGGGAGCTCCATGATCCGCCATGTTTTAAACTAAGACCGCGTACGCGTAGGCTTTTTGTGCGCGTGTCACAACTCTCTCTATCAACGCGCTCTGCTTGTGACCCCATTTGGTCCGATACTGTAATTCAAATGTCACCGCCTCAGCCTGTCCTCGGATTATTGATTTGTTATTTTCGCGCCCTTAATGATGCCCTATTCTTGGGCTCACATCCTGATAGAAGGAAGCATCAGCTGTAATGACCGCCATAATTGTGTGTTCTTCTGTTTAACAACGCCCCCACGCTATCGTCGCTAATGACATGTTATTGCATGGCATACATTACAGTTGTTATGCACAAAAAGGATGGTATGCTCATTTATTTTCTTTCTTTTTTTGTTGTTATGAATGAATATATACAAAAAAAAACATGAAGTCATACAGAGAGACCAAGACATGCAAGTATGATTCGTGTTGCATTGGAATACTTTCCGCATCGCTTTGGCATATTCGGGTCACTGGCGGGTTTAAGGGGGAGGGCAAGGCTGGAACATGCCCCCCCCCCCTCCCTCTAAGGCCTCATTTCAGCATTCCTCAAGGACATGATTTTCCTTTTTATCTTTTTTGCTAATAAGGATTTTTTTTTTTTAATTGTGCACCCCCCCCCCCTTTTTTTTTTTTACAGGATCCTTTATCCGCCTCCGTCGGAGTGGTATTAAATTTATCGCCCTTTTTTTTTCTCCTTTATACATGGGTACATTGTACATGGGTACCCGATACGCCAGAGCGCTACATATTCGGCGGCTCGGCTATGAGCGGGATAATAATGTTGGGGTGGCATGAGCGTCACGACGTGACGGACCTGAGCGCTAATACAAGTAGCCATCATTATTATTATTTTTAAACGAAAGACTGAATACCTGTCTGAACAAAGTAATTTGCCATGAAATAATTCCTCGAAATGTCTCAAGTAATACCTTTGTCGTAAAATCAAAGCAATCAAAAATATTGTGGACAGTACATCGAAAGACATCTAAATAAAATTGGGAACATACAATCATGTTGGGTATTCTTATTAAACGTAACAAGGGCAATACCAGTTGATTGAAGCCCGTAGAAATCTATTATTTACGGTGCTAAACGAGCACCCATTAAATGTTCCAATATCAAAAATTCACAAAGTCAGAAGTTCATCCATTCTTAGATGAAGACATATTCATTTTCTATTATTAGGCCCATTTAGTTCACATGCCGTCCGTCAGTCAACCTGCCGTCCGTAAGTCATGAAGGCCAATATTTCTCTGGAACTCTTGTGTGAAGAATGCAGGCATTTATGACCTCACTGCCGATTTACTTGTAAAGTTTAAACCTGCGTATCTTTTTCCTGAATTAGTGACCAGTTTGCTATAAAGTCTTTAATATCTCGAATCTTCCTCCGTTTTCCATTCTTTTTAAAACAAACATGTACATAATTTTATAGACGCATTTATGAATTAAGTGTTGATTTTCTTGGTGATTTTGAAACTTCGCCACAATCCGTTTTGCATAAAGTCATTAATACCTCCAATCATCATACAACTGTTTCGTAGTTATCACAGGTATATTCTAGGATAGATATATTATGTCATTATTTTGTGCAAACTCCCCTTTTGGTGTTTTGTGTTCGGCTGACCAAAAGATGGATGTGTCTACTACGATCTGTACATAGATATTCGAATCAGTTTCTTGCCTATGGATTTCGAATGTCATCTGCAGCCCTCGGCGCAGAATATATGGCTAACATGATACATGCACTCGAAAAGAGACATGCGAGAGAGAAAGAGCAAACGAAAGAAAGAGAAAGAGAGAGAGAGAGAGTGAAGATTAACGAGTATACTCGGATTAATAAATCATGAGACATAAAGCTGTGCAGACATATAGCTGGGAGAATATACATGTAAATTAAATGATGACAATAGACTACATGGTAGGGAGACTAAATCTGCCCACATCTCTCTAAGGACTACTCTATCTGCATGAATTAGATTACATCTCAATTTTCGACCAAGTCGGAGTACGCGACCAATTTCCTTTGATGTTGTGTTAACTAGAAAAGCTAAACATAATTTATCTTTTATTTTTGAAGGTCATGCACAATTAGGAAACGTGTCAACTTTCTAGCACCACGTGTTTTCTGATAGTGTCAATTTCCTGATAAAACTAATGATCAAATACGGGATGCATTTTCCGTCAGGAAGATTAGATTGTATGGTTACCGGGGGATGTTTAAATGAAAACATGACATCCATCTGGCGATACAATTTATCATTCATTGCCCTCGCTCTTTTTTTTTCTCTCTCTCTCTCCTCCCCCCCCCCCCCCCCCCTCTCTCTCTCTCTCTCTCTTCTTCCCTTTTCTCCATCTCTGTCCTTCTTTCTTGTTTTATTTTTATCTCTCCCTGGCTCTCCTCAAACTTGTAGGTTATATAAGACATTTCTACTATCCCTCTTTCTTTGTCCTTCTTTTTCGCATCTCCTATATTCCCTCGTCTTCCTCCTCTTTTTTTCTCTCCCTGTCTGTCCAAATCTCTCTACCCCTTTCCCCTCTCTCTCTGTGTTGCTCTTCCTCTCATTCTTTCTGAATTATCTCCTACTCCCCTCTCTCTATATCTATATTACATTCTCATCCGAACCCCCCCCCCCTCTCTCTCTTTGTAAACGTACAGAAAATGACTGACACTGAAAAAAGCACCACAAAAAATAGAACATCAACACTAACACACGCCAAAGGTTATTGCTTTTCAAACTATCTATGTATGCGTATTGATGGTTTACTGCTGTTATACGAATAGCAATATAAGAGGAATACATATGAGCAGGCATGACAGATATTTTAAAGCTTACGACAAACACATATTTTGACAAACGAACTTAACATTTACTCTAGATCATTGCATGAAATCCGAACACCACCCCCCCCCCCCCCCACACACACACACACCCACACATATATATATATATATATATTTTTTTTTTTTTTCATCTTGTTTCTACGCAACCATTTTGCGCGTCTTTTATTTGCCCTTATTTTTGCTTGACGCTTAATAAATTTGTCATTCCTTGACAAAGGGCTATGCCAGAAATATCGGATAATTGACATCTCTACGGTTTTTTGATTTATATTTGTCTTTTCTATATATATATATATATACCGAGAGATTTTTCCCTCAAACATTGATACTTAAAATTGCATTTTGAATATAAATTCGTGTAAATCCATAATGTATATTGAAGGTCAAAAGTGCATTTTCGTCTACCACATATCGATGTTAATTATAAATCATGATTTCTAAGTATTTCTCTCATGTTTTTTTTTCGAAGCCAGGAAGCAAGGGAAAAGAAACAGAAATACATATTTATCGATCTCAATTGGGATAGAGGTAGACAGGTTTCATAACTCGAGTAATGATGTAACAAAAAATCACATGATGCGATCAGTCTGATCTCAATTTTTGTTTATGTTAGGTCGACTTCACTCCCACAGAGTAGTGTAGTTACGGGGAGGGGTGGGAACCCAACCCACCCCCTCCTCCAATCAAACGATGAAAGGCAAGAAAAGAAGGGAAGAAGAAAAAAAAGGTGGAGAAGGGGAAAGGGACGCGAAATGATAAAATATCCCTCCTTTTTTCACACCCCTATTGCATTCGCCTTTCCACCAATTGGTAAGATCGGTGCCGCCTTCTCCCCCTAATGCCACCAAGCTGGACCGACGATCGCCACTTACATACTTTTGGCGGTAGGTTGTTAATCCATATTATGGTAGGTGCGCTGCACGCAGTATTTACAGTAAAAACAATGTCAAGATTTTATTAGGATTTGACCAATTACTTTTTGAATGCATGTAGATGAAGTGATTGCATAAGATGAAAAGTAAGTATGAGACCTTTTAAAACTTTTGTACAAGTTTATATTTATATCATTATCTAAAGGCTGAAATCCCATCGGACCGAAATGCCGGTCTCACGGACCTTAAGACAGCTTTTCTGAGGATTCACCATACTACACATACGATATTGGTCCCTGTGGCCTATGACTGGGATGCTCCCCTCTCGAGGTACAAGGCATATCAGGACTGACATCACACACAATAACTGTATTAGGTCGAACGTGTTATGACATGCAGCTTGCATTATTCATACATGACTCTAAGTCCATTTTCTCTAATAACATGTTTTACTGTATAAAAACACCCACGTACAAATATGATCCGAAGGCAACGCCTGGAGCATGCGACATTTTGAAAGTCCCTGAAATAAGTTCATTTTTTTTAAATCAAATAATGACGTCACTCTTTTTTCCCCCCGAAATCAAGATTATGAATGTGAATGTCATGATTTATTTCCTCCTCTTTTTGTATGATTCACTTCTTTCGTTATTTCAAGGGAGCGTTTCATCAAGAGTTTTGTCAGTGATTTTATCGACAAATTAACTCTCAGCCAATCAGATGCAGGGATGTCAGTAGCTTATAACAGTTGTGGATAAAAATCACTGACAAAACACTTGATGAAACGCTCCCCAGGACGCTGTTGGATATCAAGCTTAAAGGGATACGCCACCGGGCGGCCATGGGGAAAGTAAGCCCCATTCACTCGTACACAAAGTTTGTGCGTCGAATGCGTCCGTTTGACTAAGTGGGATTACATTTCGACTGCACGAAGCCGACCGAATCTCGCACGAGAGCTCAAGCTCAGGCGGAGCGTGCATGTTTGTGCGGCGACCAGTCTATCCGAGGTTTGCACCCCGAGGGGCAACGGCATGATCAGGTAACGATCATGGTGCCCTCTCGCGGCATTAAAACGTCCACAATCTGCAGTTGAGTATCCCTTTAAGGTTTGTTTTACAACTCCCAGTGTTAAATCATCCTACATACAGTGAAAAGGCATTCTCAGGTAACCAATTAAGACCGCAATAGGGCTATTATTGCAAAGCTTTTTTTGAATGCACAGTGCAAATCCTGTAACTATGATACTGCGATTGGGCCAATGTGCACCCATGGCAAATGAAAGGATAACACGTGACAACTCGGAATAAGATATAAAAAATATTCAATCGATTCTAACACTAAAGTTTTGTGATTCTATTCATAGCGTACTTTTATACAGCACGATGAGCGGCTTACCAAAATGTCAAGTCATCCTTTTTGCTATAAAAATAGCATACGTTTTTAAAGTTTAATTGGAATCATGGGCGTTGTTTTGAGTTTTCATCCCGTTTTACTTCGTTAGTGTTTTTTTTTTTGAGAGAGAGATTATCTGTTTATCCGTCGCTGGTTTAGAAATGCTTGAAATTGATGGGATTTTTAAAGTCAGGTCCTTCATTATGTATAATGCCTGCCAAGCCAAGGCATCATTTGACATTTAAATGCCACCAGGTTACCATAACTTGGAAGATGTGTTCTGTTCTTTCACATTTCGATGTGTATATCGAATTCACCGCCACTTTTTATGTTTTTGTTTTGTTCTGTCCCTCTTATTCTTCCGGTTTCCTTTTCTGTCACGTTCCATTGTCATCTCTCTCAATCTCAAACCCAGTCCTCCAGACTCTCTCTCTCATTCTCTCTCTCTCTCTCTCTCGCTCTCTCACTCTCTTTCTCTGTATCCCTCTCGTTTTCTCCCTCTTTCTCTCTCTCTCTCTCTCTCTCTCTCATTCACTCTTATAGGCATGTGTGCGCACGTCTCTTCATTCTCATCATTCCGTCTCTCTGTCTCTCTGTCTCTCTTTCTTTCTTTCTCTTCGAACATATGACTGTAGTAGGGCTAAGGCCTGGTCACATTTCTCAGATAACGATAACGATAACGACATATTTTATTAAAGACCCACCATACAACTGTCCTACTATTAACATAATAAGAGCATACTCACACGTACATAAAACAGTGTATGGTGTACCTTTAAATGAAAATTTCGTTATCGTTATCGTTAGCGGACAAATGTGACCAGCCCATGAGGCACATCATCATAGGAAACAGTTTCTTCAAACCTTCCATTGTCAAATACATGTATATGCACCAAATGTTAATGACCTGCATATGAATATTCATACAACTAATGAATTCATCTTTCTCTTCCTTTCCCGCCACCCCCCCCCCCCCCCCCCATCTCTCCCTGTCTCTGTCTGTCTGTCTCTGTCTGTCTCTCTGTCTGTCTCTCTCTCTCTCTCTCTCTCTCTCTCATCGAGCAGTGTCTAAGATGTAGGGTCAGACACATTATGGGAAACGGGAAGAACCGATCAAAAGAATGGCAGTGCGACCTATAATTTATACTAGCACGTGTCGATAATATACTCAACATTAACACATGCAGTTCTAGAAATATATCTAAATATTGTTTAATCCTATCAAACTAAATATTTGGTTATCACATTAAATGGAATATGACATATACCAAACGGCCTGCCTTTATGCTTTAAATGGTAGAGATGTATCATACACTGTTATACCATTGAAGATTCAACCAAAAAAATGTATTAGACTGACATGACAACCACTAAAACATGTAAGATGTAATATAACCGCGCCAAATTGTTTCTCATGCATTGCAGAAACCAAAATATTTTGCCATGTGTGGTTACCTATCAGGTTACATTCTCATATTGCATATTGGCCTTGTGCGAGGCGCCATGAATGCGTTCAACGTTGCTTTATTAAAACTTGTTTTGCAATCTAATCAGGAAGAGTTAATAAATAATGGGTTTTTCTTGCAAATAAAGAGATTTTTTTTCTCTTTTGTTTTTTCATTGTTGAAACCTATTCGAAATGCGTATGGGTACCCGAATCTGACTAGGAATCTTGTTTGATTTCTCTTTCTATAATCCTACTGTTATCCTTGTAGTTTAAGATATATTAATGTCATGATGTTCCATTGTATTGTATATCGCATAATTTGTATAACGTATATGCATTATTTGATGAACTGAGAAATCAAGCAGAAATAAATAAATCAAATCAAATCAAATCAAATATCTTGGCTTGGTTCGACCAGGGGGCGTTTCATCAAGGGTCTTGTCGGTGATTTTTACTCACAAATTTGCTCTCAGCCAATCAGATGCAAGGATTTCAGTAGCTTATAACAGTTACTGCAACTTGTCATTGATGAAACAGTTCTATGAAACAGAGCCCAGGATGCTGTTCGCACAAGTAAAAACGAGATAAGAATTGGCTAACGGAGAGGAACACTTCTAATAGTCGGCTTCAAATAAAATATTTCATATCTCAAAATTGCTTTTCATTGGCCGTCTCTGAGTTATAGGTTCTTCCTAATCAAAAAGAGGATATTGTTCCGCACAGACAAATTCAAAGATAAAGTTCAGATCTGGTCGTGCAATTATTACATTTGAAAGAATCAATCGGGAAAGACTAATTAAGTACATGTAGTAAAAAAGAATTTAAAAAAAAATTGTGGTGAGGTTTTGGAATCGTCAATATGATAAGAAATTGACTCAATTTTGCTGCAAGTCACGTATACACTTCACAGAAATGTGTATTTGGTCCACAATTGTCAGCTATTTCACATCTTATTTCCAAAATGAAGGTATTTGAAGAGCAATCCTTTTTCAGAGGACATAAAATATGTTTTGATATTCTTCAAACTAACATAACAAGAATGAGAATCCTCATAAATTATTTTTCACCTGAACGAAACCTTCCCTTTAAGTCTTATCCTGACTTTTTGTTGTTTATAAGAGCCTTTTTAAACGTTATTAGGTCCAGTTAACCCATGATTCCTTTTGTCCCCCCCCCCCCAAAAGAAAAAAAAAAAATGTTGTTAAACCAGATCAAGGTCAGTTATAACCTGAACAAATCGGGTTATAAAGAGTATATTATAAACATAACTTACAATTTATTGCTGCTTATAGCTCATAATTGCGAACCCGAATGCATTAATCACTGGTTTAGAAAGCGCCATCTAACGCGATAATTAGTGGTAGTTCGAGTCCAGACATTAAGGGGGCACTGGCGTCATGTGGAAGAGGGGAGGGGGTGTATCGATCTTTAACCTAGGTGAATGAAAATGAGAGAGAACGGGGCAATCGAATGAGGGTAGGGTGTGGGATGGGATCGAATCATCTTCTTACTATTTTAATTACAGCCCTAAATGTTGCTCCAATAGAAAAGAAACAGATCTTTTTGGTAGATCCTAATATGAGACATCATTTGGAGTACAAAAAAACTCTCACTTGGAGGAATTTTTGACAACTCCTTTTTTAATCATATGATTTTCAGTATAATTTTTTTCTCGCATCAACAAAATTACTTAGATATATATATATATTTATTTTTATTTACATCAGCGATTTAAAAATAAAAAACAAGGCTATTTAAATCGACTTGATTTCTTCTTTGCACGTTTCCTTCCCCCTCTTCCATGCTCTTTCTCTCTCTCTCCCTCTCTATCGCTCTCCGCCTCATTGTCCGCAATACATCTCTATTCATTAAACCATGCTTGTATCACTCTCGTTCATATTAGTCTGAATTGGTTACTAATTTGAAGCTGCACCGCTTCATACCATGCCCCGTCAGTTGCTGATGTAAAGTGCAATTGGGAAGCGAGACAAATTTTGATTCCCGCCGCTATATTTCTTAATGAATAGATAAGTACGTGTGTTCACTCGCTGGCGTAACTGTCACCCAGCCTCATTATACGTGGCAAGGTTGGTAAACAAATGGAGGACTATCAGAGAAGTATAATGCGCAATGTAGCTGCTATATACTCTTGCAATGCAAAGGAGTGCAAATACACGTTTTAGGAGTCATAAGGGATCGCTTCATTTGGATTTGAATCCACTCCGAATTAATTACATTGGAATCCACTCCAAGGGGGTGATTGAATGACTATCTAGAGAATAGATTCCACTATTTTGAGAGTGGATCGATTTCACTTCAAATGAAGTTGATCCCTTATATGACGTCCCAAAAAGAGGATATCAACTCCTGTGCATATTGAGGGTATGTAGCTAAACAGGATGTTGCGATGACTATAGATGAATCCGACTTCAGAGCACTGTAACTTATGGCGGCCATAACTGGGGGGGGGGGGGGGGGGGGGCTTCCAAAGAAGAACAAAAGCACTTTCAATGGGTTATGCAATGAGCCAGATGGGTTGCTATGCCAGTGCATAAATTATCTTTTGTTAGACATACTTGAAGCCCCCCAGTTTGAAATTACCATAAAAAACAGCACCCACCCGAATTGGTCTATATAGGCTTCGCGGACCCCCCACGATCTCCGAAACAAAATACACATTGACTTTGAATAAGTCGAATCTGTAGGGACCACAAAAAATAGTTCGACTTTAATATGCAAAATCCGGCTTAGAAAATGTAAATAACATATTATTTGCATAGTTTAGTAAAAATTAAAATGATTCGACTTAAGGGAAAGTTCGACTTATACGACTTCGACTTATGCAAGGTTAACTGTATAAGAGCTTTGATGTTTAATGTACCGTAGGAAATGTTTAGTACGTATTAAGCTCGTACTAATATCGTGATAAGCTCCTCATCCATCTGACACTTTTCCAAGGAGTTCATGATTCTTTGAGGTCCCCCCCCCCCCCCCTTCTCTTTAAATAATCAACATGTTCAAAATTCTAATTTTAGCGTGATATGGACGTGTTTTGGAACATTAATTGGTTCGAAAAAAATAGTTTGTGACCTACATGAATACATTATGGAGAAAAAGTGGTAAACATTGGGTTCATAAAACATCACGTCGACATCACTATGTAGTAAAGGATGTGTCCTAATGCTGAAAAAAAGTAGGAGACCGCCACTAAGCACGAATCTCAACTTTTCAGGAAGTCATTGGAATTAGAGGTGTTGTGGTCTAGTGCATAAGTCACCTGACTGCAGATCACAAAATACGGGGTTCGATTCCCTGCCACACTCGACCCAGGTGTAGTAAGTGGGTACCAGGTAGGATTTATTCCTTGAATGCACTGATAGCTACGGTTGCCATGCTAAAGCCGGGGCAATAATATGCAGGGCCCTCAGAGAGAACATTAAGTACTGATGAGGCTAAAATGGGCAAACAAAACATATTATTGTCATTATTATTATTATTATTATTAATATTATTATTATTATTATTATTATCATCATCATCATCATCATCATCATTAAACACTCTACTTGCAGCAGCTTTGGTGGTTGTTATAACTCGTGGTTAAGATCTTGGCAGTGGGGTTAAGATGAGTTTTTCCATTCTATATATTTTTATTCTTTTGTATAATATCTTTGCACTGTTTGTATTCGCATTCTTTTCTTCAACTCATAGCCTTTTTATATTTACAGTCCAGCTCTTCTCTTATTTCCAGGGCACGAATACAGAGTAAAAACATAAAGGACATCAAAATGTGGATCGTATTAGGTGCACTCTTAACTTGTGAAATCAAAACTTACTTCCAGATTGGCCATTGGCCGCTGCGGCGGGCGGACGGGCGGGGGGGGGGGGGGAGGTTTCTTTATTGAGATCTTATTGCCATCAGCGATCGAAGATGATGAAGATTTATAATTGATAAATGTCAACGGACGGGATACCAGTAATAAGACACGATGAAAGACTTTCCAGGAACTGTCTATTAACAGTGCTCCACTTACTGCTAAAATTTGAACAATGTATCGTTGATCATTACGCGACATAGCTACGAGGAAACCGTGGAAAAGACTTCTTGCCTCTTGGTAATACATATTAACTCACTTCTGTTCTGCTCAACTTGGGTCTGATTGTTTTTGTTTTCTTCTATTCATTTTTAATTTTTTTTTAAAATTCTATTTGATCAAATACAGTCAGTAACTATTTGGAACAAAGTTATGAAACCTTTCGACAGTATCATTTATATTCTTTCACGCAATACAATTGACGTTTCATGTAATGCAAAGATGAAAAAAAAATAGGAGTAAAAAAAAACTGAAGAGCACATTTTCCTCAAATCAAAGGTAAGATCAAATCAGGAACTTAAAGATGAAGTTGAGTTCTGGGGGCTTTTCATCAAGTGTCTTATCGGTGATTTTTACCGACAAATTTGCTCTCAGCCAATTAGATGCAAGGATTTCAGTAGCTTATAACAGTTATTACAACTTGTCTTTGATAAACAAGTTTTATGAAACAGGGCCCAGGTCATGCAATAGACCACTCCTGTAATGTATAAAATTTATGCACATAATATTCTCTGAGCACCTAGTGACGAGCTAATCCATGAACCTGCTTTTTATAAATGAGCCTCAATGATTGGAATCCAGTTTGCTTACCTTATTTGTAGCTATGTCCGGCAAGCCTCCGGTAAGCTTTCAGGTTGTTAAGAGCAACCTTTGTTTGAAAGGTATGCATAAAATATGCATAAAATTTGCATACATTACCGAAGCGGTCTATTAAATTGTGAAAGAAAATCTCAAAGCAAATGGAGAAGGTTGATCATGTCTACATAACTATTGATGTATACTGTAAGGTTTTGGAATCATCAACATGATAAGGAATTGATCCAAGCTCGTTAAACAGCGCATGCACTGCACACAGAAATGGATATGGGACTGCACACACATGTGGCATGAATGTTCGGCCCGAACACTTCAGCTATTTCTCGTCATATTTCAAATATGAGGGCATTTGAGAAGCATTCCTTCACTGTAAAAACTGGGGTGTTAAAACTGACACCAGTCGGTGTTAATAGAGGACCACACCCTCAGATGTTAAAACATAACACCAAAGGGTGTTAAAATAACAACTAACACCACAAATTTAACACCGGTGTAAAATGCATGGTGTTGTTCTCTATGTACACCAATTGACACCACAGTTTTGCTGTGTTTTCAGGTGACATTTCTACTGTGGCGTTCTTCCAATCTGACATAAAGAGAATGAGAAAGCTCACTAATTATTTTTCACCTTTCCTAAAACTCAACCTTCAGCTCTTTAATGACGTTCCGAGTAAGCTTAATAACAAGGAATGGTCCCTCTTCCTCGCTGCTGACCCCATGAGAGCAGCATCCGCATACAACCCAATGGCCTCCGGTCTTCATTAACAATGCATTACTTCATTGGGCACGATTCGTTCATGTACCCGTTCATTAATAAACAGACGAGTAATCAGGGGGCTGTGAAGGGATGAGCTGATGCTAAAGATCACACATGAATACAGAACGGTGTCACGTTTTAAATATTAAAGCAACCGTGTGAATTATTTATTAGCTGTCTGTTATTAACCCGGTATACACATGCTTAAACACGACACTCATCCTTTTTTCTGCGACATCTGATGTTCTAAGGGGGTTTTCGTAGTTTGTCGACATCCTGCTTGCTCCATTGCAGTTACCTCGGGCAACGTCAAGATTATTATTTCTTTTGTAAGTCCATTTTATTCATCAGGGGAGCATAACATTTGAAACTGATTTATTTTGAAACTGTCGGTGAGAAATGAATATGTTTTACCCCGTTTTCTATTCATGCGAGAAAGATGTGAGTACGTACGTTTGCTGTATGAGAATTAATTCAAAACGTACAATAATATACTTTTTTCATCTAATTTGAACGTTTAATGGGACATTTACCTCGTATATAATGTAAACATGTAATTCAGTTTGTATGCTGCCAGACATGTTGTCTAATAAACCATTTTTTAAATTGAACTGAATTGAACTAATTTTATTTCCTTAAATTAAGACATGACTTTCTTTACTCAAGGACTTTAACTCTTACTTTGCCATTGTTCCATTTGGCGTAGATTCTACACACAAATCCTATAAGAGTATTAATGTGGCACGCAAAGAGTTAAGTAAAACAGTCAGTTGTTCGCAGGACACAGTCTTATTGTTTGCCCAAAGCAGCCATTAAAATGCTGTCATTTATTCAAATCAAATATAGCATAATTTGAAGAAGAAAAAGATCACCACTGTGACAGTGTTCTTGAAGTTACCACAATCGCATAAAAGCTTGATGTACAAGCAAAAAATAAATGACATACATAGATAAACAGATTTTGATTGCTTCATTATCCACATTCAGTTGGCAATCATATGTTAGACCACAACAACCATTCTAATAATCTCATATAAAAATATCAAAAGAGCAAGGTGCATTTCTAGAACATGCATAGGATTTAATATTTTGTGATTCGAAGTTTTAGCGCAAGATAATAAAACATATAAAACCAGCGTTTACTTACCTAGGCAAAAGGGTGTGGCGATTTGTTGACAAAGAGCCCTAGGTACACAAGATGACAATTAGCAGAAGAACCACTTGAAAGGCATCAGGTTGTATGCTGAGTGGTTAAACAGCATTTTCTAGATCTCACCGGCCACTGATTCAGAAACGAAAGTGGTGTATGATCTGGATGTGAGGAATAACAAATTTCCTCACAGTCAAGGGAATACTGTCACCGTCTCGTTGAATAGAGTGAGTAATTACCAGTGAAGGGAGATGGAGAGATAATCGAGATGCGTAAGACACTGCGATGAATTCATAAATGAATCTGGATAACGCCAGCGGACCATTATACTAATACCAGTGATACCAAAGGCGAGTGATCCCACTTAACTCGCCAGTGAGATGGCAGTAGAGTGATAATGGGAGAAGATATGGAGTGTACTGGTAAAGCCAGGGGCGGATCCAGGATTTTGTATTATTAAAAAAGGGTGGGGCACGATTCTGAAACTATCTAACAAGCAGAAACAAAACACAAACTAAACAAAGAAGGGTTATCACACTTTTTCTGTGTTAATTTACTATAAGAAAAAGGAAAATCTAAAAGAAAAAAATATAAATGACATTTTCAGGTGCTTTCACCAGACACCATTTCTGTGCCCTCCCCTTGTAATATGAAAAAATTTCTAATTATTTTCTTGAAGTGGTTGGAGTAATGTGGTGAGTGTTCTCTGATTGATGTTACAACAAATCACAGTTTTAAAAGGGAATTAACAAAAAGATATTATAACAATTATTTTAGGAATGTCACCTGACACCATTTCTGTGCCCTGCCATTGTAATATAAAATAATTTCTAATTATTTTCTTGAAGTGGTTGGAGTAATGTGGTGAGTGTTTCTCTGTGGGAATAACATTTCAGTTTCAAGAGCATTGTTGAGGAGGTCATGTTGCCAGTGTGGAATTGAGAGAATGTTTACCTTTATAAGAACAGCTTGAGAGTACTCGTATTCGCTCTTTCTATTTTAAGTTATTTCATAGAGCTATAGGTTTGAATGACTTTCTATATAAAATTAAAAGAAAAGACTCCCCCAACTGTTCATTTTACAAGACTGACCCTGAAACCTATAATCACTTGTTTGTTGAATGTCCTCTTGTTAAACCCATATGGGATGAAACTGTTAGAACTATTATTCAGAAAACTCATAAACCACTAAATGTCTCAACATTTGAAAAAGATTTCGGTTGTGACTCTGATAATTTTCTTACATATCTGTTTCTTTTACTCAAATATTATTTTATATATGTAAATTCCAAAACAAACCACCAAATTTCGAAGGTTTTAAATGCTATATTACAGCCAATAAAGACATGAATACTGTATTGCAAAAAAATAAGAACAAACTCCCTATTCATTTCTGGAAATGGAGATTTAAAATTTGAACATATTATTGTTCCACTCTTTATTTTTTATTTATTTAAATTACCTTCCAGGGGACACTAAAACCCATGGGCGTGTATGGGCAGGGTGCCCCTTTGGGTGATTTAGTTCTCCTTACTTATTTCCACAGTAGTTACATATATTACAGACTAATGATTTCTGGACTTTTTCCCCCTGTGGTAGAGTGTTTATGGACATCAGGTTCATGCCCGCCGGTGGATGGTGTTTCATGGTTCATCTGACACCCTTTATTTTCTTGCTGCCAATTACATGCAACACCCATGTTTTAGTTATGTTACCTTTGTAATTTGTACTTTAACTTTTTAAACAAAAATACCCTGTTGTACATTTATGTGTCATGTTTGTTATAATGTAGATAACACCCAACATGAGACAGAGTGACTGCCTTCTTTTTGAATTCATAGTGTAATACATATTCTTTAGACTTGAATGGAGACTACATGTATTAGTTACCACTTTTCATGGTAATGCTGCCTTTTTAAAATTTGTGTTGTTTGTTTAATTGTTTTCATTCATTTATTAATTTATTTTTAGAAAACCAATAAAACATTAAAAAAATGAACAGCTCGAGAGGACCGCGTCATCACATTGATGCTTTCATGGAAAACTCGTGGCTGTGATATTTTTGTGACTTCTTGAAATCGCTGCTGCTGCATCGCGATGCAGGTTCATGTGGACGCAAAGATACTTTTATTTCATCAATTAGGTCCTCTGTAGATTATATATATATATATATATATATATATATATATAATCTACAGAGGATCTAATTGATGAAATAAAAGTATATATATATACATGAGTTTTAAATGTTCTTCTATTACAAAATAATGACAGTAGACTGAATAAAATACTCCGAAATATCGAAACACACGAAGTATTTTATTCAATCTAGTGTCATAATATGTATATATAAATAACACTGTCAAGCACATTGAAGTATTCACATAATGTCCCCATGCATAATCACAGTTTTAGATACAAAACTATGGTTATGGGGACATATAACAATGCTAATGTCCCTATAATGTATATGTATACAAAAGTCAGTGATAAATGGAATTTTCGCCCATAGGGCTTCATATATATATATATATATATATATATATATATATATATATATATATATATAATATAGAATGATAAACCGTCTCATAGTGATCATTTCTTTCACCATATAATATATATGGTATATACATATACTTTATCCCTCTATTTTTTTCTTCACTTTTAATATCTAATGTAACCCAATGAATGAGACTTTCCCCTCCTTTAAATGGAAAAGGGGTCATTTGGGATCATGCATGTGACGATCTGGGCTTTGTTTAATGAAAAATCACTATTGATCCGAATCGGTCGCAAATACTCCAGCTTATTAGATTGAGCGTGGACTTGCGATAATTGATTTGGGATTTGACTTTCGATCATCATCGGAGCAATCGCGACTCTAGTAAGGGAGGCAGGGCCCCGCCCTTTAAACAGTTGCTTTTGATTAAAACTGACCGCAACTTTATACATGAGTCGCAGTTCTGTACTTCAAATATAGGAGTTTGAAATTTTGCAGTTGATTACAGGACGGATGTATGGCATTTGCTTTTGCGACAATTCCTCCGGTTTAACTTTGCCATGCTAATCCTAAACCTAACCCTAACCATAATCCTAATCCTAATCGTAATCTTCACATTGTCCTGAACAAATAAACAAATCATGACATTGACCTTAACCTTTGACCTTTCGAGATATGGACTGTGGAGCAAATGTCGGCGCCCCTACAGTCTCTTTTGCTCGGGCCATCAGGTTTCCGGATCGCGCCAATCACTCGGCATAATACGTACAGTCGTCGAAAAAAGAATTCAGTAAAGAGAGTCCAGAACTAGACTAGAATTACAATCAATCCGGATCAATCGCGCCTCATTGTCACGCAGGGCCCCGTTACGTCTACTAGTGACCAAGAGAAAATATTATAGCCCCACCAACGTCCCATGTGACATAGCTTGAGCACCCAGAGTTTCACTCACAGAACTCCAAAAGACGTAGAAGGCTCATACCCATTCACAACGCACAGATCGCGGTGTCCTCGAAATACCCGCTGGAAGATTCGCTCGAGTGCACACGCCGCCATATTGCTTAGTCCTCGTTCTTTTCAGTGAGCTTACCGATCGTGCACGTCACAATGCCTATTATATTCGATCTTCTCAAAAGGGCCATCTGTCTATCATTTGAAAATTTTTAAGTCTGATTTTCCTTACATAAATGACATCAACTGAATGTGTATTACACATGTAACAGTTTAATTTTAGTTCTCTTTCAGGAGACAAGAGTTAAATTTCACTTCGTTTCCAAGATACTAAGTTTTGTAGTTCTCCTTCAAGGTACATCGGAGCCCGAGTTCATTTGTTCGCAATCATCCTTCTTGACACCCCCCCCCCCCCCCCCTTTGGAAAAAACAAAAACATATCACATACAAAACAAAAACAAAAAGAAAAACGAAACATTTAAAAATAAAGATATTACTTATATGGTTGTACAACCTGTCATTTTTTGTCCAATGTGTTATCGATATAAATTTATATAAAGGTATTTTTCCAAGTACTGTATATTATTTGCCTTTAAACATTGGACAATTTTCCTTTTGATTTAATTTGCTTTTTTGCAAAGATTTAGTTTTGTTCAACATGCTACTACTGTGTTATGTTTATGTCCTGCTCTGTCTTTGATGATAATTCTTATATAAACTTGTTTTAGTGGATACATTTCACAATACTGCAGCTTTGCAATAATATGCTAGTTCACATGCTTAGCACCCCCCCCCCCCCCCCCCCCAGTTTAACAAATGCTTAACAGCCCTCGAATCAATATTATTCACCTTATCTTCTCTTTGTTAATACACACTGACATTTTTCCTCATGTACATGTAGGCTAGTAGCTCAACAATGAAGAACAAGCTTTTCACAGTACACCCCCCCCCCCCCCACACAATGCACATGTCACTCTTCATAGCATTACACAAACTCAAAGAGAAGCTCACTACATTTGTAAATAAATTTACATTGTACACATACATCACAACTGGAAAAAAAAGAGAAAAGAAAGAGGAGAGGAGTAGGGAGATTTATCAACTGTTACAGGCAAATCTTATATTAAATTTTATGGAATCGAAAAAAACAAAATTTAATAGTTAAGTTCAACGTTTATTTTCCAAAAATAATTCAAAAGTTCACAAAATCTTTGAACACTAAAACTATAATGTTTTATTGCAGAAACTGACAAAGCATTGGCAAGTTACAAATTTTTCACACAAAATACATGTATTAGTACCAGTAGCAATGAATGTGATAGTTACTATATGTAAGTGCATATTGCCAGTGGTCACATTGCTACATAAGCCCCCATAGCCCGGCAAAATGCTACAGACAGTAAACTCTCATTATAAATTTACGAACTCTATTACAGGTATAAGACAGTTTTATCATAAACAATATTTTTCCCACCAGACTCAAATGCTCCTTTCTCTGTGTTCCTTTTTTTTTTATGCTGGTCCAATATGAGATTCTTGATAAGTAAGCAAATTTTATGAGTCTAATCAATATCATTTAAGAAACAGATGAATATGATGATGGACTTGCTCATTTCAATCACAAATGATCCTTTCACTCCACTGAATAATATTTGACAATGTCTGCAAAGTAACCCATAATAAGGAGAGAAAAAGAAGTCATTGTACCCATCAATATGTTGTTTGTTTTATGATTATCACAGATGCATGTAACTGTATCTCCATCAAGTATCTTTGGTTTAATTAATGAAAATAAAATTGCACGAGTAACTTTGGCATAAAATTGGAGACTAGGACAACAAAGACAAGCAAAGCAAAACAACACAGAACTTCGACCATTTCAGTGATTACCCGTGACTATGAATACATTTACTAAATACATGTACAGCAGACATGTGCAAAAAACTGTGCAACCAACAACATGGAGTGTAATACGTACTTCATGTACATGAACAATAAAAGAAAATACTACTGCAACTGTCACCTGTGAAGTACCACTCTTATCACACATATCCAACTCTTAATGTTGTTTTTTCTCGAGCGATTGAATCTTTGCATCAAACTGGAATTTTACTCATTTGTATCGCATAGTATCGCATATATCGGCTTGGCAATAATAATAATAATAATAATTGACCCATGAATTTGTGAATCATCCCAAAGCTATCTAACTTCCAGTTTAGCCGTCCTGACACTTCATTGGACTTGATGTACTTTAAAGGTTGAAATATGCAGTGAGAATCTACATGTACATCCTAACAAACTTCTACGTCTGGATCATTATACTGATCTGTAAAAACTAGAAGTTTCTGGAGGACTATATATTGCATTGCACTGAAATGAGCACACCTCATATCAAACTCTTACAAGTAAAAACTGAACAGTAGATGAATAAAATAAATTTCCAGTTTCAATAAAATCTTTAAAAATGGCAGAACAAGGGCAAGGTAAGCAAATGGTTACTAAAATTTTCATTTCAGCTTTGAATAGGAAGCAGTACAGCAATATTACTAAATTAAGCCACAATAGTGTATGATACATATCATGCACATCTAAAATAATAAATAATAACAAATACATCTAACATAGAAATGCCAGAATGGACATTCAATAATACAATGTCAATTTATTTCATGTATTAAAAGTGAAATTTGCCTCTCCTTTTTTTCATTGTCAATTTCAATACAGCACTAACAAATTTCAGTATGATTTTATTTAATCCTAGTGTTATAAATGTAGTCCAATTACCAAACAGTTTGTACTGAATCAAGGTAACCCCAGAAGTTTCATTGTACATGTACGTTTAAAAAGGCAGTGTGATAAACAGATAGAACATCAATAAGCAAATTCAACACAAAAATGACATGACACATCTTGAATTGAATACTGTATCATTGAGCTTGAGCACATCAATATTACATACATGAAATTATTTTTTGTGGTGGAGGTTGTGATTAATACTAAAAGTTCACTGTATTGGCATATGACAGTCAATGCCTGTATGAATTTTTTTAGTTCAAAGCTAACTAAAAATACAAAATGGCAACAAGAAAGTAATAATTAATCATTCTCGGCAATCCTCACAATTCACTGATGCCTAAACAACACCAACTTTGACAACTGCTTACGGATAACAGGTCCACTGATTTTTTCAGTCCGCCGTTTTGCCAGGTGATGCATGCGGATTTTGAGATAGGCAGCAGCTATTCTCTTCACTAAGAGAAATATGTGATTACAGTCCGCTGGTGAGTCAAACATATGATCAGACAATGAAGTAAAGATATTGCGATGACTGACTTCTCCAAGAACTGCTGAGCAAAAAGCATGTGGGAGGCCAGATGATTGTGGAAGTTTACCACCGGTGACTTTCATAAGCCGTTGCAGGCATCTTTCTGCCGTCTCACAGACCTTAACAACGTCTGGTGCGGGTCTTACCAGTCCTCCTCTATTTCTTTTCTCTAGGAAACTACCTTCCATGATTTCACCAGTTGTAAGAGCAGCAGCGCAATCGTCGCATGTCAAATGCTTCCGGATCATTCGTACTGTGTAGCCTGCTATGTAGGGGATTACTGACTTCTTGTATGTAGAAAGTTCACTGAGGTTTGGGATGTCTGTGTAGTCATGGTCTGACGTCGAAGGACTTCGAAGTGACAGGTCGTATTTCCTGATCAAGTGCATGTCAGTCTCACCATGGCTAGAGTCCAAAATCTTACTCTGTCCACTGGAGACATGTAGAATAGTTGTTCTATCCTGTGCGGTGCAGTTTCCTCCCACTCCCTCTATTTCATGTCGGATGATCATTTTTTTGTACGAGTTGGTGAATTCACGCGCTGTTGGGTTGTTATTACTTCCTAGTGATGATCTCATGGCACAAAATAACAGTTCAAGGTGGTCTTGGCTCATCTTGTATGTGAGTAGGTACTTCAGCTTTGGATTTTCTGCTGCCACCAGGTTGTCAAACATGTAGATAGCACTCTTGATGCCAGTCAGAAAGCCAAGGAATGGGGTCTTGCGCGGTGTGAGATACATGTGCTTTCCATGAGCATCTGTGATGGAGCTGAGGTATCTGTACGTATCGTTCATGAATGGCCTCCAGAGGTGTTCATTTTCTGGACGAAGAGGAGCTTTGAAATTGTGTGCAAATGGGTTTCGTGAGTTCAGCAGATCAAACAGGTGGTCAATTTTTCGGATGAATCGCACTGTGGCACTGCAGCCCTTGAACTGGCTTAGTCCCTGGTCTTCTAGGAATTCCAACGCATCTGCAACACTTCTGCTTAGTGTTTGGGCAGCAATGTTTACTTTCATTTTTTGCTTTTGCCACTGAATGTGAGCATTCCGTACTCTGTTACCTAATCGCAAACCTTCATCCTCCTGCAGTTTATTAAGCTCCTTTAGATATTCCCACTTGATCGCATTCCCCTCCTCATCTTTCAAGATGCCATTTGATGCGAGGGCATTTCTCATTAGCTTCAGCATGTGGCAGATATCTAGGAAGACACTAACATGATGAGTAGGATTGAGAGGATGGGGGAACGAGGGAACAAGGTCAGGCATCTTCATCGTCGCTCCTAATGTCTCCAACATTTTCACATGACATGACGGTCCATCACAAGTCAGAGAATCGATCATCACTCCGATATCTGCCAGCTTACTCAGGCACTGCTGAACTAGATTTGCTCGGTCGACTCCTGTCAAACTTTGTATGAAGAAGTATCCCACAGGAAGTTTCCAGTTTGAATTCAATGGCACTACCATGAAGACAAGAGCTTCTGTTGCTACTGGATTTGTGTCATCTTCACATCCTGTGCCCATGTCAACATAACCGTGAAACCTGGTACCATCCCACTGGACATGCTTTTTTATGGACATCTCATCCAGCATCAATGCGCATACAAGTTCATGACCATTCTCCTTTGCTTCCTTTGCCTTCATTTCAAGTGCACTGAATGCCTCTGCAGTGAACCCTGGTTTTCCCTCGATGGTACTGTACCATTTCCGAATGACAGATGGGTGGGGTAACTGGAGGTCGAATGTCTTACGTACAAATTTATATGCCTTTGCAGAGTAGAAGCTTAACGTCAAAGCAAATGCACGCAGAGAAGGGGGATACTTTTCCTTTGAGGTTACATCTTTGTTCCTTGATTTTACACATCTCTTCATTAATTCTGCGGGCACATCACATGTCTTCTCCAACATTTCTAGCCCATGTTCTGTCAAAAAGTTCTTCTCCTTAAGTGTCTTGACAACTTCCTGCAGAGAATCAACCTTTTTCTTCAGTCTCCGTGCTTTGGCGTGGGATGTATTGAGTCGTTTCTTCATGGAGGACAGCCGATCATAGGCATTTTCTAGTTTCCGCTTCATGCGCCTTGGGCTTTCCTGAATGGAGTATGTATGATCATGTTGTTCATGACATCTCTTTGTGGGAGTTTTGGGGACTGTATTCAACATGGATTCAGTGTTGTCTGCAAGGGGCTTGGGTTTGATCGGGGTACTGAGTTCTTGTCTGTAGGTATCACGTGCTGGATCCTCATTTGAACACTCGGCAATGTGAAGATTGGAGTCATCAACCTGTTTAAGGGCACAGTGTGGTTGAGCAGTATCTCGTGGTATTGGGGGCTTGCGCTGTTTGACATTCTGAAATGAGAAGGGAGGGGAAAAGTTAATCAAAAGTAGACAGTTACAATAAAAAAATAAATATCAAGTAACAGAGTCTGATGATGGAAAATGCATGAAAAGTTTTCAACTCTGTTTCTTTATATATATATATATATATATATATATATATCAAATTAATCTTACATTTGCACAGATTTTGCAAGACAGTTGACTGTTAATCATTAGATCAACATTGGTTCAATCATTCTTTGTTACCTTAGTTCACAATCATAAAAGTTAAGAATATAATTTCGGCCCAACAAATTTACCTTTGATATTAGGAGACATCAAAAAAAAAAATGCATAAAATGAGAATTGCCTGTACCATTCATGTAAATATAAACAAGGTTCAAATAAAAATAAATAAATAAAATTTAAAAAAACAGCTATAAAGGCATATAATATACATGTAATGTATTATTTGTATCTAAACCCTGCATGTTGTTGGTGCCATAATGTTGCATGAACATTAGTTACCTTTATAAGATGTTGGGGAAAGTTGAACAGTGTTGGCACAGCATCTGAGCGGAGCCGAGTTGTCTGACCAGTACGATCGAAGCATTCCTCTGCAAAGTGGTCGGAGCATATGGACGAATACTGACCAGGTGTCCAGTTGTCTCTTCTCATGTTCACGATCCATCTCTTTAGGAGAGAACTATCACCTCTTGGAAATCTGAAAGTGGAAAAATAAAAACATAAGATCACAATTAATTTCTAGGAATTAATCCTAACTGAAAAGAATCTCTTTGGAAATACAAACTACATTGTAAGAAAAATCAGAAATGTTTGATAAAGAAATAAAAGAATTGTTTAATAATTTAATTTAATCAATACATTACTTTTTAAGTTAAAGGGCAATCCAACCTTGGTAATAAGATGATTTGTGTGAACGCAGAAAAATAAGAAAAATAGGATGGTGAAAGTTTGAAAGAAATCGGACAAGGACTACGAAAGTTATGGATGTATGAAAAATGAGATCACTACATCTATGCAAATCTCAAATTGTGACATTTTTGTGGACAACTCTCCCGTTTGTCGTACACAAAAATATCATTAATTTGCATTATTTGTTTTATTTGAGGCGCTTTTACCCTCGGGGCAGTAATATATTGGAGATAGCATATTGTTAATGTAGGTCCTCATAAAAGAAAAAGATCCTACTGAGTAATACATTTTGTTATTCATTATTGCTTGTCCGATTTCGTTCAAACTTTCACCAATCTGCTTCTCTGATTTTTCCTCTTTCTTTTAAAGCAACTTGCTATTAATTAAGGTTGGATTTCCCTTTAACATCAGAATTCAGGTCAACCTCACTAACACAATTACACCACATATTACTCATACATGTACTTCTAAGAAAATCGACAATTAACGTGTTAACGACAGCCATGACAGTGTCACTCATCTCATGACCATCGCATCTTCAGTCATGTCAGTTCAGGGAAGTCATGCCATGGAAGTGAAGAAGAGTGAAGACGTAGACTGAACTTCTGAAGCGAAGTCTTCACAATCACAGACACAGCTCACTCTGTCTTCACTGTGAGTATTAATTACTAACTTAGATTTACCTATTAAGCCTTAGAGTTACATGTCATGACTGAGTTAGAATTTCTCTCTAAAGTCTAAGTCTAACTTTACTGTCAATAAATAACTCACAAAGTTTCACTGTCATGACCTGAAGTGAAAGTGATGACTGAGTGTCAGTCATGTCAGTGTCACAATTTTTACTGTTCTTAAAATGGTTAAATTAGCTGCTTAGATGTCTTTAACTATTCTGTAGGAATTTCAGAAAGGTATGAAATGGTAATATTCATTAATTTAATTAAACAAGTTATTTATCTTTACTCAATGAGCGATTTTCATAAGACCACATCATGAAAACTGCAGCGAGTAATTAAAATAAAACGGTAAAATGAACAGATGGGACTACGTACTACAAAAAGCCAAGTACCACGAAGAGAGTCGACATTGTCAAAACATCATAAATTATAACTTATTACTGAATTAATCAGATCAACTAACCTGTGGAAAGTTTTCCCGCATCCCTTCTTCTGACGGTTAGTACAGTTATATGCCGTGCAAAACGGCATGGCGATGAAAATTACTCAAAAGTTCATGAATAGAATCTACATGTAAATGAATTATTGCGCTTGACGATCCGCTATCTGAAGGACTAACCAAGATGGCGGATATCACGTGACCACGTACGAGCGACGGCGATAGTTTCGCACCCGCACAAGCCTTCTACGTCTTTTGGAGTTCTGTGGTTTCACTCTACTGTGTAAATCGTCTGTATTTACAGAGGGGCACCTCATATACATACAGAAAGGTCATCAGGTTAAAACGATTAAAACTTTAATCAGGTCAAAAGCGTGGCATTTAAAACCATTTCAATACAGGTACATGTACTTGGAGTCACTTTGACAGGTTCAAATCTACATTCAGTAGCCAATGCACGTACATTGCTGCAGTGACCGAATTTTAAAATGAGACAAGATATTTTTATTGTACCGTTTTGAACGGTGCTCACTAGAGCGCGCGAAAGAGGAACTCCCTCGGGCGTAACCAGTGTTTTGTTTGAGAGCTGTAGCAAGCCCAAAATACTCTATTTTTAACGCTAATGCATGCGGTTCAATACATGAACGATTTATCAAAAAATATCCTTGTCGGGTCCGAAATCATTTCTGGGAATTCGCGCGCATGAAGCACAACCTGAATTATGTGGACAGTGAGGAATTGTCTACTTGTTTGAACTGATCCGGTAATTAGCAAATAAAACATCTATCACCTTGGTTCAAAGTACTCGAAGAGGGACCGTGTTTGCTTGAAAGGGACTGGGTGGGACGTGACTGTGTGGTCGTCTGCTCGTGATAATTTTGGTCGTTTACGAAGGCGGGAAACAGGTAGCTAGCACGGTGCCCTAATTTTTTTAAATCTGTGATCGTCTTGATCGTTTGACGCTGTCGTCTGCAAGCTTTGAACCAACGATTCTCTCAGGACTTATTTTTTTAAAGGAAGAAGGCGTGACCACGACTCTGAACATCAATGGCTGAGTTAGGTAAGTGAATTCGTCGTATCGCAAGAGATCAGAATAGAGACCGCGTACGCCTCGGTTACTGTGCCGTCTACATAGAACGTACAAAACCTGCAAATACCTAACCTATCTCATGCAATGTGCTATTATTCTTTTCTCCATACAAACCTCGTCGCCTTTAGACTAACAATAACCTTTGAAGGTTTACAATTCGCATTTTCTATTCATATCCAGTCTCACGGCCCATTCATATGTTTTTTACTGTCACGCTGTGTGTTCCGTACGAATAAAGCCATACATTGTAGGCATCTTATTATGGAAGTATGCATTTCGCCCAAAGTATATGATGTACAAGAAACGACGGTCTCACTCTGTCGTATATTAGTTAAATTTCCTTGCTTGTTAAGAAGACAAATATGTCAACCCTGATGGCATGTTGATATTGTTATGTATCCTTTAATACTACCATTTATAATGTGGTCTGTCTGCCCCGTTTGACAGTTCATTTATTCTTCTGTATTTAAATGTAGCATGACTTTACATATGTTTAGACATAGCTGGTGTTCCCAAAGGACTACACTGATGGTTATAATTGTTGAGGAGTTATCACAAAAATGGTGCGAGTATCGTGACATTGTTTAGCTAATTGTTTGAATATTAAGTCTAAAATGAGTGCAAGGAAAATACACAGGACATGACATAGTTGATGTGAAAGTTGTCAAATTTTATATCGAGTTCATTCCACAATCAGAGGAGTAAAAAAAAAGGAAATATAACATTCATATACGGTTTATTATTTTGGGGCAATGGCGAGAGTCAATATGACAGAAATAAGTGCTGTATTATGCTTAATAAGTTCATTCTTATTTAATGCTATGTATTCTTAATCTGTTATGTTATGTGTTATTAATTGTATTAATGTTATATTAAGTAATATCAAGTTTGTGAATATATAGTTGTACTATGAAGAGCGTACCAAGTGCTAGTTATTATTATTATTATCATTATTAGCAATACCATAAATATATTAATAGATGAAAATAACCCAAAACATCCCCCTTCTCTCTTTATCTATCCCTCTCTCCTTCGCTCTCCCCTCTCTCCTTCGCTCTCCCCTCTCTCGTTATCGCCCTATCTTTCGCCCCCTCTATCTTTCCGTCCAAGTCTCTTTCTTTCTTTCTCTCCATCTTTCTTCCCCTCTCTCCTCTTCTCTCTCTCTCCCTCTCCATCTGTCTCTCTCTCTCTCTCTCTCTCTCCATTCCTATCGCTCTCTTTTTATCCATTGATGAATAGCGTTATGTTTCGCCCAAGGACAAGTAAGAAAAGTAATGATTTTCCATCAATAACTTTGTCGTGAAAATGACTTGAAAAGGACAAAAGACAGTAGAGCTAGCGTTGCCCATACAGGCCAGTGTGATTTGGACTGTGGAATATATCAAATGGTGTGTTCACCAATAATCCTGTGAAGTAGAATGCAATATATCCCCTTTTCAATTTTTACATATATATCTATATGAAAGAGGTTATTCACTTTCAAATATAAAATACGAGCGAAATCAGATACAAATGTGTGATTTTTTAAAACTATTTACGCAACTCATATCCGCTTTTTACACTCAAAATCCAACACAAAAACACAGTCCTATACGTAATCACAACTTGCTTGTTATGTCTTGTTTTTAACAGGATAGCAAAAGTCGAGAGGAAAGAGAGGAACCTAAGGGGAAAAGTATGGCTGGAGAGAAAATGATACATCATACAACTAATATTAGCATATTAATAACATTTTGTATTAACATGATGAAGTAAGTGACAAGGAAGTTGAGCCAACATCGTGAATCATATATGCAAATTGCAGGCAAACTTTTGCTGTGCAATAGACCTGTTTACTAAGTGATTCAAATTTTATGCATACTTTTGAAACAAATCTTGTTCTTGACAACCTGAAAGCTTGTAGATGCTTGTCAGACATAGCAACAAGTAATGTATGCAAACTGGATTCCAAATATTGTAGTTCATTCATTAATAACAGGTTAATGGAATACCTCGTTACTAGGTCCAGAGGAAAGAAACATCCATAGATTTTGAATCACTTAGTAAACAGGTCTGTTAAAACGAAATAGATTCTAACATTCAACCTCCCTGGTTTTAAAATGCGTGACGTGTTATATTAATAATAATTATTTGGGCGTGTATGCTCAGACAACATACATACCAATCGAATACCACAAAGGACCAAATTCCAAACACGATAAATGGCCCATATCACCGACAGAGCACGGCTCTAATTCGCAAATTGGAGATTTGAACTTTGAACCTATCCTTGCAGATGAACCCCGAATAAATAAGGATTGTATCCGATTCGTCCCTTAACGTAGAACACTCAAGAAAATCACAAATATGGCAATTAATGTATCACTAGAAATTGGGAAGCTTACAGATGGCAATCGTATAAGTTTTATGTCAACTGCGTATATGATGATTATAAAAACAACATAAATAAAAGCTCTTCTCAGCATGTGGAATGTCCGAGGATTCGCCAGAAATATAGCGATGTTTTGATGTCGTCGTACGAGGGATCGATCCTGCTTAAGCAGACGACGTCCTATAATGAATGAACGTAATTGCAATGCAATTATTTATCAAATTATAAAGAGTTTGGTACATTTAAACATGACCTTATTTCACACCATTCTAAAAGGGAAAGTGAACTGATTCTGATAACTAAAACCGTTTGATTGTAAATACACAAGAGAAGGGTCAATGATCAATGAAATAAACCCCATTTTCAAATTGAAAAGCCCTGCGAATAATAGCTGGATGGTATTCGTTCCCTCTTGAAACGCCGAACATGCCGCGGTGCAAGCAGCTGAAAATACAATGGCGTCTTATTTTGTTTACAAGTGACTGATTCCTTTATTTTTTTAACGCTGCATTTTTCATCAAAATAATACCATACACGAAGTTAAGAGTGAGGCAACAGACTAACATTAAGACTGACGCTAGTCAAGTAAGAAAAATAAGTGAAGAGGAGATGACAAAACAGGCACTGAAAAATGTGTATAATGTTATGGGACATCGTCTGCTTAGACAGGACTCGCCCCTCTTGTGTCGTCACACATCTCAGCAGCGTTCAAGGAGCTTTTCAGCTGCTATATCGTGGCTGTATTTTACCGTTTTATAATTGATAATAATCATTAATTCAAATGTTTCCAAGCTTTAAATTTGGGTAACCTTGTTTAATTTATGCCATCTATGCAATAATAAGTATTAAGCCAATATTTAAAATCATTAGTGTTCTACTTTAAGGACATTTGGATTTGTTTACTTAAGTAGAATACAAGCAGCTATATATAAGCATTTAAATATGAGTTGTATTGAGACGGGAGCCTTGTAACGTGGTGTTATATATTAAAAACCATCAGTAAAAAAAAAACGGTAGTGAAGAGCATTGGCTGTAGAAAGCTCGAATTTAGAGCTTGATCTGGCAAATATGTATAAAGAAAAACCAGAAGAAAAAACTATATGCTTTTTTTTCTTAATATTTTTTTTTATCCAAACCTGTAAAAATGCTTTTGAGGCTCAAGAGAAGGTTAAATTCATGGAAAATAAAAACTGACCTAAAAACTCGTCACAAAATCCAGGCTGTACCGAAACTTTTGACCAGCAATGTATGGTTGGGGGGGGGGGGGTCTCCATGACTGATATAGAACAATTGATGGCAACAAATTATATAAAGAATAAAATAACGAATAGAAAAGACGAGAAAAAAGTCGTGGTTCAGCTATTTCCCGTTATTGCTGCCTTCATATTTGGCTTCATGGCTTTCTCTGTAAAAGTTAGCATTGCGTTAACCCACATTAATGGCAATGCATGGCGTATCCAGAAATTCATAAATATAGGGAGCTGAATCCTCCCCATATGGTCGCTTTGGGGATGTATATATTCATCGCAGCATAAGGTTTTCTTCTGGGACTTTCAAACAGGTGGGGGGGGGGGGGGGGGGGGGGGGGGGGGGGGTCTGCCGGCACCATGCTACACGCTTGATACGCAGGGGTATCGATAGTAAAGTGGATGAAATTCCATCTCTATTTTCGCGCCTAACCGTGTCAAGAGCATGTTCTTCGGATGATGAATGGGGCTGGTATCAAGTGTGAGATGCGGCGGTAGCTTGAAGGATGTTTTGACCATGGTTCCTGATCGGAGTCAATGCAATTTAGATCACTTTTCGACGGCAGCCCGTATTTTTGAAGTGTCAGATTTAAGGGGTACCTCGGGTTTTCCATCGTGAAGTTAAAGGGAGTGTTGAATGCATAATTAATAATTTAAAATATTTATATAGTGCTTATCCCAAAATGTCTCTCTCTCTCTCTCTTTCCCCTCCTGTAATCATTTTGGACTGACGTGTCGTTATTACAATATTATATTTTGAGATTTTCCTTATAATTTTTCTATCCCGACTCATATTTTTCTCCCCTGAACGGTACTTTGGGGCGATCTCTTACTTCATGTACTTAATTCTGTACCCCGAGTCATCTTTTGTCATTCTGCAAATGAAGTTGCAAGGAATATTACGTAAGCATGGTGAGAGACTCAGAAGCCTTTCAAATAAAAGGGATTCATCACTCTGATAATTCCCCGAGCGTTTGATTTCTAAACCCCTTCAGGTCGAGCGGATTCAATCGTGTTAAGCTGGATTCAAAGGGCTTCCTTAAAAAGATTGCTTGAATGACTTCAGAAACTTGACACAATACTCAATTTGCATAATCATTATACTCTTGTTTTCCTTGAATGAATAACAAGAGGAATACGCACTGAAATACGAACCAATCTCGAGCCGCGTGTATAACAGTATAACAGCTATAGGAGGCGGATGAGAGACCTCCCTGAGCAGGCCTATATAGCGAGTTTCTTAGGAAAAATATGCCATAATAATATTATAGCAGAGACTTTATATAGTTTCCAACGCAGTGAAAATTTGTGTAAACAGACACAGTGGCAGATCCAGGGAGAATTGGGTAGGGGGGCTACCGATAACCCAATCTGGAATTACAGAAGTTAGAAAAAAGATGCAAAAAAAAAATGTGTTCATGCGCTCTCCTTCCTGACAGATATAAGTTTGAACAACAAAACCGGGCACGCACTTAGCAAATTAATGGGGGGGGGGCATAACATAACAATAGGCTACGCGAAACATATTATTTGCCACAATAATATTTCAAATACAGTCTTATGTATTCATTTTAGTTGAAAAAGGATGAGAAAAACAATTCTCTTCCATCGTAGCATTTGAAATACAATCTCCTGTATACGACTGACCCGAACACGAAAATGGATTAGAAAACTAACAATGCATGGTGTTTTTCCTACTTTTTATCTTAAGTAGTGAATTCGCTTCGGAAAGTATAGAAACGTTTCTGCCAGGCCAAACCACTTGAACCACAGGGGTCCCTAAATGTCAGTAAATATCCAAGGCTTCAATATTACATTAGAACAGTGAGCATTAATATTATTGCTGGAAAATGTCAAGAATCGAATAACAGGTAATATTTATATTCACTGCTGTTTTGGCAGCCGTGAAATTGAGTCGAATAAATCATTAGAGGGGCCTCGAGGGTTCTTTTTAGTTAAAAAGAATGATCGATATTACGTTATGGAATGAATGAGGAAGCCCCCCCCCCCCCCCCCCCCCCCACAAAAGTGGATAAAGAGAACCAAAAACTGAAAGAGAACGCAATTTATTAATTTATTTAATTTTATTTAAGCGCAATGATTTCAATAGATATTTGTTTGGTCGAGACGCTGATAAAATGATGTGTTACAATCACGGCGTCGCTTGGGGAAACGGAGTGACCCCCCCCCCCCCCCCCATTTAGAATTTATATTGGCATACCTGCAATCATTGGCGATAAATTTGAATGTTTTGAACCTGTGGTGTGGCAAATTTCGGCTCACTCTCGGGGAAGAATTTGGTGAAAACATACACCCCCCCCCCCCTTTCAGAATATCTTTTAGGCATATATTACAGTCAGTTTGCTGCCAATGTCTCTTTTGCCATTATGAAATTAGTTTCGTCGATAAAAAAAAATACCCAATTAATGCAACTCACAGATGACACAGGACATACATTGATTAGAACCCATGCATAACATAGCGTAGGCCTACAGAAAGAGGGGGCACAATATTAAAAAAAAAAAGCATCAGACTTTTGGGGCAATTTTACTCCAAAACGTTCTGACAAGCAAAAAAAAAGGTCATCACCTCAAGGGGGAGGGGGAGGGCATATGTATATACCTGGGATTCAAAACGGGGCACCGGTCGGTCTAACCGCCCCCCCCCCCTTTAATTCCGTCAGTGCCCTTGCCGCACGCAGACGATAATTTGTTTATAGATTTTATGTGTGATTCATATTAGTACACCTTATAGCCCACAGCAAAGCCACGTAATTGGATAGCGCTGGTTGGGGGGTCTGGAAACAATCAACATACAACACTGCTTTTATTTGAGTAACATTCAATACTGGAATATTGGAAAAATAGGAATCTGTCAAGAACGCAATACACACATCGCTCGTGGGATAAGTTACACCTGCGCAAATATGAGATTAAAACTGAATTTCGACCGTTTGAACTTGCAGGCAGATTTTCACACATAGCGGTGGCATGCGACATTCGTCGTTGCCTTATATAATGGACTCATGTTCTGACATAATACATGTAATTCGTTCTTTTTTTCTCTCTAAATTCAAGAAGTGTAGTCAGTACTAGTCAGTGATACAATTAATCCATATTATTTGCACTTATGTTGTTGAAAAAATATTATATATTACTATATATTACTATACCTATTGAAATAAATGCAAACCGACTTTTTTCTTGTAGTTCTACGCGCACCCATACTAAATATATGCCTAGATCAGGCTAGCATTGTTTAATTAAATCAAATTGAACCCCACTTGAGCTGTAGCATATCTATCTATGATAGAAGAGGCTTAAATTCTACATTTATATACGCTCATTTCTACTAAAAATTCTGTACTACTTTTATTACTTTGAGTACGGTGTATAGAAAGCGCTCCATAACAGCGTTCTAAAATTATTGATTTACCATAGCCGTCAATGCTGTTTGTTCGGAGGTGGGGAGTTTGGGGAGCTTCCCCCCCCCCCCCCCCCCCCCCCCCCCCCATCCACGGACCGGTCAATATCTTGGTTAAAATTGCCGGTCATGCGAGGAAAGGGGCCGGTCCTCCCAAGACCCCCGTGGGCCACTCGAATTTTATTGCCCGTCCGCCCCTGCAATGCAAGTTAGACTCTGTATTAGATATGGGTACAACGTATAAAGTGAATATATAGCTCATTAATTCCGCTATCCAGTTATTATGTAGTATATTATTCTTTTCCTGATTTCCTTACCACTGATATCTGCATGCACTTTGCAAAAACTCTGAAGTCGGTATGTGTATTCTCAATTGAACCTTGGATTTCAGTCTTTCTTTTATAGTACGTCTGCGTGTGCATTGCCGTACCTTGTGTAAATACGGATTTGTGTGCAAATGAAGCAAAACCGGCTCAGCTAACAACAGCACAATACCATACAAATATTCCTTCTTTTCATGCAGAAATCTCATACCACATCTCTGGGGGATTTAAAGGGGCGCATCCGGTCCGCGCCTCCATCCCCGCCCCCTTTATGAAACCCAAGTGGCATAGCATAAGTATATAGTGACAATTCCAGAATTGTGTCCCCCATTTTTTTGGGGTACTGTGCCCCCTTTTTTGCCTTTCTTTTCTCTTCTTTTTGTTATAAAACAAATCCTAGATCCGCCTCTGCCCCTGCCCCACATAATTTACGGTTGTATACAGTGGCTGATTTAGGTGGGTGGGGCACTTCCGGCCCTCTAAAAGTCGCTCAATGGGGGGGGGGGGGTTCAGTTGATTTCCTCCATAATTCTCTGACAAAGCAAAAAAAAAATAAAGGGTTTTTCGCCGGGTTTAACCCCCCCGCCACTGCCCGATAACCTTTTTTTTTCCTTTGTCAAAAGTTGTCAGGGGCAGTCTGCTACCTGCCCCCCCCCCCGTATACTAGCCGAATTCCCGAACAGAAATTATGGCACGTAGGGAGAACTTCTTAGCACCCTCCCCCCCCCCCCCCCCCCCCCCCCCACTGGAGGGCTGATCTTTGGGGCTAATCATGTCGGAATAGTGGATTTTTACTGTTAAGAATCCTCCCCGCCCTTCTGGACCCACCCCTGAATAAGTGACTGTGAGGTTTCAGTGTACGTAAAGTATTTGATCATCTCCACTTTAATTATTTTAAAAGAATCAGGCCTTCTGGTGCTTTATTTGTCGAACCCTCATCTCTATGAGATTGCATATTCCATTTGAGACTCCATTTTCACCAGTACGTCAGAATCCGATGACCGGGGTAATAATATAATAGTAAATAATATGTAAAGCGCTTTGATATTAGTTTACTTCTGAAAAGCGCTATATAAATAGACGTTATTATTATTATTATTATTATACCAAATACCAAGTCATGAATTACTTTCACATTTTAATGAACTTTACACCTATGCAACCACATATCATACTCTTTAATATAATACGTGCTTTGCGGATCAAATGCATTCGCTTTGGCGGTCTGTTCCTCCGCGGTGTTTCCCGAGGCGCAGAGAGGGCTGCATGTTTCATTGTCAAAAGTTTGACTGCAAACTTATTTTGAATGTACAATACGCATCTAGGTCAAATTGCCGGCTTGTTAAACCCGTTGTTGTAAGATACACTGTGTCAATAAATCCGGTTGGGTTATTAATTTTAAACCAAATACGTGATGTGGAAAATATTTTTGATATAAGTCGAAATTCTTTCGGACAATAAATTTATCAGCTAATCCGAATGAATTGATATTCATTCATGCGGTATGCAAAATATTTGGTAATCGAGTAAACACTCGAATGGTATGAGCTAATTGTAAGGGCATCGAAACGAGTACCGTCAAGAAACCCTTGACCATCCCTCGTCCGCATTTGTTTTATGCCCTAAAAAATAGTTACAACTAGTTGTATAGTTGGAAAAGTACAAATTACTGCATCGTCCTAAGATATAATTTTATTGGTCTATGGTATATATCACAATCCCTATTTTCATTCTATGTTGGTAGACGAATTTCAGCAAGATATCTTAGATGCCCATAACAAGCTACGGTCGGAGAGGGGCGTCCCCGCCCTAACCTGGGCAGAAGACATCACCACAACCGCTTCCAATTGGGCCCAGAACATAGCAGAGAAAGGCTACCTGCAGAATAGCGACAACCAAGGTAAGAAATATTATACCATACATGGCATAGCGACCCCTGTGTTCCTGTATCAACGCCACTGCATGTGCTACTATTTGATTATCGTAGATTGATTGGTCTAATCATATTATTATTACAATCTTGAACCGCAAGGACTTATTCAAATATAATACAATGAAACCTGTCTATAAAGACCACTCAAGGGAGACAAGAAAAGCGGTCTTTATGAGCAGGTGGTCTTTATGGACAGGTTCCTTTCATACATGTTTCAATGAGAAATGCTTTTTAAAGGAAATGAAAATTGTGGTCTTTATGGACAGGTGGTTTTTCTATACAGGTGGTCACTAAAGCAGGTTTGACTGTAGATGATTCTATAATAATGTCTATCCGGTCTTTAGCATAGTTTATGTTGGGGGATCAATCATTCTGTTGGTTTCAACATTGTGTTCATTCTCCAGGACCCCGTCTTATAAAGAGTTGCGATTAATATTGATATCACTCAATAGGAGACTGTAAATTTGCTATTGATTCATATGATTTACAACTCTTCGCATAAGTTTATGGACACTGGTGTATCCTGACTTGTTAAGGGGGGGGGGGGGGGTGGCTCCAAACACTTAGAGTAGGGGTAGGACTACAGTATAAGGTCTTGGTTCCTAACTAGTTCCGTGGATGAACTTCTTTTTTTTTTAGCGTGGCCTCTTGAGCGCCCCTGGCTACGCCTATGTATATGGAAATTAAATGTTGATCATCTCTTCACCAACGAACACCAGTAAAAACTTTAAAAGCCGAGTTTACGTTTGCATGGTATTTCTACATAACCCCCTCTTTTTTCCCCCTGTGTGTAAAATAGTGTTAGGAGAGAACATCCTGTTGACGACAGAAGACTTGAGTGGTGACCAGGTCGTCTTGAAATGGTTGGAAGATGAGAGTAACTACGACTATGATCAAAAGAGGTGGCAAAGAGGTATGAAAACTAGATTTCCCAAAGCGGATCCAAGGATGGTTAGAAAGGATGGGTTGGCAAATGTTTGAAAAACCACAGAAGTCCACGATCCCCGAGAAGCGTATATTGATATAGCGGCTCCATAACTTTTCATTCCGAAAGGGGCAGTTTTTTTACCTCAGTGGATCCGCCTGTGTATTCTTATGAAAGCTGATATGTTCGGGGGTACTCGTTTTTCCGAAGGTTCGCAATTCCGAAAGTTGCTAATGCCGAACATGAAATAGGGTTCATAATTTGTTGCATTACCCCAAAGTTTCGTTATTTCAAAAGTACGTTTATCCGAAGGTTCTTTATATCGAAAGTTCTTTTATCCACAGGCTCATGATTCCGAAATTGAAAATAGGGTTCGTAATTCCGAAAATGAAATAGGGTTCATAATTCTGAAAATGAAATAGGTTTCATTATTCCGAATATTCGTAATTCAAAAAAAAAAATGATGTAGGGTTATATTACATTTTCGGAATTATGAACACTATTTCGTTTTCGGAATTACGAACCCTATTTCATTTTCGGAATTACGAACCCTATTTCATTTTCGGAATTATGCAACCTATTTCATTTTCGGAATTACGGACCTTCGGAGTAAACAAACATTCGAAATTATGAAACCTTCGGAAAACGACATGTAACCATATTATGTGTTCACATCCCATCGGCTTGCCGACCTATTTCGTCAACAACATGAGCAGTACAGGAGTAGTGATTTTTCAGGTATTAGGTATTGACTTTTCACCCACTACAGGACGTTCAAGGTTTGATGGATTCAAACGAATATGACATTTCCCCGAAAGATATCAACAAGCAAACAGAATTCTTGTTTTGTTTCCTATAACTTTACCTTAAAGTGATAGTTAGTTTGAATTTCATATAATGTTTCTTGTACACGTCGAATCAAGAGTTACCCTTTGATATATCTGATTTTTAATTGCATAGATTTATATTTATAAATTCTCTCCAGGAACGAGTCGGTTTACGCAGATGGTCTGGAAAGCGAGTACGGAGATCGGCGTCGTCAAAGTACCACTACGGAACAAAGACGGCTTCGTGATCGTGGCAAACTACCGACCTCGTGGCAATGGGAACAGACCGGGCGAGTACCAGAAAAACGTTCCATCAAGAAGTGACGACACCGTCTAGCGATCGAGCAGTTGGCTTGTCTTTTTAGCTGTTTCTAGAATTCTTAGTACTTTTATTTGCAAAGAATTTTAAAAGGGTGGAAAACAAAGTTTTGACACCTTATAAGTTAGCAAAACAGTACTTTAGATAAAAGGTAAAATATGAGTTTAAAAAGAGTGGAAAACAAAGTTTTGACACCTTAAAAGTTATCAACACAGTACTTTAGATAAAAGGTATGATGAAAGCGTATTATGAAGACTGGGCAAGATATCGACACTATCAGTAAGCTTACTCTATCACGCAATTTGCAAGTAAAGAACCGGACATTGGAACGAAAACAACCCCAAAATGCATCTGCATAAAAGAAGCTAAAGATTTCTCAGACATTAAGTCAGATAAAGTAATAAGCAATATCTTGTCAATTTCATATCACTCTACAAAGCCAGGGAGCGTTTCATCAAGCGTTTTGTCAGTGATTTTTACCGACACATTTGCTCTCAGCCAATCAGATGCAATTAGGATTTCCAGTAGCTTATAACTGACAAAACGCTTGATGAAACGCTCCCCAGAGCACACCTTTCCTTAAGGGAGTATCCATGTTGGGGTTGGGGAGGGGTCTTTAAATATCTAGTGTCAAATTGAACAACAAGACATCTAACAAGACATCTAACACCAACGTTTAAAAAAAATTGTTATAATATACGCTTAATTTTCATTTGGAGAGAAGCGTGATTTGGGGTCGCTTGTATATCTTTTATAAAGGTAGTCTTCATATTCAATTGCCAAGTCAAGTAAGCGTTTGATTTAACAAATGGTTTTACATGATAGCCGAAGGAAATATTAGTGACGTGAAGAAATAGAACCATGTAAATTTAAAAACTGTTCAAATGTTAACAAAAGATTCGAATTTTATACTGAAGGCTTTGCTAAGCATATAATTGATCGCGTTCTAACTGCTGTTATTGTTTTCACAGAAAGTGGCGTATCCAGCGAAAGATTCATCCTGTGCCGCCCCAAAGCCCCCCTCCGTATGCAAAAAAAAAAAATCATAATAAAAATAAGAATTTCAGTGTGTCCACGTCAGATGTACCATTCCAGATAGCACCCTCCGCCCGTCTGCAGGGGGCTCCATCCCCGTTTACAATATTCGGAAGCGCCACTGATAAGTCTATTGCCAAAGTAGCTGCGACTGAAAAATATATTGCTATCTTCTAAACTATATTTTTTAATCATGCCATTTTACCAAAGGTGCTTAATGGAAAAATCATCTCTTTATGCTTTCCTACATACGTATTTTCAGTAACTCGCCGATAATTATTCATAATGCCAATGTGCACTGCTTCCAGTATTCGTTTTTATGTGCTGCAGGACTTGTACAATGAGCGTTATTTGTTTGTGATTTACTGGCGATCTATTGAAATGGCTGCAGTTGTGTAGATTTATTCATCAGCATTGTAACGTCAGCAAGATGAAAACAGCTTTGTAATTTGTGCTATTTAAAATTCTTTTTCCCGGCCTAGATTGAAAAAAAAATGGCATGGCAAACTTTTCCCGGCTTTTTGTGACTTAGACTTTCGTGAGTTCTCTTTCACCGAAGTATGTGACTTTGACATATAATTCTCTGTCGTTGTACTAAAACACCTCGTGGAATCCTGTATGATTTCGTAAATATTCTATTATCGCTTATATTATAATGACGTTGTGTTTATTTACATATCATGTTTTTACGATTATCATGAAGCTGTTGATAATTTTGGAGATTCGTATGTATATATTTGAAATGTCTCTTTTAACCTTTCTTGGTATTTAACATGTTTTTTTTTCTTTTCATTTTTTACCAAATAGCTCTATCATAATGTTGCCCTCTACGTGCTTACTTTTGACCATTAATATAAATATTTTAGAAGGAAATATAGGGTAGAAGGAGTTGTGGAATTTAAACGGATTTCGTCTGCTTATAGACATGCGATAATGAATCCTTTTCTGGAATGTCGAAGCGTTGATTAAGTTATTTTTTCATAATCTTACTAAGGATTGAAAGGAAAATGAGTCTTTCTAAAATCGTCTGAAATGTCTTCCATTATCTATTTCATTGTGATGTGCTTTATTAGTATTTTTCCACTTTGTATATATAGAAAATATTAAGTAAAAAGATCATTCGTCTTTCTGAAAAACGGTTTCTTCTTTAGACTCTCATTTTGCGATTTCAACTGCAATCATAAGCACTTCTTGTTTGAAGTGCTGTTTTAAATAGATTTTATGTAAAAGATCGACATAAATTCTCTGATTCATTTTGATGTGAATTGGAATCATGTGGTTCACGAAAATAAAGAATAAATCGGATATGAATTAAATGAAGAGAGTGAGATAAAGATAAAGAGAGGCGCGGAGAGAGCGAGAGTGGAATACAGAGAGAGAGAGGGGGAGGGAGAGAGAGAAAGAGAAAGAGAGAGAAAGAGAGAGGGAAAGAGTCGGTGTGTGCGAGAGAGAGAGAGAGAGAGAGGGAGAAAGACGTGCAGATACAAGGGGGTTCATATAGGTAGAGGAGAGATAGGAATAAAAGAAGAAAAAGTTAAAAGAAATCGCAAAGCAATGACATGAAAAGAGAAAGGGGAGACGGAGAGATCAATAGGCAGAAAAGGGAAACGGTCCATGAATTGAAAAAGTTGAAATCTAAAACAAACTTGGAAATATAAAAGCCGAGATTAAAGACTAAATAACGAAGCATGTTTCCAATCTGTATTATGTACATGAACATAGCTTTGGTACTCTAATCTAATCGAGGAAGGTGGCTAAAAATGTAGATCTTTCCTTGGCTTTCAAAGGATTGATGATAGCGAAACACCACCACCCCCCCCCCCCCCTTTCAAAATAAGAGAAAAAATCATAACCTTGAACGTTCGCGATAAAATGTAATTTAGAGGAAGTTATAAAAGATAATTTATCACATCTTTTACTTTTCTTGCCGAGTTTTTACTAAAGAAAGTATATCTCAATCATGCATTCGAGATAGGGGCTTGGTCATATTTCGTTACCTGTTTTATTCTTTAAAACATTTAGAATCACTGTTTGAGTGCAATGGGGCCAGAAAATTAAAAAAGGGAAATGCCCAGGGCATTCTCCCCCTGCATTGCGCTATCATCAGGGCAGCATTAAAGGTTGCTGCCCCTGAGCCCCATCCAGGCCAGGTACCCCCATTTGAACAACATAAATCCCGTTTACCTACGATTTCGTGGACTGTAATTCCCCATTTACATTTGGTCTACGATCATCGTAGGGTGACCGTAAACAGATCGTATCCCTCTAATCGCACGATCTCCCTGGGGTGGCATACGACGATCGTACGATTTTCGTACGGATTCACGGTCTCCGTAGCCTCTACGATTTTGTTTAGCGCGGAGTTATACAAATTTTTAAAAATCGTAGGATCGTAGCCCTTAAAAACATCGTAGGTGGCATCGTACGATCAGCGCAGGGTCATTGTGCGGAGGCCTTGCGCTGATCATGCAGAGAGCGTACGATTTTTTTTTCAACAGGGGAGCAAAAAAGCATCGTAAAGAAATCGTAAGATCATAAGGTATCCGCACGATCATCGCACAGCCTCTGTACGGAAATCGCACGATCTCTGTACGATTTCCATGAATATGTAACTGTAACAGCGCAGAAATCGCACGATCTACCTACGACCTCCGTACAATTTCTGTACGATCTCCGTACAGCCTCTGTACGGCTTTGTCTTTGGCCCCTCTACGATGCCCAGTACATGAAATCGCACGATGACCGTAAATAATGTAAACATAAAAATCGTAGCCCGTAGCCACCTACGATGTCCCCCAAATCTCAAGGAAAATCGTAGACTAATCCATCGTACGATGACCGTAGCAAATGTAAACTAGGCATAAAGGTTATGTAAAAACAAGCTGTGTGTTTTAAAGGAGCATGTATGTTTACATAAAATAATTGCCACTGGGATACGTTTGGGGTGCTGCCTCTCAGACCCCTTGAAAACAATGTACTATACCTGAAAAATTTGATGTCTCCTTTCCGTAAGAATGATTCCTACCTAGTTTGGTTACAACCTAGCAATAGGTTTTAAATTATTGCCACTAGGGCCCCAAAGTTCCCCCACCCCCTCCTTGAGGGACAGCTAACCATATCCGGATTATTTTAGATAATTCTTGCCTAAGGATGTTTCCTACTTGGTTTGGTAGAACTCAGTAACGTATTTAAAATATATCACCATTTGGGAACTTTAGGGGTGCTACCCCTGAGCCCCCTTGAGGGCAAGGTACCCTGTTTGAACAAAGTGAGATCTCCTTCCCCCTAAAATGATTCCATACCACGTTTGCTTTAACAATTTGGCGATAGGATTTAGAAGTTTTTTTAATGTCTAATTATATTGCCATTATCGGGACTCTTGGGGTGGTGCCCCCCCCCCCCCGATGGGTAGGTACCCCTATGTTTATTAATTTAGATCCTCCTTGCCTAATTATGATTGAAATCCACCAGCAAAGTTTTGAAAAATCACAAAAAACTACATACATGCGTGTAGAGACAAAACAAAATAAAATTTTGCCAAAAACTTAACCGAGTTTAAACTGTAGGAGACGATGAAAGTGTAACATTTGGGTATTCATTTTGAAAGAGGATGACATAAAGACTATTCCTACCAAGATTGATAACAAGTTTCATGGAATTTGAACGAACGTTTTAAAATGAATTAAAATATTCACAAATTTAACCTCAGGTTAAGTTTTTTTTTACCACAATTGACCTCAATTAACCTTTGACCTTGACTTTTGACCTGAAATTTAGTCCACATTATTTGTGATACCCTATAATCCTACTGTGCAGGTTTGATGGAAATTAAGCACATGCTTTTGAACAGAAAGCATTTCAAAAATTGCTAACGCCGCCGTAGCCGTCGGAAAAGCGGTGCCGATATCACGATTCTGCTACGCAGGCGAGACAAAAATGTAATATAGCCAATACTGTACACTAATGTATAACGCGAAGATTATTCATGTTTGTTCATATACAAAGTTATTTCATAGTAATACGTTTGGAATAAATTGCTCTATCACTTTCTCTGATCAGGTAAAGATATGTTTTTATTATTTAAAAAAGAAAGAAAAGGAAAACACCAGTCATAATTGTAGTTAGATATACAATGATGATTATTTACATATATTTACAGTATTTTCAAAATTTACAAAATTACTGTAATATTACAAAACATACTACATGTATATGGAGATTCTTACTGGTATAGGGACTACCATCACCTACCCCAGGCAACTATCCACTGGGACAATTATCCCCGGACACCTACACCAGACAACCATCACTCTGAGAAAATTTCCCTTAAGAAGTAGTGACCGAGGTGTAATCGGAGTGGGGTCAGCCCATGTGAGAAAGAAGTAAAAAGAAATTCATTGTACATTTACAAAAATATAGACAAGAAGAAAGTGAACAGACCGTCCCCAACACCAACAACACACGAGGCCGACCAAGCAAAGAAATGCATAAGGGAAGATATAAAAGTGTCGGTCTTATGGGCTGTCGGTCAGGCGGGCTGTCAGTCTATCGTGAACCCTCTAAAAATGGCTAGAAGGCCCACGATACCGATATTGTCAGTCTCGTGAACTGTCGGTCTCGTGGGCTGTAGCAATTGGGAACTTTGGGTAATTGTCATTGGTTAGTTGTCCTGGGGGTTGTCCAGGGGGTAGTTACTTTATATTCATGTCAATCATAATTATCTTAGTAGGAAAATCAGTTAGTGGGTATGGATCAAAGAGATATTCGGTATTATTCTTCCTTTGGATTCGTAAGTAGTGGTGACGCTGTAACATGAGAATGGTTTCGAGTTTTGTAGCTATGACCAACCAAACGATAACACACAGAAAATACACACTGTCTTCCATTGTAAAATGGTGATGATGAATAATAATTGATCTAACCTGACTGCTAAGAAAGTAAGTATGCTTGTAAGTAAGCAGCCAGGGGACCTACGGCTTACGTCCTATATCCGAGGTACTTTGGCACTTGCGCATCGACCTGGTTTCGAACCCAGGACCTTCCGGCTACGAGACCACTGCTCTACCATTCAGCGATAACGCCTCCTATTTTATATTACCTGAAACGATAGTTTGTTTTTTTCAAACAAACTATCGTTGTTTGAAACGTTGTTTGTGACGAGCAGACTTTAAACAAATTCATTTGCTAAAACATGTTTCACTCGAGGTGCCCCTCGAAGCGTCTGTCCCCTTTCCCCTGAATAACAGAGTCCCTTTCACTTTGCCCCCAACATGTCTCTCCTGCGTCTACTTGTTGGGCGGGGGGGGGGGGGGTGTGAGGATTCCACCCCACCCCCGGCTGTGGCATAGCCAAAATATCCCGGCCCTTTTACGGGTCTACCTTTTCCAAAAGTTGACAAATCTGCATTTGTGTGCCCCCCCCCCACCCCTTATACTAAATCCTGGATCCGCCCCTGGACTAAACAATCGATCAATCGATATTTCTCTTGGGCAATTTCACAGCTGTTTAATAATTATGAATTATGAATTTCAACGTAGATGGAGCTAATTTTTTTTGGTTTAAAACCTCATCATAAATACTTACTCTTCGGACCGCGGCTTGTGGTCCTACGTATTTGTCCTGATTGTTGTAATTAAAATCTTTCTTCGACCATCACTATATCTGAAGTTCTGAAGAATAAATTAATGTCACATAACATGTAGAATTATAATGATTATGTACAATAGCTGGTATGTAGTATCACACGCTTATTGATGAAATCTCTGAGGAGTGGAATTTCTAGGTATAGACGTCATTTTGGCACCCGAAACTACTCGACATGACCTCGAAATATCTCTTGTAAGGCACTCTTAAAACAATGAATATTCTAGAATTTAAGTGCTTATATCACAGAGAATACACAGATAGAACCATTGTTGCTGACAAGACCTAAGGCTCATTTTAAAATAGACCTACGGAGACTCTGCCTCCATCCAATTTTCTGCCACTGATGTCACAACATAGGGATGACTGGCTCTCAGATTTGAGGTCTGTCCTAAGCGATCCTATTGTGACGACAAAATCGGTGAGGGAGGTTCATTAGCATAAATCGTAATTAAGGTCTGGGCCCTGTTTCATAAATCTTGTTATCAATAACAACTAGCGCATTTCTATGACAAATTTGCTCTCAGCCAATCAGATGCAAGTATTTCAGTAGCTTATAACAATTATGTAACTTGTTATTGATAACAAGGTTTATGAAACGGGGCCCTGACCTACAAAAACGATTTCCATTGCCTTTTACACGTACCAGTAGTTGAGAGCGGAGCGATTTGAGAACCATTATCGTTATCGGCAAAGGCCCTTTATTGTAACATCGCGATGTTGCTAAAAGCAACTCCCAAGGTAATATCGCGATCTTTGGACCGGAGCGCAAATGGAATGTTCGATTGTATTTCATATGTTGGTCTCTCGCTCAGATGGGTCGCGTGGTTTCCCACTTTCGGAGCTAATGCCCTCCTCGGAACTCTTCGGTACTTCATCGGTACTCTTCGGCACATTATCGGTAAGGGGAGTTATGTTTTTAGATTCTGTCTTCGGCACATCGCTGTTGTTATTCATATTTTCATTCGGATGGATTTCAACTTCTTCTCGTTCAGTTTCGCAGTCAGCGTGAACTGCATCGTCGTTTTCCTGATCGCTAATATCTTCCTTTATTTTCACGTAACCTCCCTTGTCATCACTATCGCTGTCAGTTAGCTCTTTCGTAGCATCATCATCGAAATTGCCTTTCTCCTCTTTCATCTTGGCATACCCGTTTTTCTCGAGTGGATCAATTTTCAACTCGAAGTCGTCATTAATGCTCAGCCGTTTGAGTGCTTGCTTCTCTTCCTCGCCGAGGCCGTCGTTCTCCTCGTCATCACCCTCATCATCGGCGGCATCATCGCATTTCGCTTCGACATCGCAATGCTGATAGTCGCTCGTATCAGGTCTGGCAAGCTTTCCAACGCGAATTAGAATGCGTCGGACTATGACGTAGGTGACGATCATGACAGTGCCTTCCAGTATCTGTAGTATGGCGACGAGGAGCGGCATGCGGGCGATCAAGTCCGCCTCGGGGAGCGGGTAGGACAGCTTCGCCACGGTGACGGCCAGGAGACTGTTCTGGACGCCGGTTTCGAAAGAGATGGTGACGGACTCTTTGGTGGAGCGGCGCAGAAGCTTGGAAATGACGAAACCGAGACCGCCTCCGCAGAAAGGAAGGGCGAAGCAGATGAGGTAGATACGCCACGGAGCGTCGAAGATGTAGACCTGGGACGGGATTCCTATTGAGAGAGCGAGGATGATCAGGCCACACGCCATCGGCTTCAGGCACTTTAGCAGGAACTTGGCAATCTGCACGGATGAATGAAACGGGGAAGAGATTGATCAATTGAGCTTCGCGTTTTTCAATGTTCACGTTTTTCAACTATACAGATAAAAGGTGGTATTCTGAGATTTATTTTATCTTGATTTTAGTGAAATAATTTTAATTGTCATAACAAAATGTACGCTTACGGCGCATCATTGGTTAATGCCTGCGAAAAAGTGGCTGCGTACGCGGAATTCATCTGCGCAAACACCAATGAAATGTTGCAATTTGAAATTTGTTATGACAATTAAAATCTTATCACTAAAATCAAGATAAAATAAATCTCAGAATACAGGTGCCGAAAGGAGCCCTTATACCTAGGCCGTTACATAGAGGTCTCTTTACTTTTTTGTGCCTTCAATTGGATGGGGATTTCTGCCAACTCCATCACAGTGGCATCTCTAGTGGCAGGGGGGCACGTGCCCCGGGCGGCATTTGGAGGGGGCTCAAAATCGCAAAGAGAAAGAAAACAGAGGGGGAAATGAAGAAAAATGCACCCTCAAAATGCGCATGGTATATGCACTAGAAATATACAGTTTTTAAGGGTTTGAATTGAGAAAATTTTCCAAAGCTCGATCGTTTTGCTCCCTCGCATAATTATTTTCTTTCAGGATCTCGTAATTTCGCACCCCTAGTATAGAGTTCGTAAATAGCTTGAAGGGTTCAAAATTTGAAAAATAAAGATGTAATTGTTGTTGCTTTGCTCGCTATCATGTAAGTTTCATCTGACTCCTGCTAAATATTGCGCCCCCAATATAGGATAAAGTGTATAAAACTGCATTTGCAAAGGTTCGACATTTGAAAGAAATCTCAACTTTAAGTCGCCTTGGTGAATTTCTCGACTATTTCTCAAGGGTTTTCGTTAGTTTTGCTCCCGATTGTAGAAGTGAGAGAATAGAAAACCGTTTACCAATGAACGAAATTCGAGCTTCTCTACCGCTCGATTGCGGTGGTCAATAGCAAATTTTCCTGGGTAAAATGCACAAGAAATTGCGGGGCTTTTTTAGGGTTTCAAATTGGAAATATTGATGCTCGGTCGCTTTGCTCCCTCGCTTGTACAATAACGTAGATAAGTTTGGGGACTCGGGGGGGGGGGGGGGCGTAACTGCATTGTTTTCCCTGGGCGCAATAATTCCTAGATACGCCACTGCTCCATTACATGGATTTACCAACGATATTTGATAAAAAACTATTTCATTTGTTTAATAATGAACAAAGTTGATCCATTCGTTTTGCAGTAGGCTGCAACTTTTGAACACCATTTTGTAAAACTAAAGTACATCTATGTCTTTCAATGAATATCAATTATCACCTTTTCGCTCTTTTGTGTGATATAGATTCCAAATCCAACAGGTATTAGCATGAGACCCAACTGCATGGCGATATCTTTGTAGGGCGTTTGCAAACTGGACGAGTTGCCAGTGAGCTTGGACCCATAGATGAGCATGTTGAGCGGCATCATGCCCAGGGCCATGAAACTCGAGCAGAACGTCATGGTCAGACTGAGGACGAAATCGACGTCCATGAGGAGCGAGAAGACGTTGCTGATCCACCCACCGGGGCAGGAACCAATCACAAGGAGTCCGACTGCGGCCTCGGGAGTGATTCCCGGTGACTGGGCCAGTGCGAATGCGATCAGGGGCATGATGACGAACTGGCAGGCAATACCCGTTAGGACACCGTAAGGCCTTCGAAGCTTGTTCCAAATCACGACCAGATCCATCTTAGAGCCCATCGTTACGTAGGATATAACAAGCCAAGCCAAAAGGGAATACGTGAAAACTAATTCTATGACGCTTCGCTTCCTAGACACCTTGATGTCGTACTGAAACGAGAACGCTTCTCCATACTCGCTAACGAAAGCTTGGTTCACATTCCCGCCGTCACCGCTGGCGTCATTTTCACCCGCCAAAGGGAAATCGTCTGCAACCTGATAAACGTGCGTTATGTTCAGCACCAACGAGCTAATGCTTAGCTTACGACCTCGAATTGGGATCGTGATTGTGACGTTACCATCGATATCATCGATCACCGTTTCGTTGAACAGGGACTCAAAGGAATTCGGATCGCCGCTCGATGTCGAGACCGTGATGTTTCCCACGATTCCGAAGATGGTGGCGTTGATGTGACTTTCCACGCCCTCGGGAAGGAGGAGGAATGGTTCGGGGGCGAACTCGACGATGATCTCTGCCCCTCCGGAGGCTGAGTCGCAAGGCGGATGGGGATGGCCGATGACGGCAACGACGAGGGAGATGAGTAATGTGACAAGGAATACGACGCCTGATCTCTGGAAAATAAGACAAGAATAGACTGAGTTAAATGATAGATATACCTGTACTTCTATGATCCGGCGGTGTCTGGTGTGCGTATTTTCTTAGATATATTTCTTTCTTTTTATGATGAGGGAAATGAAAAGCTTGAAATCCGCAGTATAGGGGACATTTATTACCTCGTCTTTTCGAGTAAATGGCAGGGTTTTGAAATACATGTATATGTCAACTAATGAATAATTTAGTAAATATTGATGTCATATTAAGAGCAAGTAGCATTCAATTTCAATTTCAATTTAATGACAATTATTTCCAACTTTCCTATATAAGTGACAAGTGTACAACGTAATACATGAACAAAATAATGTACATGCATTTCATGTGGTACAAACATAGTTGGAGGACACACCTCTGGTATGAATAATTTTTATAATGCCCATCTGCGAGCTAACGAATAGCAAGGGTGAACAATTCTTTTTTTCGCCATGTGTTATCTGATATCAAGAACTTACAAATCCGTATGCAGTAGTGTTCCTTCGTTGAATAGCCTGTACCTTCCATTATTCCCAATGCCCATTACTCACGATTGTAAATGTTGTGTCAAATGATGTTTGTCTACGTTTCATTCAAAGAACTCTTTTTATAATTACAAAGTCAGCATACAATATCGACACTTTCAAAATTGTAGAGCTCTTCGTCTACACTGAACAGGGGCCTGGGAACGATTTTGTTTCTGGGGGTGCTGTGTCTTTTTTAAGTCCAAAAATCTCTGACAAGCAAAAAAAAAAAAAAAAAAAATAAGGTCCTCAGCATTTCAGTGTCTCTTTTTAAGTCCAAAAATCTCTAACAAGCAAAAAAAAAAAAGGTCCTCAGCGTTTTTGCACCCCCGACTCCCAGGCCCATGACACTGAACAATATACTGAGTTTTACTCTTTATCAGTGCCATCCATCCAATCATATGTATGGATCGCTCTGCACTTTATATAGGTATAGCGCCATCTACATCTCGTAGGGTTGTGTGGGGATTTTTGTCTTTCGACAGTTCCTGGCCATCGCAGCCTGTAAGTAAGGTAATAGTAGTACGGCATGTGGTTGGGAGGGTGATGTGTGTCAGGACTTCAAATACAGATTTTTCACAAACATATTTTTAGTTTTATTTTGGAAGGCTTGTAAACGCTTTTTCTTCTTTTCTTCTTTTTCTTGTTCTTCTTCTTCTCCTCCTTTTTCTTCTCCTTCTTCTTCTTCTTCTTCCTCTTTTTCTTTAAGCTCTTTTTCTTCTTCTCCTTCCCCGCCTTCTTCTTCTTCTTCTTCTCCTCCACATTCTTCTATCTTCTTCTTCTTCTTCTTCTTCTTCTTCTTCGTCTTCTTCTCCTCCACCTTCCTCTTCTCCCTCTTCTTCTTTAAGCTCTTTTTCTTCTTCTTCTTCCCCTTCTTCTTCTTCGTCTTCGTCTTTTTTAAAGATCATATTCTTCTTTCTCTTCTTCATGCTGTAGTGTAGTTGTTCAGGGGTACTTGACGGAAATGCAAATCGAATCAAATTAGATAAGACTAGCACCAAACTGGTGGAAACACTCGCAGAAGTTGGTTGCACAGACATCCCTTTGAAAGAGTTTAAATAAAACTTCAGTTGCTTTTTTTTGGGGGGGGGGGGGGGTTGGGGTGGCTTTCCAGATTAAAGAAAACCGACCACGCAAAAAGGATTTAATATAATTCGTCAAACTGAAAAATTGTCCAAGTGAAATGTTACTTCAAATCTAGGTATTCAGTCAGCCCGTATGGCGCCAACTTTGACAAGAATACAGTCGCTTCATGACTATGGCATTGGTCTGTCTCCTTGGTTCACGCTCAAACTCAAGACACATTCCCGGTTACCGGTTGTTTTGTTTGTTTGTCGTTCTTTTGTTGTTGTTGGGTGTTTTGTTGTTGTTTTTTAGGGGGGCAAAGTGAAAAGCAATCCTTTGTAACTGTAACCTAAAATAATAATAAATAATAATATTGGGTATTTTTATAATTACATAGGGGCAGAGTCCTTAACTGGGAAATCCTCCCCCTTTTTTTCCTGGCTCGCTCTTACACCAAAGCCAAAGAACCTATACAGTATAAACTGTGTTCTTTATATACCTACATTGTGATTGTTCTTGTTTATTGACATTTGATAGATGAAATGATTGGAGTCAACTGAAGAGCTTTCGATATTGCGCATTGAAAACTGCAAATGTCAGCATTACTATTGTGTTGGGTTTTTTTCTCCATTTCCGGTCCATTTCACGTAATGGAACATGTATGTGAACCATACCGTTTGTCATCTTTGTTCTGATTTGGCGGGTTCTTTAATGTGCGCTGACAGTTTATCTGGTAATTCGCAGTTCGAACAAATCACACTTATTGAATTTGAATTGAAGTGGTCATTTCTTGAGATTCGTATCCTTGGTTCAATTCCCAAGTCACTACATCTGTCGCTTGTTGCTTCCCTTAATCACATCACATCGTAGTCTTATCTTCAAACCGTGTCTTTGTTTTTTTCCACCGTCCGCGTCTATGACATTTCCTGGATCCGCCTTAGAGGGAGACTTCTTGTTTTGGGAGCTAGCTATATAAACTTCAGCCCCAAATAAACAAGTGCATTTAATTGGATGAAGAAGACAGAGAAATGAAAGAAAAGTATGAAGGAAATCAAACAAGTAATGCTCAAAGATACGCCCTTTCAGTGGCGGATCTACATAGGGGGAAAACCTGTCCGTGCCCTCTCTTTTGAAACTGGCATAATACAAAAAAATGGCCCCTTAATTGTGTACTTTTCCGGCTCTGTGCCCCCTCTTTTGCAAAATCCTGGATCCGCCCCTGTGCCCTTTAATGCTATAAAATGACCGATCACTAAAGACAAATTGGCAACTTGGTCATGAACCTGTGACACCATAAGGACACTAGTGATCATTTGTCTCCTATATTATTTTAGCATGTATTTCCAAATTTGTTTTCAATGACCGCTTGGGGCCTGTCCCAATTACAATAAGATTTTTTTGTTAAATCTATTTTCATAGTAGGTTTGTGATTTACAAATCTTAGATGTGGACCTTTCGACAAGCCCAAAAGGTGAAATCAGAGTGTCAAAGAATGACCCAGTTAATATAGCTTACAAATAATGTCTTGAAAACAAACTATAACTTTGTTATTTACATCGGTTGTCATCTGTTTTAAAGATTCTTTAATACTTGGGGTCAAGATCAGAATAGGAAGACGTGTGTGAAATGTATGTGAAATGAGAGAGGGAAGAATGAGAAGGTAGAAAAGGAGACGGTATGATGAGGGGAAAAGGAAGATTCAAATGAGAGATGATGAAAATGGCAGGAATAAGAGATGGAGAGAGAGAGGGGGGGGTGGGAGGGGGGAGGGGGTAGAGACTTAAGGATGAGGGTCCTGAATTCACATATTCTACTCAGAGCAAGAAAATTGGAATTCACAAAGAACTGAGACGAAAGTTCCGTAAAAGTTTTCAATTTGTTCAGATCCATTAAATAACAATCATTCCCTCACTTTCGCCATGTGACAAATATTGTTTAATTTTCGGTCGTATAATAGGTTTATTACGCAATTGGGTTGGACGGCGGGCTCTAACAGATGCTTTAGGGTTCAATTAAAACGATCAAGATATTAAATGTCCTTTGGCAAGACATTAATCTACATTTGCCACTCTCTACCCAGGTGTAGTAAATGGGTACCCGGTAGGAATTTATTCCTTGAAATGGTGTGAGCACCGAATTCGGTAGCCTAGCTACAGCCGGGGTAATAATACTTCGGCGCTTAGAAACATTTGTATTAAGCGCATTATAAATGCAATGTATTATTATTATTATTATTATAAACTGATTAAGGTATATCTAACCGATTGGGCTATTGAACTGATTAAGAAATTTAATTAATTAAAGAGAAATCCAACCTTCATAGCAAGTTGCTTTGAGAGAAAGAGGAAAAATCAGAGAAGCAGATTGGTAAAAGTTTGAACGAAATTGGACAAGCAATAAGAAAGTTATAAATTTTTGAAAGTTGTAATCACTATACATATGGGAATTTCAAATTGGCCGAATAGGTAATGTCACTGTGATGTAGCTGTGGACAACTCCCCCATTCGCTCCAACACACAAAATGACTAAAATGTCACTTTTATCAAAATGTATTACTCATTAGGATCTTTTTCTTTCATGAGGACCTATAACAATATGCTATCTCCAATATATTTTGACTACTGCCCCGATAGTGGATAACTGAAACTGATATAACTCACTATTGGGAAGAGAAAGGGGAAAGGAGGGAAAGAAAGTTTAGACACCAAAATAAGATTATTTAGGTGACAATCTAGAATATACGATGAGATTAAATTATTCGACCATGAAGTTCATAAAAGGTAACGTCCTAATGCAGAACAGAGGATTGTTGATTATTTACAGGCTTATTCTGGGGAATAATGCAAATTCTTTGAAATTTCTAAATAATATAGTACAGTAAGTTGTCAAAAGAACGATCAAAACAGCAATCGAAATACCAGCTCAAAAAGTGCAGCAGCAGTATAAATGAAACTCGAGATTGTTTGGTTGAAAGCTTCTAAATCCATCCGTTCCATCATATTATATATTTCCCATCATATTCTGTTCTCTTGAAAAAAAAAACTTTTTTCTTTTCCTATTTTCCTCCACCCGCACCTGTTGCGCATTTCCTATCCCAGAGAACTCGGTAAGTAATGTCGTGAAGAATTTGTCCCGACACAAACAATGTCAGTCTCTCGGCAGGGGACAGCCGGCTGCTCTGCCGGCGTAACCGTGGGTATGCTACCAGTCGATTCCAACCAGGCATTTCATTACTTTACAAGAGGCAATGATCATGACTGAAGCGACTGTATTATTTGTATGACCAAGGAGTTATCACAGATGGACTAAATAGGAAACTTTACTTCTGATATTTTCAATTAATAGCTTTTACTTAATAATCAAACGGAAATCGTTTTTCATTATTTCACACAAAAACTGACAACTCCCAGCTTCAATATCCACTCTATTTCGTGCAGCCTAATGGGGTGTTGCAAGAAAGTTGCAATCAATTGCAAATTGTAAAGCAAATTAGAACAACCATTCTGAATGGTTCAGAGTCTGCCCATTCAAGAAGATGCGCTTGCAACAATGATTTTGATTGGTCAGTACCGATCAGTTGCAACTTGCAATCAATCACAACTTTCTTGCAACACCCCATTATGCAGGTAATTATGATGCTGAACAGACCGTCTTGTGCGCTTATATCAAATGATCATGGGAATATTATGTTTTAACCCCCAAACAAACAAACAAACACGTAAACAAACTTATCAAAAACTCAGGGCCGATCATGTTGAACAATCTCTCGAATACCTTGAAATGCAGCCAAAGTCGTTCAGTTTTTAAACGAACATAATTATAAAACTCATCTTTTAAATTTATGTTAATTTGCCTTCTCCCTTCCTCTCCTATTCCCTTTTCCCACCCGTTTGTTTTCATATTGTAGTTCTACTTTAGTCGCTGTTCTATTAATTGTTTATAGTTTCTATTCCGTGAAATTTGATTTATATACTCAATGCATTGACCTTAGAAAGGCCTGTATACAGGAATAGGCGCAGGCCTATGTCAATCCTACCACTATCTGTTTATACTTGTGTTGTATTCTTGTTTGTCTGTTGAATGTTCTGTATATTTTTAAGTCAGATTGTTGAAAATAAAACCTGAAACTTAAACAAACAAACAAACAAACAAACAAATAAAACAAAACAAAACAAAAATATAATGATAGGAAAGTTAGGATATCATACATTGCTCGTTTTATCAATTTCATCGCTTTTAAAAAAGACCATTTAACACATGTATGCTCAAGACACCACGAGGCATCTACTAAGAACCAATGGAACTGTCCAAAGTAACAGTTTTCTGGTGTTGCACCACTCACCCTGGCTTTGCAAGGAGCTGAAAACATTTCTTCTGACCAGTCATGCCAGTTATGCCAGTGTACCCATTTATCGTAACCTATTTATAACCCTTTGATAGATGACATGCCCAGCGGTATTTGGGAATGGGACTCGAATGAGGCTCGAACCGCGGACCATCCGCTTCACCACAAAACAATATTAGGAATCTGAACTTTGACACATCCAAAAGTATTAACTGGTGATACTTTCTTGGATGTGTCATAAATCAAATTCCTGAAATGAGTGATTTAAATCATACTTGTGAATTTGTTCAGTATATACCTCCAATATGAGGTCTGTTTGGCTCTTTTTAGGTTGAATAATGGATAATGTTAAACTAGAATTTATATAGAAACCGGGGAAACAACTTGGACCATTAACATCCTTTGGAACCATTATATTGATTGCAATTTTCAACAGATATATCATTTCTATTCCAGGGAAATCAGAAGGGAGGGAGAAAGATATAGATCGACTGAGCCCAGCACAACGTTTTTTCTCATAGATCTTACAGCTCTCTTTCTCCCTTTCTTCTTGCCTCACCATTGTTATGTTAACTATGACAACTTTTTTTTTGTTGTCTATAATACACATTATTATTGCATTTTCTACGGAGTTAAGATTAGTATCTGTATGTTTTTATACGCATGCACTGATAATATCGCTGGCATGGTGGAGTTCTATAATATATAAACATTTTTTTTCTGATCACCTTCCCCCTCTCCTTCTCTCGTTGTCTCCCTGTTCTGTCAGGGCGGGACTGGGCTGTGGCCGCTGGGAATGTGCTGTGTTCTGGGCTCGGCCGACGGGGAAAATTTTCTTCGTTGTCCGTGCTTTGGGGTGTGGCGCGTCCCTTTTTTCCGGCCATGGTCCCGTCTTGCTCGGTCGGGCAGCGGTGGGGGGGGGGGGGGGGGGGGGGGGGGGGGGGGGGGTGTTGAGGGAAATGGCTGGGAGAGAGGAGGGGAGTGCTATAGACCCCAGACTATGTACGATTTAAATCGGATGACCAAACAATAGGTTTTCAATACATTCTTTACAAACTTGAGCAAGTTAGCTGGCATTATAACAAGCTTATTTATTCTTTTGTAGTAGACTTATACTCTCTAATCTGTTTCTTCTCTTTTTTTCATTTTGGATCTTGTCTGGCTTTTCCCAGATCAGGCACGCCTGTTATTCGCTTGTGTGATGTGTATGGTACAACCACCTAACTATGGTGGGCCATCGTATTCACAATTCGCGTGGTTGATACGTATCCCCTCACCAGATACGTATCCCAATTGACCTATCAGGAGCCTCACACAATAGATACGTATCCTTATACTAGCGCATACGTATCCAAAATAGTCTCATACGTATCCACCATATTTATGATACGTATCGTGCGATCTACATACGTATCGCATTTACAGGGATACGTATCCCGTTGTTTTTGATACGTATCACATTGTTTCGGGATACGTATCTCGAGTTCTTGATACGTATCGCATTGTTTGGTGGGGATACGTATCGGATTGTAACGGGATACGTATCAAGACCAACTGACCAATCAAAAGCCGCGTTTTATAACCAACTAATTATTCTCGCCGGCTAGCTGCTATAGAAGTCAGACAGTGCGCAATACAGTCAATCATTTCGGACATCGATGCATTGTTCGTATTAGAACTAGTCTCACTGCAGCGGTCTGCAGTGAGAATATTATAGCCATATTTCATATAGTTTTTGTAAATCATAAGATAAGATAAGATAAGATAAGATTTTATTCACTCTATCGACCCCCTCTCGGGGTATGAGAGCACAACATACTTACAATAATATAAATGGTATATTGAATACTTGCACATGGGTATATAGTTTACATATTAAACAACATTTCTCACGAAACATTAAAAAAACAGAAACAACAATAAATATATATATATATATATATATATACAGTGTAAATACAACTAAAGTACTAGACGTATAGGGTTTTTAACTATTCTACCACTACGTGTAACTTCCTGACTTTGATTGTCACCTACAACATCAACAACTCCATCCTCTTTTGATTTACATGTAAATTGCTGCATAATAATTTTAACAAATTTAACAAGCTTTTTAAGATGGCAAGCATTTTTTGTAAGAAGAATTTCCGCCATTACTGTTGTATTTGGCCTATGTATATTAAAATCAGACAAGTACAGTTTTCTCTCATTAATAAAAAATGGGCAAACAAGCAAATAATGATATTCATCACCAATATCTAATGATGTACAGAGTGTGCATAGACTTTCATTTAACATATTCAGAGTTGAAACGACTGTTATTAACTGGTAATCTATGTGTTCGACATCTAAACTTACATAATAGTGTTGCATCTGCGCTATTCAAGAGACACAAATATTTTTTCAAACTCTAGCTCAAGTTTAAAAATCCTATAATTAAGGCACACCCGATTCGACCAGGTTGCTGCTCGCCATTCCTGCTTAAACATATCAGCTAGTCTCAAACGTAATGCACCTAAAATCCAATCGGTATTAAAACCATTGCCCTGAGAAAGCCACACATTAGTAATCCTGCATTATTCAATATGTTTTCAATACATGTAAGCCAGGATGATACAAAATCTATCTCCTCATTTTCATGTAATCTTCTTATTAGTCTGTATAATAAAAAAGTATATTTTGACTGTTCTCCCTTGACTATTCTTAACCAAAAACCAATCATTCTACATTTAACATAATTAATTATTACACAACGACCAGTTTCACCATATACCATAGTATCATAGATTTTTGTGATATTTTTAGTTATGGGACTCTTGTTCATCTTTTGCCTATCTCTAATCCCTTTGTACATGAAAGCCCATAGGAGGTGCCCTGTGTTATAGTATATGGGGAGAAATACTAATTTGTAATGCACACAGTCTGCACACCTTCATTGTTTAAATTGTATATGTTGGCCAAGTTCATTGTATACTGGGTGTTAAGCCCTGGATAGTACCAGTACCCTTAATAGTCCGAGAATAGCCTTTAGGTCTGCTCAGTGAGTCATCTTAGCCAGCTCAGCACCTATGCTCTTCTGATATAGAGAGAAAAAGCTAAAAGCTATCAGTTCAGGCCCGTAACTAGGATTTTTGCGGGGGGGGGGGGGGGGTTCAACATTGGAAAAAGTGGACCTTTCTGAGGGAGCGAAGCGACCGAGTAGGGGTGGCGGGTGGGGGTCAGGGGGCGTGCACCTCGAAGCGTAATCAGAATTATGTGACAGGGGTGGGTCAAACGTGAAGCCCAAACATATGCTACCTCTGTGTAGGATTCCAAATACTGCGAGCGAGTTCAATGTTACGATGTAAACTATTGATAGATAGCATAAAAGGAGGAAGAGGTAGAAATATATATTTGATGTTACATTATTTTACAAACTCATCATCAGTAAAATAGAACTATTAAAGTATTATACCATCGAGTGTTTTTCAAGTACTGAAAGGTCATCTAATGTTTCCTTTTTTGCGTATTAATAAAAATACATTGTCACAGCTAAATGTATCCATATTTAAGAATGAACTATTATCTGAATAATTTCTCATTTCAAAAGGGTCGCTTTGGGGCACATTAAAAAAAACGGATGTAGGGTCTAGTTTATAAAGATTAATTTCAAAACAATCAGTTTAAAATTTGAAAATTATATTTTTTGAGGGAACTCTAATTTGTAGTAAATTTTAAATAAATAAATAAATTGATAAATAAACAAAAATTGAAAAGGCAGTTCATTGGAACTACAAATTATGGAAGAATATAATTTGAAAAGGTATAATCTTTTGCCTAATGACAATATCAAATTAATAATAGGCCAACTTTGTATCACATCTAGAATTCACATCATTGGCATCTTGAATAAAACGGTGGTCATCTATTAGCTTCAATTAGACTATAGCTACCGATTTACTAACGTTATTTTTTTCTTTTAATTTCACAGTTTCTTAAACAAATATTAACTGATTTAAACCCATGTTTATTATGTGGAGAAGTAATTCAATACATGTCGATGAAAAGTCAATGAAAATAAAAAATAACGGAACGATCGTCGCATTGAAGCGACAGCCCAACATGATGCCTCCCTCTAGTGCCTGACTTCTGAAATTGCTGTCTGAGAACGGACATTGCGTAAGGACTAAGGATTTGGCGCGAATAACCACAGAAATCAACAGTAGAATATCGGCTTCACGATAGTTGGTAAATACCCATGCAAATATTACCGAGTGAAAAACTCTTTAAGAAAATCACAAAACTGTCTGACTTCAAGCAGGTTTACGGTACAGTAAGTCTGTACGCTAGCGGATCCGGGGGGCGAATCGGCCGCGGCCCTCCCCCCCCCCCCCCCCTATTGGCGGCGAAAAAAAAAGAAAAAAGAGGGGAAAAGAAAAAAAAAGAAGAAGAAAGGAGGAAGGAAAGAAGGAGAAAAGGGGAAATAAAATAAAGAACGAAGATGAGGAGGAAAAGAAAGAAAGAAAGAAAGAATTAGGGGCAAATGAAGAAAAATCTTAATCCTTACGGATTATGCGCCCCTAATATAGATTTTGAAGGTCTGAATTGCACAAAAATTTTCCAAAGCTCGGTCGCTTTGCAGACTCGCACAATTATTTTCTTTCAGGATCTCCTAATTTTGTGCCCTCAGTATCAGTGGCGTATCTAGGGGGACGGGGGGCACGTGCCCCGGGCCGCACTTGGAGGGGGCGCAAAAACGCAAAAGAGAACGGAACCGGGGTAAATGAAGAAAAATCATAATGCTTACGGATTATGCGCCCCCCCCCCCCCCAATCCGAACGGTTAATGCATTAGAAATACAGTTTTTGAGGGTTGGAAATGCAAAATTTTTCTAAAGCTCAGTTGCTTTGCTCCCTTGCCTAATTATTAGCTTTAAGGATCTCGTAATTTTGCGCCCCCCCCCCCCCCCCCGTATATAGTTCTCAAACAGCTTAAAGGGTTAACAATTTGAAAAATAAAAATGTATTTGTCGTTGTTCTGCTCGCTATCATGTAATAAGTTTCATCTGAATCTTGCTAGATATAGGGCCTATTTGCAACATTTGAATGAAATCCAAACTTTCCGTCGCCTTGCTGAATTTCTCAACTACTTCTCAAGGGTTTTCGTTAACTTTGCTCCCAGTTTTAGAAGTGAGTGAATAGAAAACCGTTTATCAATGCACAAAATTTCCTGGGTAAAATGCAGAGGGAATTACGTTTTTTAGGGTTAAAAATTAAAAATTGCCGCTCGGTCGCCTTGCTCCCTCACTTCTACAATAACTTAAATAAGTTTGGGTACTCGGGGGTTGGGGCAAAACTTAATTGCTTGCCCGGGCGCCATAATCCCTATAGATACGCCACTGCCCAGTATATATTTCTTAAAAAGCTTAAAGGGTTCTGAATTTGAAAAAATAAAGATGTAATTGCTTTGCTCACAGACCTTTTCTAATGATATATCATATAAGTTTCATACGACCCTGCTATATTTTGGGCCCCAATATAGGATAAAGTGTATAAAACATCATTTGCAAAGGTTCAACTTTTGAAAGGAATCTCAAATTCAGGTAGGCTTGCTGATTTTATCGACTCTTTCTCAAGCCTATAGGCTAGGGTTTTTGTTGCTTTTGCTCCCGATATAAAGAAGTGAGTGAACAGAAAACCGTTTTTTAATCAATATATTCAATTTGAGCTTCTCTACCGCTCAACTGCGGTGGTCAATTGCAAAATTTCCTGGGTAAAATGCACAAGAAATTGCGTTGTTTCCGGTTATAACATTTTTTCGCTCGGTCGCTTTGCTCCCTCGCTTGTACAATAACGTTGGTAAGTTAAGGCACTCTGAGGGGGGGGGGGGGGGGGTGTAACTTCATTGTTTGCCCCGGGCCCCCAATCATGAACACGGATCGACACCCCTGGTTGGAGGTGATTTAATCTATATATAAATCAGTTTAATTAAATTCTAGATTATTTTTGAAGGTAGCTTCCAGATTTTGTCAAATTTTCAACCCTTGTACAGGAGTCAATTTGTATGTGATGTCCTTACAATGCTTTGGGCAATTGATAAGGAATTCAGACTAGCAACCAGGGCTGTTGAACCATGAACATTAAAGCAATGCTCCACATGCACAGGCCTATATGGTTAGGACACACTCACTTAAACGTTCATTGACTCCTTTGTCAGGGGTGGCGCAAGGGTATTTTCATAGGAGGGGCAAGACGACCCGCAGACAACGTTATTATAAGCCTACGCACACCCTTTGCAAAGATGGAAAATTTCTTTTTCATCAGTTCAATTTGGCATACCCTACTCCTACATTCTCTTTAATATCACTTATTAATTTTTTTTTCTATTCTTCCTCTTTTAATTCTATTCTTTGCATAATATGCAGTTCTGCTTTACTCATGAACTGCGTGCGATTAAAGCGAGCCAAACAGTCGAGTTTGGATATAAGTTGGCAGGCATAGTGCCCCCCTGCCCATAACTGAGATTATTGATGTTTTAGATGAACAAAATTATTAATGACGATGATGATGATGATAATGATGATGATAATACAAAAAATATAACCAAAGTAGTTCAAAACAATAGACAATTGATGAATAATCTGATAATGAAAATCAAAGCTGGTGTGCACCTCCATTGACCGACCCGCAACTGGGTCATTCCAACGAATTATACATGTATATTGAAATAAAAAAGAGCCCATTGGCGGATCCAGGGGGGGGGGGGGCACTTCCGGCCCTTGCCCCCCCCCCCCTTTTACAATGAAGACCCTTTTTTTTCCTTTTTTTATCTTTTTTTTGCTTGTCAGGGAATTATGGAGGAAAAGTGGACCCCCATAACCCCTTTCTGAGCTAATTTTGAAGGTTTGGCGAATTTTTTTTTTTTGTAATGAGTTGATGTAATTGGTGATTAAACTTTGCAATTTTCAAATTTCCGCCCCCCCCCCCCATTGGGAAATCCTGGACCCCCCCCCCCCCCCCCCCCCTGCTGTATACTATTGACGTGATCGCGGTGCAGGCTCCAAAGAAGTCGATCCAAGTTGGCTGCGGCACGACGAGCCTGCACCGCGATCACGTCGATAGTATACAGACTTACTGTACTTAGCTGCATGCCTAGCTCGGGCGAGAATAATTAGTCGGTTATAAAACGCGGCTTTTGATTGGTCAGTGGGTCTTGATACGTATCCCATACAATGCGATACGTATCAAGAACTTGCGATACGTATCCCCACCAAACAGTGCGATACGTATCAAGAACTCGAGATACGTATCCCGAAACAATGTGATACGTATCAAAAACAACGGGATACGTATCCCTGTAAATGCGATACGTATGTAGATCGCACGATACGTATCATAAATATGGTGGATACGTATGAGACTTTTTTGGATACGTATGCGCTAGTATAAGGATACGTATCTATTGTGTGAGGCTCCTGATAGGTCAATTGGGATACGTATCTGGAGAGGGGATACGTATCAACCACGCGAATTGTGAATACGATGGCCCACCATACCTAATGCTATGGTCAGACGGACAGATACGCGCGATACGCATGTCTGCGGATGTGCATCCGTAAAAATCCGTAGAAATCCGCAGCAATCCGTATCATGCGTATCATCCGTAAGTGCATCCGTAAAAATCCGTGGGAGTGCGCAGGAATCGAGGTCTTCCGCGAAAAAGTTTTGAAAATCTCAAAATTATTTTAAATTTCCCGCGCAAGGTCTTTTGCGCAGAATTTAGGTAGAATTTGCGTATTGTTCCGTATCATGCGTATTGATCCGTATCTTTGCGTATTTTTGCGTAAAACGTCCGTATCCATCCGTAACCTAATCCGCAGGATCCGCAGACATACGCAGATCCGCAGCGTGAATTTTGAAAATCTCAAAATTCTGCTGCGGATGAAATATACGTAAGCATCCGCAAAATATACGTTATCCATACATAAACTACGTAACTCATACGTATCGTCCGTAAGTCATCCGTAAGTCGTCCGTGACATGTGTCAGCGGGTTGGCAGCGGATGGGCTCATCAACAGGTTTTACCCGTAACATCCGTAATTCATACGTAACATCCGTAACTAATCCGTATCGTCCGCAGAATATAGGTAACTTTTGCTCAAATTTGCGTTATTTGGGGGTAAAAATTACGCATTTTCATTATCCAAATATACGCAGGCATCCGCAGGTCCGTAACATGGCCGTGTGACTGTAGCATAACTGTCCGCAATCCCATACGTAATATCCATTCAGTTAACCTATCATCATTTTGTAGTATAATCTATCCGTGAAAAGCTTAACTTGTCCATCCCATGCAGTAGCTAGGATACTGATTTTGTAAAACTTAACCCAATTACATGATTTTGTTGCAAATTTCCTTTTTCGAATTATGTTGATTGTGATATATCAGATATATTCTTTTCCCCCACGGGTATTTCACTCTTCGTCACAATGACTTCTTTTCTTCATTTGACCACAAAGTGCTTCTAGATACTGTTAACAACGAATTATCAAAAATGGATCAGAGCTAACAAACTATCACTCAATCTCAAAAAAACAAATTATGTTCTTCAGTAATTCATTAGATTCATTATCCTCTGATGTCATTTTAGATGACACTCCTTTCCAATGTGTTTCCCACACCAAGTTTTTGGGTGTTATAGTAGATATTAAGCTCTCATTGAAATGTCACATTGATAATATATGTACAACAATTTCACGCAATATTGGCGTGATCTATAGACTTAAATCACTTCTTCCTCGTTCGTCATTATTAATGCTTTACTCTTCCTTGATCCAACCATATTGACTTACGGCCTTTTGGTTTGGGGTAATACTCACCAGACTTTCCTGAACAAGGTCTCTTTATTACAAAAGAAAGCAATTCGTATTATGTAATTCTCCAATACGATCTCATACTAATCCTTTATTTCTGGATAACAAAATATTAAAAATAAGGGATTTGTATTATTTTCAATTAGGTCAATTTATGTATAAATATATTAAGAACATATTACCAGATGCATTTCTTGATATGTTCGTTAAAAATGATTTAATTCACAAATATCCTACAAGGCAATCGGATAAGTTCCATCTACCCCTACTTAGATCATGTTTCGCTCAAAATACATTTATTTTTGAAGGCCCTAAATATTGGAATGCACTACCCAGTGAACTGAAGACTGCCCCATCCCTTAACATTTTCAAGAAAAGATTAAAAAAGTTCTTGCTTGCTTCATACAACACCTAACTATAGTGCGTTATCCTCTTTATGTCTTCCATCCCATTCAATTCCGTTCTCACTCCATTTAATCTTTTATTTGCCTCGCCTTAAACTCGTAGTATTTATTTGGTCATGGAATTTGTGCGCTATCTTCTATCTCCTTGGTCTCTCACTCCATTCAACATGCAGCTTGTCCCTTCTTGTGAATGTCTGGTACTGTGTGTTGCTCTTTAATGTTCTATGTTGGCTTTTCTTGAGTATACTTCAATTGCAATTACCAATTATGTTATACTCTCTTGAGAACTCTTTCGTTCTTTTTTTTTCTCGCTTCATGAAAATTCTCAACAAAGATTGGTAATATTTTTCCCCTTGTTTTTTTATACATGCATTACAATAATGTTCAATCTCGGGGTCCACGTACAGTTTACAAGCTTTGCTTTTCAAGTGGACACCTCCATTTCCAATGTTTACTTTGTCCAATGAGAATGTACCTTCAATGCCTTATTCAATGTCATTGATTTTATAGTCACACAAGATTTTATTCTTTTGAATTGTACATGGATATTATAATTGTATTATTTACTGAATATTGATTTGTATTGATTTGTATTGTTGCTGGAAATGGAAATAAACTAAACTGAAACTGAAACTTTAGTTAAACTCGACATGAGACGCTAGACGGAGCGTATACTATAGGTAGGGTTTAAATTTTAGGAGAATACGGACCTATACTACCATGACTACCACTATACTGCGTGTACATGTGTGACATGGTGTACTACGTTTGACACTCTGTAGCAAAGGACCTTCGTAAAATCAACAAAAGACAATGTCAATAGCCTTGCCCTCGGTACTGCGAACACGACAATGACTATTACATAATCATAATCCAGGGAGACCCCACCCCCCTTCTCCCCGCATAATAGTATAGACAGTAATTAAAAGGCAGTACAATCTGTCAGGATATCCTCAGGGTATTGATATTGTCTCTTGGCTGAAGTTTATTCCTCGAAAGTCCTTGTTTATTGTGTGACAGCAATGAGCAAGTCCTAAAATGAAAGCTATTCCACTTCGATCGTCAGTTTGTTTGTAAGAAACGTTGCAGAACAGTGCTGCAGATTTAGAAGCAAAACTGACGTCTGTGAGTATGCGAGAGGGTTTTTCGTTTCAATAAACAGATAAAGCTAATCAGATCTTGGGTGGGACAGATATTTAGGTTGGTCCAGGGTTACTTATGTGATATGGTCATATTAGAATAGACATTGAATTCCCCATGATTTTCATGATATTTCTACACAGAGGCGTCAATCAATCTTCAGGAACCGTTATAGGGGATCAATTGTCCGTTTCACTTCATAGGCGACACAGGTGATTATTGTAACAAAAAGTGGAATAACTCGATTACAATTATTACGCTGCAGTCTGCACACCACCACTGACCACGTACTGAATACACAACCGTTGAAGAGTATTAACTGAAGAGTTTTCCATGGTATATAAAACATGTTCCCACTGTTTTTTGATAAATATTGAATGTGAAAATAAGCTGGAATTTAAAACAAAGAACAATCAAGCAATGGACTCACCGTCATCTTCGAGAGCACAAGTAGAGGAAGTCTTTGACTTCCACCTTCAGTCGATGGAAACACAAGAACTGCGGCGCAGAAACAAACAAAAATATATTGTGAGTTCTTCAAGTTGATCGAGAATCCAGCTGTGTTTTGTCCCAGGCATTCAGGATATTGGTCAAAGCAGCAGACAACAATTGGAAGAGCCACGAGAACAGGTAGAGATTTCTTGGTTGATTTTTTCCCCTCCAATTTCTTCTCAACAATTAAAAAAATTACAGGACATCGGCAAATATTTTGATGAAAACAGCACAAATCCGTTAAAAAAAGGTGCATATACAGATGTTTGTTTGCAATTAGTACACACGCGATAAATAGTTGATTCAGTTGATTTATATGTTCATGATTATTGTAGAAAAAGTAGCAGACGATCAGACTAACTTGACGGTAGGAGACTTTAATTGTCGCGGTAATTATCAGAAGCGTGTATATACTGAAAAAATACCAAATGTACTGTGACCGGGAGGAATTCTCCCCTGCTACTTTTACAACAAACTTTTCTTCCTCTCTCTCTCTCTCTCTCTTATTTTTACGTTGGACCAATCGGAAAGAAGTAATGATGACGTCACAGTCATTAGACCAATAAGGATAAAGGGGAATTCACACCGAACACGACAAACGAGACGACTACACGACATGAACGACTTTCTAAAAAACCGCTCTAATGCAAACCCTTATAAATTATATGGCACCGTGCACACTGCCACGACATCTTTCGAAACGCCGTGCACGACGTTTTTAGGGGGGATTCACACCAACACGACAAACTACAAGCGACACGACACTTTGACATGCTACACGACAGTGCACACGGCACACGACATTCGTTAAAAAGTCTTGCTCGAGAGGTGGTGATGTGGTCTCCGATGATCAGAATGTCGTGATAGAATTCGTTTGAAATCCATCATGTAGTCATGAAAATAATTCCAAAGATGAGACGGAAGTTTTATATAATGTTGAAATAATTTCTTTATTTGGGTTTTCTAAAAGTTGTTAAATTGGTCAAGTGACTATGTCGAAGAATTACATAAGTGATCTTTGTTGTTGCCTATGTTGCCTATTCATAATAATTCCAGCTTTTTTTTTTTGTTCTCCATAATATTGACTATGTTGAAGAAGTAGATCTAAATATGTCATCATCTACGTAAAATTAATGATCTCTGTTAATAATAATATTGTATATATAACGATGAGATTGTCCATGACACATTGTTGGTCACTCATTTAACGTGAACCCAGTGATATAATATGCATATTCCCCCTCCTATTAAAAAAGTATTCTTTCTGCAATCACTTAACTCACTGGTGTAGCTAGAAAAGAAGAAATATGGGGAAAGTGAACGTGAAAATAAGAAGATAGGACTCCTCACCCTCCCCTTGGCCTTATTACTTCCCATTCCATCCGAGTAAGATCGGTACCCCCCCCCCCCTCCCGCCACCCCCCCCCCCCCCCTCAATGGTGGGACCAGAGTAAATTTCTTAGATTTTGCTGTTTAGTACGCTTTAGACACAAACAATTAGAAACAAAAAATGGTTGGATTAGATTTTTTTGCCAGACTACTAAGAAATCATGTATATATGCTTGTAAATAAGTAACAACGGGACCGAAGACTTTAAGTCCTCTCCGAGGGACTTGGTAATGAAGATTAATGGCCTACCAAAGGGCACTCCACTTGGTTTCGAACCCAGGTCCTTCCCGTCACTCAGTGGTAGACCAAAATATATTGAAACAGAGATTTTAACATGCAAATATACATAGAGTTTGACAGATAACTTTTTGAACAAATACAATGATAAACCAATGTCATTTTCCCTTCTGGCTATGAAGTCCCATCTGTTCATAATTGTGCTATCAATATCACTTAAGCAACAACCACATGATGTTTACCCACACTTTAAAACATCCTAACCAACATTCATTATTGGCTTTATGTTGTAATTGAGAGCACTAATCCTCCGAACTAAAATATGATATGATATATGATATGATTGTATTTATTTACCAATAACAAGATAAAATACACTATGATATTTAAAATATTTCCCGGAAAACATTATATAATTACATCATGGTAAAAGCAATGTAATGTTCAATATTTTTTTATCTCTCACTTTCATACAATAAATCTGGTCGGGCACATAATAACCCTGATGTTGGGAATTTTTTCCCCACTTTCATTTTTTTTTCAGTGTGGTAGTATGGTACTATTTTTTTAACCATTTGTCAGTAATATGGAACTATTTAATGCCCTCTTGCAAAGCATTCTCCCTTAAGAGTCCTAACTCTTTCAATATAATGCAGAAAGGTCACTAAATTTATGAACGGTGTGCCGGTAATGGTTCCTGCGAGATGTCTTTCTTTCTTTTTTTTTTAACGGTAGAGGAGAAGAATGCAGGTATCTGGGTTGCATGTACTATATAGAGAATTCAGTGGTAATATCCAAGAATTGGTTTCGGGTTTTTAACTAACAATTCGGAGCGAAATGGATTACGGTCGTCTGCAAACAATTTGTTTATCCCCATTCAACGTTCCATTTGCTTGGCAATAATCCCAATCATTTTCCTCTGTCATAACAGGGAAATGTAACTTCCCTGGTCATAATAACTCCCATTCTTTTTTCTATTAATTATTGATGTGAGTGATAGTTCCCTTAAAGTCAAGCTTCTCGAACTCGAGGAGAATGAAACCATAGGGAGAAATCAAAAAGAGAGGATAAAAGAGAAGCAATTTAAAAAAAAAAGTTCCATCAAAATCGGTTACGAAATGAGAAAGTTATGAAAGTTTGAAAAGTCTCAATTTACCTTCTATGGCGATCCTCAAATTGGCAATGTTGCTTCCAAGTTACAGGTTTAGCAGTACAACTCTCCATATGTTTTGTACACAAAATTTCATATTTTCCCTATTATCTCTCAAGGTGCAGCTTGTCTCCTCCTTAGCTTAAGATATATTCTGGGAAAGTGTATTTGACACAATATACATGTATATATTGTGTTCACAAAAAGACAAGCAGCATCTTTGGAGATAATGGAGAAAATATGAAATTTTGTATACAAAACAATTGAGAGTTGTACTACTGAACCTGCCATTTTTGAAGCAACATTGCCAATTTGAGGATCGCCATAGAAAGTAAATTGAGACTTTTTAAACTTTCATAACTTTTTCATTTTTTGACAGATTTTGACGGAACTTTTTCAATTGCTTCTCTCTATCCTCTCTTTTCATTAAAATGGATATTTCCCCAGGGTTTCATTCTCCATTACTTTACCGCAGAAGCAAATTAACTTAATTCAATTCTCTTTCAATCACTAGAATATCATAATGTAAGACAGGTGAATGACCACCTACAGTAGCGAATAATGCGGGCAAAACTGAATAATTTTTTTCGTTAAGAATTATTCTGTATGGAAGCTCTCGAAATGGAGCATGAGGCAGGTGACTCATTTTTCAGAGAAGCGGTGACAGTCTCATGTTAGGGGCGATGTATTTTTTTTCTCTCACTCTCGACCTAGTGGAGGAAACCATTATAAGCAACCGCGTAACTAGGATTTAATTTCAGGAGGGGGTGCAGCTTTGACGTTTTATCAAATTTTGAAAGATATCGGCTCGTATCACCCTTTTATGCTTTCTATCCCCCTCCCCGCTTTTTCGCTCTCGCTTTTTTTTTTTAGTTGGCGTTTTTTTGTTTGTTTTGTTTTGCTGTTGGTTTTTTGGGGGGGGCACCGCGCCACCGCCCATGGCTACGCGCCTGCATATAAGTTCAGTGTACATAGTACATTTTGGCACTTGCTCATTGCTATAGATTTGCTAATAGGTAATTAGCTTGAACTCCTTTCGGCCCCAAAGGACATGCAGGTTTTCATTGATGTTGACAAAATGTGTATATGGGTGCGTGTGTGTGTGTGTGTGGGTGGGGGGGGATCTTTGTCTCCTAATAAAACTCATGAAAATCTAGTCACTAAACGCCGAAATTTATTGTATGATTGTGAGTTTTCTAAACCAATTCCCCTAATACTGCGTTTACGCTCACATGCCTTTTCATGGCAAGATCATTTCCATTAATTTTGAAGCTATAGATTTACGGAGGCAATTGCCGACTTGTGACTTTGGATGGAGAATGTTTAACCCTTTAACTGTACTGGGGGGGGGGGGGGGGGGGGGCTGGGGCAACTTTCTGACATTTTTCTTTCAAGTTTTGACACCAAGTCTACAAAAATCGGTCATACCGATAACGAGGAACTGGCTCTTTTATGACCCCATGTCAGCCCAAAAACGGAGAATTTCTGAGTTTTGTGCGCAAAACGAATGGGAAACTCCATTTCTTCATGTTCCTACTTTATTACTTATAATTTCTTCTTTAAGCTGTAATTATCATCTATTCTAACTGAATATTGTTTCATAAAACACTCTGAAACAGAAGACATGAAAAAACAATAGGAAAGTTAAAGTTGAAAAACAAAGAAAATACATACGAAATTTGTACATCAATAGAATTTTATGGTTTAGAAAGAACTTCTTGCATTAAAATTTTATCTCCAAGGCCTTTATTAGTATTTTCAATGAACCCATTCACTCATTCATTTATGCACAAAGACAATCGAAACGTGAAAATTGATTTTGGTTCAGTCATATAATTTAGTTTATTTGTGTACTCTTTACTAATGCATATACATAAATTACTGAAGAAATATGGAAATAGGTAAAAATATGAAATAAAATGATTCTTTTTTTAAAGCAATACCCAAGGGAAAAAAGTATGTAAGTTATCGTCTGTTTGGAGCCAGAAGGGCATTCACTCATACACTCTACCACAGAGTTAACGCTCTTCTGGCTCTAAACAGACGATATAAAACTTAATGAAACAACTTAACTGTAACCTTCTAGTTCACATTCTAGCAAAAAACTGATCACAAAGGTGAGATCATTTAAAGGAAAAACAAACATTTCAATGCGGATAACTTTAAAATATGTTTGAAATATAACCTTTCCGGAAAGCGATTAAAGTAAAGGCCTGATCAGACCCCACCGATAATGACAATGACGCATAGGGTGAAACCTCGTTATAAAGAACACTGTTATAACAAACTCTCATTATAACAAGCAAATTTTGCTGGTCCCACTTCTTTGTATTCTATTGTTTTTTAGCCCTGATATAACAAGGTTTCAATATAAAGAGGTAATTTTGTTGGCCCCAAGGAGTTTGTTATAACGAGGTTCCACTGTATAATGATAAACAGGGGTACTGATGATAATCAGTACCCCTGTTGTTGTTGAGGATCAGGGGAGCCTTTCATCAAACGTTTTGTCAGTGATTTTTACTGACAAATTTGCTCTCAGCCAATCAGATGCAAGGATTTCAGTAGCTTATAACACTTGTCGGTAAAAATCACTGACAAAACGCTTGATGAAACGCTCCCCAGAACTCAACGATTTATGAAAATGAGCCTCCCTCAATTTTATTATCTTGTTGAGATTGCCTCTGCCACTGAGTCTTTTTGTAGGACAGGCTTCAACGATCAATGCTGTGAGCCAATAATTGCACTCCTTCGATGTGACGTGAGCGGCAGAAGAAAGGGTGGAGGCAGTGTGTGCAGTGTTTGGTTGGCAGAACCAATGATTTCACCGTTGCGAAAAATCAGTGAGGTATGATTACTCTAAAGGTTGAGTTCTGGGAAAGGTGAAAAATAATTTGTGAGCTTTCTCATTCCTGTTTGGAAAAAACATCATCGCAGAAATGTCCCCTGAAAAGGATTTCTCTTCAAATACCCTTATATTCAACATTATCTTTAATCATTGTTGTTATCAGTGACATCTGACCAAGCCTTAATTTTGATTGAATATGCTGGAAACTGAAGTATCAAAAAAACAAAAACAAAACATATATTTCATCTCAATCCCATTTCTGATAAATAAGCAGGTACTATAATGCATGTTTGACAATTAGCTATAATGACTATTTTCTAAAAAGAAGAGACAGTACATAAAATTTAGATAATGAACCTAATACGGTATTTATAAAAAAGCATACGAACAGAGAATTCTCTATGCAATGCGACTTGGAATAGTTTGAAATGCTACATGTAGTGCCAAAATGGTGCAGTGTAAAAATTAGCTGTAAATCTTAGTTCTTACATTGTACCAACATCTAATATAGTTGTACTAATACATGTAAATTAAAAATTAATCCATCTTGGATTTAGAAATCTTTCCTTCAAAAAAAAATCACTTTACAAAGTCATTTCATTATTGCTAAAGCAACAATTTAGTTTTATCCTTGTTCCTATTTTAGTGAAAGTTGGGGAAAAAGATGGTGTATTTCTAACACGTTCTATTACGTAATGACAAACAGGTAGTAAAATCAATCAAGCCTTCACTACATTTGTACATGTATCTTTTTCATAACTTTGAACTGATCATTTGCGGATTAGACATTTCTGGCCCCTGTTTCATAAAACCTGTCATCAAGGACAAGTTGCAATAATTGTTATAAGCTACTGAAATCCTTGCATCTGATTGGCTGAGAGCAAATTTGTCAGTAAAAATCACAGACAAGACAACTTGATGAAACGCCCCTCCCCCACACCAACACCTCCTATTCCTGCTTTGTACAGAAAATTTCATAAATGTTCATTTTCTTAATTTTTGATGAAGGAATAGATTTGTTTCACACAAGTTTTGTTTACAAACATATGAAAATGATTATATCTAAGGTGCATGTATGACTGAATATTTTCCTTAGAGAAAATGGAAATTAATGATTTGGGGGGTACAGGACAACTGGGAGAGGAGCTTGCAAGATGCGGCACGGAGTTGCCAATTTGTGTTTGATTGATTACAACTTCAGCAATGCGTAACTTTCTTATTTCTTATTGGATTTTGTCCAAACTTTCATTGATCTGTTTCTTTAATTTTTCTGCTTCTTTTAAAACCAACTTGTAATCAGGGTGGACTTCCCCTTCAAAATGATTTAGGACACATACACTTTTCCGTCTTTTATTTCCATGATTTTGTCCATTCAGGACACCATATATTAAGCAGTGATATATGTTGACCGACGTAAGGCATCTCAGTGGAACCTGTGTACAAACAGCTCTTTAACCCCTTGACCACTGCCATTCTGTCATTCCCACAGGCTTAGTAAAGGAACCACCTGGTTCCCGTAGGCAAGAGGTTTATGCAAAAACGCATCTAGCCAACCAACAACAGTCCTTCCCTAATTTCGGAAACGAACCAACCATGGCATAGGATACATGCACTGGCATCTAAATGACTACTTCTGGTGCACAACCAACCTCCCTAGCTGGCCCATGGATATCGGTTAAATGACTCTTTATTAGCCAGATGCATTCCTTTACCACTAAGCTTTATACTGTATACGCCACAAATTTTGCAGCCATAAATTTACGTGAATCAGACGAGCCAGTTTATGACGGGCTTGCGCAAAAGCTAAGTGGTGAATTTCTGCCCAGGAGACAACAAATTCAACTACTTATGTTGGCAATATTTAAGCGTGTTGTAAAATTCGCAACCAACTCACAATTCACAAAATTTGCGTATATAAAACTCCCATAAGTATATGCCATATACAGTAACAGATGCACCAAACTTTGCTTGGACAACTAAAGTAGCAGCCTTTGTTGCACATAGCTCATTTTTATACAGAAAAGCTCCCTTTTCCCCCTTCTTATTCATTTATACATGAAACAGTTTAATTTTGCTGCTGCGGCTTTTTTGAAGGTCTTTCTTGTTATGAGTGGACAAGGCTTAAAAACGGATTATAGAGACAATACAGAGATGAGTATCACTTTTTTTTTCTCACATACTGAACTAACAAGAACAATGAAAATTCTCTACATGCGTACAGCTAATCCAAATTTGTTCATACAATGCCGAGACCGCATATACTGTACCGTACTTTGGCAGAGTAGGCCTATATCTTTGTGATTCATCGAGAGTGAAGTTACAAAGACTAGTCTTGATCTCTGTAGCTTAACTTCTGAGGCAACAGGTAAATTGCTTCACAATGAGAATTACCATTACACAATAATCTTTGTATCTTGATTTTGTTACCAATTTGGTAACTTTCTCGTTCTGAGAAGTAGATCACCAGCCACAGTGTTAAAACGGCAACATCGCGATGTGCCTCTAATCAATTGTCTATTATAAGAAATCTTGCAGCTCACTTCTTGTGGAAGTACTCCTCTGTATGGGGGAACTTTTGGGCGTCGTAATCCGGGTCCTGTCGCAGGCGCTGCCTGATGGCACTCTTTATCTGGTCATCGCATGCCTCGGATAGTCCCGGGCTCGTCTGGACGTCGTTCATGAGACGCTCGTCGCTGGTGACAGGGGTTGCTCCCACCGTGCGTATCGCCCTCTGGAGGAGGTTGGAGGCCAGGGGACGAGTGTCGTGACCTACGGCTGGTTTCCTGTCCTGGGAGAGCTGGAAAGTGGAGAGCCAAAGAAGAGAGGAAAGAGTTAGAGGATGCATGACATCATTTTGTCAGAATTTCAACTATGAACCAATTGGATACCATTTAATCATGAAATATTACATATTCCATTCACTCCAGCACATGTTTTCTTCGGCTTCACATCTAACAGATTAAATCCAAACTTTACACCTCACATTTCTTTACGCGATAGACATCACATTCAGTTAGACCTCCAAGCAAAGTAGCACCTTCATTTCTCAACACAAAGGAGGATGGCAAATCAGTTGCCTCATATCTCTGAACAAACAAAGTGCATCATGAGAATTTAGAAATACAAATTTTCATTTGACCGCTTAAAACATACATGTCAAAAAATACCTTTACCCTTTAGTTTAGACTTGGGATTACATAATGTATGCTATGGAAAAGGCAATTTATGAAATATAAATCCAGTTATCATCACTTTGTGTTTAGCTTTCATGAGTACTTGGTAGGAACCTACTATTAAATACTATCTTTCTCCCTCCTGCTTATGTCTCTCCCCATATATGCTCCCTCATCCTCCTCAAAAAAAGGATTTCATGATTTATTTTACCTGACTGCTAAGAAAGCATTTCGTCTGTTTGGAGCCATAAGGGCGTTAACTCCTATACTTTAACACAGAGTTAACACCCTTCTGGCTCTCAACAGATGGTATATAGTATGTATGCTTGTACATTTTGAAAGTAAGTAAGCAACCCGGGGACCGATGGCTATATTCCTCACTGAGAGACTTGGTAATAAGGATTAATGCCTGGTCAACGGGCGCTAGCGCATCCACTTGGTTCCAAACCCATGTCCTCCCAGTTACGAGACCACCGCTCTACGACTGAGCCATCGCACCCCCTCCTTGACTTTTTTCTACCATAGTTGCCTTTTAACTATTTGAAACCATGTCTGACTCTGAGGGCTATTCAGTCTGCCAGCAAATAGAGCATTATTTCTACATTTCAACAAACAGATGCAGAGAGTATTTGTTTAGCCATGCTTTTACATCTGGCAAGACCATAATGCAAAACTAACGGTGAAGAAATCTAGAGGAGGACAGAAGGAAGGATATTGATAAAGGGGAGAGGGAGAAAGATATTTATTGGCTACTGAAAACTAGTGAAAACTTAATCAGGTGTTTTCTCTCTTTCTCTCTCTGTCTTCCTCTTTTTCTATTTTCTCTCCTAGTCACCCACTCAATAATCTCTTCTAGCCTAAATTGCTTCTTAAGTGAATTTAGGTTCCAGCATCCGACTGAATGTGATGCTTACTAAAAACTGGTTGCGGTTGCTAGGAGAACTGCAGGTGGATGACAAATGATTTGGCTTCTGAGAGTCCCTCAACTTTCACCCCATACCCTTTTGACATCTCCCAGCATGATGCTCTACAAGATGGCATAGTTAGACCGGAAAACATTGCGCCATGCCTCTCATATCAAAGTCAGGTTCACACAAAGAAAACTAAACTTTAACTTTTGCTTGTAGTTTCAAAACTTGAAGTTATCTTGTAGTTATTTGGTAGTTTTAGACCGTACGAACGGACTTGTAGTTTCGAAACTTTAAGTTTACTTGTAGTTTTAACGCCGAAACCATGGGTAGCAGGGGGTCCTCCTCGTAGTTACGGACCGTGTAGACAAAATAAACTTTACGTTTAGCAATCTCGTTGTTAACGATGAGCTCTCTGCTCATGTTAAATGACTAACGCTTGACTTTTAGTCGCAGAACAACAAGTGTTGTTGTGTACGACCCATGTGAACCCTTGTCGTTGTTCGTGAGCCGTTGTTTCGTTAACTTAAAGTTTCGGAACTACAAGTCCCGTATGAACATAGCTGTAGATAATAGAATAGAATGCTCCACAACATGACTCTATTGAAAACAGACGAACCCCTGGATGAGTGGATAAAGAAATGAAATAAGAAAACTGAAAGTGTGAGGTTCTAACACCTTAAAAAAGCCAGTGGCTTGAGATTGGAAGGGGATCCATAACATAAATGGCAGTTTCGTGATGAAACAAGTAGGAAAGCATAAAAAAGCAATAAAAGTTATAATATAAAATACAGAACATAAAACAAATATACAATACTAAAAAAGAAAAAATTATATAGAGACATAAGTTATATCACAATTTATTATGTCAGAAGGATGTCATTGGTAGGTGACAAGAAGATGCAGCTTGATTGTGGCTCTAAGAGTTGATGGTGGTCATATCCTTTTTAAATATTAAGGGGTCAAGATTATTCCAGGATTCTGCACCTTTACATTTCATTGACTTTACCCGTCGCAATATCAATCGTGAAGATGGCAAGAAAGTATCATGATCTTTTAGTCTTGTATTTTACGATATGTTTAATCATTGATAATAAAATAAATCATTAAAGACAGCTGGTAACATGTATTAAAGGAGATGTCTGCATAACTAATTTGGAAAAGTAAGTTCAGAAAGAGATTGGCATTACTGGCAAAATCATTACACTTGTAAGACATCGGTCATTATTTACTCTGTGAACCTGAAAAGAGACCTCATGTTTGAGCCCCATATGTACAACTGGGCGTTGTGGCGTGCGCCTGTAATCCAGCTACCAGTGGAAGTTATAAACTGATTCAGCAGACCCAGGTTCGAGACCGAGTCACGTCTTTCGGATGGTGATGTTAAAGGTCGGTCCCAGACGTAAATAATCATATCTGATTGATACACGTCTGTAAAAACCCAATTACACACACACACTTTTGTATAATATGTAATGTAGCTTTGTGAAGCCTGAAAACTTTCATCCTTATTGAAATATAGCAATTCTGTGCCTGGGTACAATTTCTAGTAAAACCTCATTTTTGGATCTGTCCTTTGAAAGGTAATCTTGAGTTCAGGGGAGCGTTTCATCAAGCGTTTTGTCAGTGATTTTATCGAAAACTGTTATAATCTACTGAAATCCTTGCATCCGATTGGCTGCGAGCAAATTTGTCAGCAAATGTCACTGAAAAAACGCTCCCCAGGTATAATTATGAAAAACAACTTCTCACAGAATTAAAGAAGAACTTAAATTACAACTTAATGATAACTGCAAAAAACAATTTTAGTAGAAATTATATACCAGAGGAGTAATGAGCAACAAAAGATGAGATATTATACCAAATTTTTTTCTTTTGTTTTGTTAGCTAGCTCAAGTTGGAGAGCATATTTTTACTGCTTGCAAAGGAGGTTATAAAGACACAAGTTTCATTTTTGGTTTTGATATTGGTGGCACACATGATAAGTGTATTAATTTCTTGTTTTTATGTCTTAATATTTTTATTATGGGATGTAAGTTTTAAAGAGTTGATTTAAATTTTCAGGCTGTTATGTTCTTTGTCAAAGCGAAACACAAAACAGAGTACAGGATAGCAGAAAAAAATAATAAGTTAGCATTGCATTTCAAGAAGTGATCCTTTAATTTAGATTAATACTTAATATCCCTTAGGAAAATGTTAGATTTCCCTTTAATATTCTGGTAGCCTCTATTTATGAGAGAATTGAAAAAATTATTAGACCAAGAATGGTTACTGATAGTGGTATTTTGTGGCAAGAGGGAAATAAAATATCATCAAAGCAAGGTATAATTGCTGGAATTTGGTATTCATTCAACGAAATACAAAGACAAATCCTTGTTATAATTTAGTTTGCTTGTTTGTAAGCTTGTTCTAATAATTTTTTTCCAGGGCTGTATATCTCAAGTTCTGTTGTTATTATTTATGATGTGCTGTATTACAATAAAAAACAAATACAAAAAAAAAAGACACAAGTGCATAAACGGGTCTCATGCATGGAGCCTTATACACTGTACTAGGAAATCTGAGTCATGTTTTCAGGAAATATGATTTCCAGCAAAGTTTTCATAGGCTTATTCATATTTTGCTGGTCTACACACATGTACAAACCCACCCAATGCATGATCAGCCATGGAGTTCCATAAAATGTTGACAATTCAGCCTCCGTCAGGCATCTTTCATCCCCTAACCTAGCATCCCAATGACATACAAGTACTGTTTTAGGTTTTATATTATATTTCAAGTGGATTACTAGAGCCCTGGGATGATTTTATTTTCCTTTGGAGGATTGCCCGTTGTTGTTCTTCAATTTCTTCAGCCAACTTTATAACCCCCCTTTGCAAGCAGTAAAAAAATGCCCTCCAACTTGAGCTAGCTAACAAAACAAGAAAAGTTTGGTACTCTTCAAGATTTGAGATGATATAGCTAGGCAAGAAAAACATGTAGCCGTAACAAAAATGTAAAATATAACAACTTTCAAATTTCACACCATAGCAAACAGACAAAAAGGGGAATCTCAAGAAAAGTAAAGGTAGAGGGGGTGTTTACATATTTTGTGCTTGTCAGCGAATAAGCTTTAGACCCCCCCCCCCCCCATCTTCACCCTTCATAATAGTCAAGCAAAACCCCTGCAGATGAATCAAACATGTAGGTCCGACATTTGTGTAAATAGAAGAATGACAGAAAATAAAATAAAAGGTCATTTGCTTGAAATAGAGAAGTGGGACTGGGAGCAGTGTATAAGATAACTTTTTGTTTGCAAGAGCTCTTTTTAGGTTTGAAAATGTGAAAGTCAGAATTTCTCACAGTGAACTTGATGTAGCCCTCTTCACTGTATTTCTTTTATATCAGAGTTCTGTTTAGTTCTATTTAGCTCTACTAAACCTTACACAAATGTTTTCCCAAGGCTTTAGAAATATATTCATGCCCAATTTAAACATATCAAAGGACTTACATGTATTCAAGGAAAGCTATCATTGGATGTCTTCTTTAGATTTTTTTCAAGAAAATATATTATTGTATTTAATATTCTTTTTATCTTCAACAACAGTTGGTACTCACAACAGGGCCCCGTTACATAAAACTTGTTATCCATAACAACTGCTACATTTCTATGACAAATTTGCTCTCAGCCAATCAGATGCAAGGATTTCAGTAGCTTATTACAGTTATTGCAACTTGTTATTGATAAGAAGTTCTATGAAACAGGGCCCAAACATGGAACCCCCTTGGTACCAATGACTTTCCAAAAAGACGGAATTCTTACATCTACAGGAGGGTGAAGGAGAACTTTCTGAGAGCAGTATTGAAAAATAAGTCAGTGGCATTCCTCATAATATAACCTTGCAGGGTTACAAATTCATTTGGGAGGCATAACTTATTGTAGCAGGTAACAGAAGGGAATATATTTCTTGTTCTCGTTTGACTGACTGGACTACTGATTGTGAAGGACCGTGTCATAAATAGCAGATGAATGGAAACAGGTGGCTTAGAATCAAGCATTAAAAAGAGATTTGGAGGGCACTGGGTTTCATTCAAAGTAATACAAAGCTTTACTTTAAAGGGGACCAAACATCAAAATAAATTATGTATATCATATTTATCTTTAAAGTACAATCTTGGTCCATATTACTTTTTATTTAACTTGCAATGTCTCTCTAAAAAATTATTTGAGGCTTATATTTTGGATTATGGGAAGAGAGTATAGAACCAAACACATAGGCCCGTATTCTGAACTCCGGTTTAACTTAAACCATGGTTTAAATCTGTGGTTTAACTATGGGTAGCCAAAAATGTCAAAACTTTGTTTACACTGTATGTTCCTTATGTTTACTGGATTCTGGTCTCATGCTTTAATGGTCAAGAAAACTATTGTACCTATCATTCCCAGACAGTTTTGAAAAGTTCGAGTACAAAAAATGCTGATAAATGAATATCTACTGTTAGAGATTCATGTCACATTTGGCTGCCCATAGTTAAACCACACATTTAGACCATGGCTTAAGTTAAACCGGAGTAAAAATACGGGCCATTGAGGCTGAAGCAAAGGATGAAGCAAAAGAAATGACATTAATCATGAAATGATGTATAATCACTCAAAAAAAGCTTGAGGGGTTAAAAACCAAAACAAGAAAGTCAGAATGTTCTATGAAAACTTTGTGGAAAATTGATATTTTCAGGCACTGAGAAAATTGTATTTATAATGAAGGAAATCCAAATTTTTGACAAAATTTATCGATATTATTTTTTTAAAAGATGAGATTAAGGGCTACACAACATGTATATACAGGCCTATTGAGTTTCATTTCTGAGAACAATAATACTTTGGTTTTTTTTTAATCTTTTAAAAACTAAAATGCAATACAGAAAAAGTAAATAAGTATTAAGGATGCAATAAATCTGAGAAAAAAAAGTGACAGACGTACAGGCATGAGCATGAATGTGATAATGCAAGAGTAAAACAACTACTTCTTTCAAGGGGCTTCGCTCGCTATTCATAAGGACCGCTATTCATAAGGACCAATATTCATAGAAAACCGCTATTTATTTAACACGCATTATGAACAGCAGTGCTTATGAATACTTATGAATAGTGGTTCCTATGAACGGAGGTCCTCGTGAATAGCGAGGCAATTTGTCTATGGTTTGCTCGCTATTTAGAAGGACCGCTATTCATACAAAACCGCCATTCCTTTAGTGACGCGTTATGGATAGTGGTCCTTATGAATAGCAGTCCTTATGAATAGCGAGCTTCCCCCGTTTCAAGTACATGTATGTTGTAGGCCTACATGTATATATGCTACATGCATATACACTCTAAAAACTGAAGTGAAATATGTTTAAAATCACCTTTCATAATGACCAAGGAGTGATAAAAGTTTAAGAATGGCAAATTCAACACTCTTTTAACTTACTACATACAACTTTAATAGTCTTGGATCCTACAATATTAAGAGTGAGACTCAACACTTTGAAAACATTATCACTCCCCAGCCATTTTAAATGATGATTTAAGATAATAGTTTAATAGTTGTAGACTGCATTTTGTATTTTCTCTCTATAATGTCTTGAAAGATCACGGTCACGATTTGCGAATAAGGGTTCAATAAACTATCGCGTGCAAGAGATTATGTTGTCTGTATTTCAAAGAAAATGATCCCTAAACCATCACGTAAATGCAAGGATTAACATGAATCGTAAATGACGAAGGAAGGCAGGCTTGAAATG
>CM046869.1:7723167-7795667 GCA_025617745.1 Heliocidaris erythrogramma | reverse complement strand
AAACATAACGTTAAAGAATGTATCAGCCTTACAAAATGGATTTTGAACTCGAAGATAAAGCATGGTACTCACATTATTTGACTCCCTTTCAATCAACTATTGATATAAATATGAGGTGGTTTCAGTTTAAGATTTTAAACAAAATACTTTATATGAAAGATTCATTGTTAAAATTCCAATTAGTTACTGATAAGAAATATACATTTTGTAACAGCAGTGAAGAGACTATTACTCATATTATTTGTTACTGTCCACATTCAAATGTAATATGGTCAAAACTTGAGGAATGGTTGTTTCGTAAGACTGATATCAAGCTCAAACCCACAAACCAGAATAAATTTTTCGGCTTTAATGGATGTCATAACAACGCTTTTAATTGTATTTTAATTATTGTAAGAAAAGAAATTTATTCAGCTAAATGCAAAAACCACATACCTCTGTTTGAAAAAGTTATGTTAGCTGATAAATCTTATTATGATATGGAAAGTTATATAGCAAAAACAAGTCTTAAAGAAAAGAATTTTATGAAAAAAATGGTTTCATTTTACCAAATGTTTCTAAATGTTTGTTTGATTGTGATATAATTAAGATTACAAATTATATTTTCTATGTCCTATCTTATATGTCACAGTGTGACCGAGATTATTTTGTTATGTTCTTACGTTTGAATATTTATTTGACAGTGTCATGGAATAGTGCATGTTTTGTTTTGTTGTGAAATGAATGTTTATAATAATAAAGGAGCCCTGTGGAAGGGTACATATATATATATATATATATATATATATATATATATATATATAAATGTGAAAGAAATGCGAGAATAACGTTGCGTAGCTCAATCAAAGTTCCCCAGAGCTGTCCTCCCTTTTTGAAATTTTTGCAAAGGCTGAAAAAATGTCTCCGCCGGGAATCGAACCCGGGTCGTTGGCTTTGAACGCCAATGCCTTATAAGCACTAGACCACGGAGACGGGTTAGTGGTTTCGGCGACACCAGATTCAATTGACCGACAGATTTGACAAATCTTCAACCTTATTAATTAATTCCTTTGTCGGGGGCAGGTGAGTTTTGAACAAAGACAAGCCGCGTGCCTCAGCTGGATCCAAGCGAATGCTTTGAGATACATGTATACATTAGAATAATTATTAACAAGTGTAAGGAAATAACATATACAACAGCTTTGGCAAATCTCGTGGGAATAAATACAATGTGAAAGAAATGCGAGAATATATATGTCGATATGTTCGCGCCATTTGGTGCCACTTGACGGACACTTGGCGCTGATTGCTCGATGCAAGTGGCGCGACGAAGATTTCAAACATTTTTAAAATTTCTTGCTGCCAAATTCAAATTTGGTGCCACCACGAGCCAGCTGGGAGGCAGTTTGAGCCACTACACGCCCCTAGGCACCTTATTGGCGACACTAGGCGCCACAGCAAATTGCATTGGCGCAAACTGGCACCAACTGACGCCGGCCCAGTGGACTCCTAGCATCAGATTCTCAAGTCATGGAATGAGGGCTTGGTGTGAGTTCCAGATGGTAGATCGCAGACAGTCCTCATTATCATGATCATCTTCTTCTGTAATGTAAGTAGCTTATTTATATTAGATTTTTAAAAGAGAGTGCCATGAGATATAAATTGAAGAACTAAAGAGCAATATAATTCGAAAGGTATTCTAAGGAAGCGGAAAATTAAGTCGGGGCTTTGTAATTTTCTCACATTTCTTTATGATATATTCAATTTACTTCAATCCTATCAATTATGATATAAAATTAAGTCTATGGATAATACCTATATTGTTAGCATTTTCTTTCTACTAGAGATTTTATCTCTTTAACTCTTGCAATTTCTGTATTGTTCACTTTCATATCTATTTCATCTATACCAGAAATTGTGTCTTTTTGTTGAAAATAATTTCTCGGAGTTGACAGATTGGCTTGCAATTGACCGATTGGCTTGCAGCCATTCTCATACTTAATTTTTGTACTGGCTATATTGCATAGGGGGTCAATATTTGTGTCAGAGTACAGTATATCAGTATATCATCTGCTTAGAAAAGAACAAAGTGTTCTGCGGCGGGTTTGTGAATTTTATGTAGATTAAGAACAAAAGTGGAAAAACAAACAAGATAGCTCAGTTGATAGAGCACTGGTCATGTAATCCAGGGTCCCGGGTTCGAATCCCGGTCGGGGCATTGTAATTTTCTCACATTTCTTTATGATATATTCAATTTACTTCACTCCTATCAATTATGATATTTAATTATTTTACATATCTTAGCCAAAAATGATTATTAGAACTGAGAAACAGGAGGATTTTGGCATGTTTGGGTAATTTTGGTACAACAAATAGAGATGTATTCCTACAGCCATGGAAAAAAAATGATTTTTACCAAGATAGGTTACTGATCTGCTTATAATGTTATTATTGTAGTAAGAAGGAAATAAAATACTATGACAGCAAGGTACAATTGCAAAAAAAAAATTGAAAAACAAACAATTGCTTTGATATGTTATCTATTCAATGAAGTAAAAAGGGACAAAAACATTTTTAGTCAGTTTACATGCATAATAATGATACTGCCAATATAAAAAGAGCTCTCTAGGGTGACAGGGACATCCAGAAGAAACTTCTTCAAATCAACTAATCCAGTATACATGGTATATAACTTCTCCCCAGAAATATGAGATCTGGAGACATGAGCACACCCTTGACAAATTTCTAGGAAAAATTCTTTCGTGATATACTCTTTGATATACAGACAGCACTCGGGACAATTTACCCAGTAATAGACAGTAAGTAGACATTGTGCTGGTCGTGCACTGGTCTTCAAGAACCTTAAGACCATAATGATGTGCCATCTTACGCAGATCATAGACCATGGAACGGTCACTGCTACAGCTGACAGCGCCACAGCGGATTCTGGTTTTACGCTGTAAATACAACCGTATTTAAGAGACTGAAGCATTTTCATGTACACAGTTTTATTATCTGTATAAGTAGTCGTGTCTATGATAATGTTGTCGTGTGAATCCATTGGAACCGGGATCTCTCCCCTCGCTACCTTGGCAAAGTAAGAGTCTTTCTCTCTCATCAGTGATTTTCTACTCATCTTGCAGGTCATCAACGTTTTCCCGACCACAACACCGATGGTTTCAGTCGCATATATAGCATTTTTTTGTTCATCGAGGGCGAAAAAATCTGCCTCGTGTTCAAGCAAATTGAACTCGTTGAACTCATGCGGTAGTACCAATATCCCATATCTCAAGAAATTCAGAACATGGCGAAATATGTCCCCATCCTAGTCAAATAATTTTTAAAAAAATATCAAATAATTGCCTTTGTTATCTTTGGCAGACGGAACACTTCCGTCCAGTAAAACAGAAAAGAAACTGTTTGGATGGCCTGTCAGGGTTGTACGAGATGTCCGATAGATCTTGCCACCGGCATTTAAACCAATGTATTCACCAGAATCCATGGCAGAATCCATCTTTCCTGGTAGAAGGTCTCTATTGTAAAAGTCAGTCATTCAGATTTGTAGAACATCAACTTATTTCGAGCAATGAAGAACTTAAAAGGATGACCAACAAGGCGTGATTCGTGTACCGTCATAAAGTTTATGATAAGCCCCAAACCAAAATGCATTTGCAAAATGCATTAGAAACCTATTTTGAAGTAGTTGCAAATATTGTGAATAACGTTTAATTCGCACAATGAGTTGATCAATGTTCCATCCATCTCTCTCTCTCTTTCTCCTCCATTAATATTTCACTGCTCTAAATGCTAAACGTCAACGCTTTCCTTTGTTTGACTCAACCTCTTCAAGCAGTATACATCTACAAGTTTATTGGTGCGAAAAACAATGAATTTGAAAGAGCCGGGTATTCCCCAAGGGGTTTTACATGTGGAATCCTAAGATACAATTGTGGAACCAGGGAGGGACCCCCCCCCCCCCCCGTGGAACATTCTTTTCTTGTAATCTATAAAATGATGTTGTTAACTTTGTCCTCCCATGCGCGTATGAAGTAGGTCTATCAAAAGAATCACGAGACAAATGAATTTTGATTGATATCTCTTTCAAACAAATCTATTCAACCTGCCTTAAATGTTTAAGTAAATTCATCGAAACATCTCCTGAATAAACCAAACTTCTCAAAAGTCATCTTCTGATCATGCACTGTCAATATTAGACAGGAGTTATAAAATATCAATATAAATATATTTCATTTTTTACTAGAAATTTAACTCTTTAACTCTTGTATTTTCTTTATTTTCCACTTTTATAAATCATTTCATCTATTTCATCTAGGAATTTTGTCTCTTTTGCTAAATATAATAAAATGGCACTTCTTGGAGGTGGCAGATATAGCCGATTGACTTGCAGCCATTCGCATTCTTTACTTAATTTTCTATTGGCTATTTTGCATAGGGAGTCAATATTTGTGTCAGAGTATAGTATATTTGTATCATCTGCATATAAAACAAAAGAGAGTTCTGTCGCAGATTTGTGAATATCGTTTATGTAGATAAAGAACAAAAGAAGAAAAAACAAATTACTTTTTAAAGAATAAGAAAAATGTAACTTTTCGGAACCACTAATGTTTTACTAGGAAGCCGATAATGTTAGAGGCAATCTTTCGGATTTGGAGATCATCAACTTTTGTCGAGCAATGAAGAACTTTAAAGGATGACTTACAATGCGTGATTTGTGTACCGTCATGAAGTTTGTGAAGCCCCAGACCGATGTATATTATTAGAATCCCATTTTGAAGTAGTTGCAAATATTGTGAATAAAATTTAATTCGCACAATGAGTTGATCAATGTTCCATCTCTCTCTCTCTCTCTTTCTCCTTCATTAATATTTCACTGCACTAAAAGCTAAACGTCAACGCTTTCCTTTGTTTGACTCCTACTCTTCAAGCAGAAAAAAAGTCTAATACAAGTTTATTGGTGTAAAATAAAAACTAAATTCAAAGAGCCGGGTATTCCCAAAGGGGTTGCACATGTGTAATCCTAAGATACAATAGTGGAACCAGGTAGGAGACCCCCTGTTGGAACATTCTTTTCTTGTAATCTATTATTATTATCTATTAAAATGCTTTGTTAACTTTGTCCTCCCATGCGCGTATGAAGTAGGCGTATCAAAAGAATCAAATGCAGACAAATGAATTTGGATTGTATCTCTTTCAAACAAGTATATTCACAGTGGCGGATCCAGGATTGAGTAAACGGGGGGCACACACCAAAAAAAAAAGGGCATTTTCCCTCCCAAATTCTCTGACAAGCAAAAAAAAAAAAAAAACAAAAAAGGTCCTCAGTATTTTTTTGTCTCTCCGGACAAGCCAAAAAAAAGCCCCCCCCCCCCCGGATCCGCCACTGATTCAACCTGCCTTAAATGTTCAAGTAAAGCCATGGAAACATCCCCTGAGTCAGACAAACTTCTAAAAAGACTTTATCTGATCATGCACTGTAAATATTTGACAGGAGCTATAAAAACATAGGGAAAATGGCTCATTTACAACGCGGCCAGTGGTTACTTTATATATTTTCATCTCATCGTTAACTACTCCACAAGCTGAACATTATAAGCCACTGTATATGAAGTTCTGAAAATTTGAAAATTTTAAATACATTAATTTTATTTCCTTCTTATAATCAAATAAGTACAAATATGAAATTTAGGTTGACAAAAAACATGTTGGAAGGATGCGATGTTCCCTGGAAGCATATGTATTGTGTTGGGGTCACCGTAACAATACATATTTTTACATATAGGCCTATTATATCATATAAAAATCATAACTTACATTAAAACTCTAAAAGATAAGAAAAGGAACAAAAATAATGAAAGGGAAAAAGAAAAGCAATTATGCAGTATGTGCTACTGATTACATGGCACAAAGTATTTTTTACAGTACGAGTAAATGAATGGCGTGAGTGGCATATTTTAATGGAGTCATTTAAATTGTTCCAGCGTTTGGGACCAGAAACACGAATATTTTGTTGAAACATAACTGTTATTTGTGTATGTATACGCAAGGATGTCTCTGACAGATCTTGTGGGATAATTATGAAAATTACAATTAAAATCAAACAGATGACAAAATTGTTCTGGAAGATATTTGTAAATACACTAATGGGGTGTTGCAAGAAAGTTGCAATCAATTGCAAATTGTAAAGCAAATTAGAACAACCATTCTGAATGGTTCAGGGTCTGCCCGTTCAAGAAGATGCGCTTGCAACAATGATTTTGATTGGTCAATACCGATCAGTTGCAACTTGCAATCAATAGCAACTTTCTTGCAACACCCCATTAGTAAATACATAAAAGCGTACTCTTCGTACGTGAAAATATCTTCACATTTTTAGAGTCTCAAGTCATGAAATGAGGGGTTGGTGTGAGTTTCAGATGGTAAATCGCAGACAATCCTCATTATCTTCGTTTGTATTGTAATAAGCTTACTTAATATATTAGACGCGTACAATTTGCCCTAAACAAGTATTGTTTACTTATATATTCATTTCATCTATACCAGGAATTTTGATTTTTTTCTTATGTGTGTTTTGTTCTTTTTTAAGCTGAATATAATAGAATTGCACTTCTTTCAGTTGACAGATAGCTGATTAGCTGGCAGCCATTCGCATTCTTACTTAATTTTATATTGGCTAATTTACATAGGGAGTCCATATTTGTATCAGAGTACAGTATATTTGTATCATCTGCATAAAAAACAAAAGATTTGTGAATATCATGTAGATTAAGAACATATTGGAGGAAACAAATTACAATTTAAAGATTGAGAAAAATGTAACTTTTCGAAACCACTAATGTCGTACTAGGAAATATCTTCCATTTGTTGAGTAAAATAATATTTCAAAAAATTAAAATGTCCCATTTCTATTTTTAATGCTAAAACTTACCTTTTTCCATGTTAACATTATGAGTTACCTATTTTACATATCCTACCCCAAAATGATAATTAGAACTGAGAAAAAGGAAAATTTTGGCATGTTTGTATCAGTTTGTTACAACAAAAAGAGATGCACTCCCAGTTCTATCATCACACATATATGTGAAAAAATCCGTGTAAAATTTTAACACAAAAAGTGCTAAACTTTACCAGAGTTCTGGGTTGACCGGTAGCCAACACCAATCTGGTCAGTTTTACCCCGTTGCCTGGTTATTTCAAGCGCGTCTTCTCTAATTAAATTTACCAAATTCCCGGTGAAATAATGTGATTATACAAGGAAGATAATTTACACAGAATTTCTGGTGAAATAATTTACACGGAAATTTTGTTTTAACCGGGCTTTTTCTCGTTGTACATGACAGCATTGCCAATAGGATACATTCCTATACAGCCATGGACATTAGACCAAGAAAGGTTATTGTAGAACAAGGAAATAAAATACAAATACAGTAAAGTAGGCCTACAATTGCTAAAGTTTTTGAAAAAAGAGTATACAACTGCTTTGATATGTTAGTTATTCAATACAAGGAAAACATTTTTTGTCAGTGTACATGCATAATATAGTTTCAGTTTCATATTTCACATTTTACGTTTTCACAATATATATGCTATAATATACATGTAAATGGTACAAACGAGCATGAAATATATTGTCAGATAAAATAAACGAAGGTGAGTAGCCCATACGTTTGCATGCAATATTAATTGAAAAGACTGGGCTAAAAAGAAAACTGAAATATGCAGGAGCCTAAAATTAATAAAAGTCTTTAAACTAGTGGGAACGAGCTGTGATACAGGAATATGAGTACATGTGCTGTATCATATATTGCTCGTTCCCACTAGCAATATAACATGAACATGGTCTAATGATTTCTTCAAGGGTTGTATATCAGTGCTAATCCCCACTTTCAAAAGTTCATGAATTCCATTTCTTTGTCTTATTTTTCTGAAACTGTATACGGCACTTAAGGATATGGGTGCCTCAATACGCCATGCATGGTTCTTTACATATTACAAATTACTCTCAAGTATAAGACCCTCTATGGATTCTTTTTATCGTGTATTTTCAGATTCGCCGCTCCTGACCGGCTCCCGAAAGTACTGTCAAATTTCCTACCCTTTTCGAGGATCTTTTCTCATCACTATTAGTGAATTTGATACCCTTTTTTCAGAATTTTCCTGTTTTGATACCCTAAACAAGATCCCCGGGTAACCCGTCTGGTGGTGAAAAAACAACCCTATTTGAACGCGAATAGTGCACTGGAATCGTACACAGCAAACGGTGTCCCATATATGTAAAGGTTGATTATACAGGACTAGTACATAAAAATTGGTGTATGTTGTAAGGTTTTGGAATCACCAAAATGAGCAGATATATGACTGCACACAGAAATGTGTATATGGGACTACATAAGCGTGTTCGGCCCGAAGATTTCAGCTGTTTCTCATTATATTTAGAATATAAAAGCAATACTTTTCAGAGGACATTTGTACTATGATGTTCTTCCAAACTGACACAAAAGAAATGAGAAACCTCACAAATTATTTGTTTTTACCTTTCCCAGAACTAAACCTTCTCTTTAAGAGTATTGGGGCTTTGGTTTGATGGCCCTGAATCCGCCAATGGTCAGTGATGAGTTTTTACAGCTTACTGAAAACATAATCTGATACAGTCAGAGCTGATTTCAAACGTGTGGCATGTACGTCCACCATGTCCACGGTCCCTGCTGCTGAAGTAAGCTTTCACATTCTCCAACATGTCCGAAGTGGCAGGGAAATCCTGATGAATCTTCTTTAAATCAACAAGTCCAACATAAAAGTTCTGTGAAGCACTGTCAGATCTGTAGACATGCTCATACCATTGACAAATGTTTCGGAAAGATTCATTCGCTCTACACTCCTCGACATACAGATAGCACTTGGGACCATTGACCCAGTAATAGACAGTCAGTAGCACTGACCCGTCCACGTTAGTAATGGTATCGCACTGTTTTTCAAGAACCTTAAGACCATAATAATGTGCCATCCCACGATGAAGACAAGAGACCATCGTATTGTGAATACTACAGCAAAGAAAGGATTTTGGTTTTAAGCTGTAAATACAACCGTGTTTAAGATATTGAAGCATTTTCGTGAACACAGTCTCATCATAAAATTTATCAGTACACTTGTCTATGATAATGTTTCCGTGTGAATCCATTGACACTGGTATCTCTCCCCTCGCTACCTTGCCAAAGTAAGAGTCTTTCTCTCTCATCAGTGATTTTCTACTCACCTTGTAGGTTATCAATGTTTTCCCGATCACAACACCAATGGTTTCAGTCTCATATATAGCATTCTTGAGTTCATTGAGGGAAAAGAAACCTGCCTCATGTTTAAGTAATTTGAACTCGTTGAACCCATCTGGTAGGACTATTTCTCCACACCTTAAGAAATTCAGAACATGTCGAAATATCTCCCCGTCCCTGTCGATCATGTAATTTCCTTGGTTATCTTTGGCAGCCGGGATACCACCGTCTAACATGGCGGCAAAGAAACTATCTGGATAGCGTGTCAGGGTGGCACGAGATGTGAGATAGATCTTGCCACCGACATTTAAACCAATGTATTCATCACAATCCATGGCAGAATCCATCTTTCCTGGTAGGAGACCTGCAATATGTAAAAGGCAGTCTTTCAGATTTGTAGAACACCAACTTCTTTTGAGCAATGAAGAACTTAAAATGATGACTTACAATGCGTGATTCGTGTACCGCCGTGAAGTTAGTGAGAAGCCCCCAGACCGATGTATGTATTAGAATCCTATTTTGAAGTAGTTGCAAATATTTTCTATAAAGATTTTTTTGTTTGCGACCAAAGGTTATTAATCTCAATTAACGTCAACCGCTAGTCGACTTTGACATATGATCTGAATGGTATATGAATATTATAAATACAGAACAGTATTTTATCTTGGAGGAGGGGGCAAATGGGGCACGTGTCCCGGGCGACACTTTACTGGGACGCAAATAAAAGAGAAAAAGAAAGAGAGAATAAGAGCTCTGCAGACTTAATGGAAAAGTTTCTGAAAACTTACAAAGTTACCGTAGTCATGACGTGTTATAGATCTCCATGCATTAAAACTATCGATATTCATGTATATGAATTATATGTTTAAAACCACACCGCCGATTTTTACCCCAATCTTTTTTTTTTCCGACCAAAGTTTATTTATCCCAAATTAATCTCAAATAATTATAAGCAGCTAGTCGACTTTCATCTCATTGTTATATCAATTCATAACAGGGGTATCTATGTATGGGGTGGGGAAGGAGGCACGTGCCGGCAGGCGGCACTTGATAGATAAGCCCCCTAAAAAAAATTCTCAAACTGTATTACTAGGATCGTTTTCTTTCATTAAGACACACAAAAATATGCTCTCTCCAATATATTTTGAGTACTACCTCGAGGGTAAAGGCGCTTTGGAGAACCGCAAAATGATGACAATTTTGTGTACGACAAACGGAGAGTTGTATATGTCGCAGTAGACTCACCAAAGTACCAATTTGAGATTCGCATAGATATAGTAATCTCAATTTTCTGAAACATCACCATAATTTGCTTATTTCTTGTCGGACTTCCTTCAAACTTTCACAATCCTGTTTTTCTTATTGTTCTGCTTTCACACAAATCATCTTATTACCAAAGGTTGGATTGTTCTTTAAGGTAGCTAGGCCCTACCAGTATTCAATTAAAAAAATATGAAAAATAAAACATTAAGGTGAATCGGGAATTCTGTTTTAAACTGCTTTAAAAAAAACATCCTAAAAGAACATTCTTCAATTGTGTTTTAAGAAACCTTTGTCTAATGAGTCTCTTTGTTTGAGTTCTGGGTACGTTTCGTATTAGGTATTGGGGGACTAAAATTATCAACAGTGACATATCACAGAGTTATGTAACAAGTGATTGTGATAATTAGTTTTCTTAATTTTCCATACACTTTGGATTGATACTTCTTCATACAGGCAAAACAATATTTACATTATGTTTACATAAATATATCCTTAAATGATAAGTATGATGTGGAACGGTGCCTAATCACTCACGTTCCTCTTATCTCTCTCTTTCTCTCTCTCTCTCTCTATAATATATATATTCTCCTTACCTTCTTTTCTTGCTCTCTAGTTCTCTCCTTCCACCCAACCCTTTTCTCTCAATCTCTCCTTTCTCCCTCTCTCTTTCTCTTTATATTCCCGTCTTCACCTGTTTTCCATTTCTATATCCCCCCACATGTCTCTTAACATATTTTCCTACCATATAAAGAATAAACCAAATTTATTTCGTGTAATCGCTTTTAATGTTATGGTAAAAAATTAAAATCCTTGCCCCCCCCCCCTTCTCTCTCTTTTTATACATATATCACTCACTCTGTGTCTCTCTCTCTCTCTCTCTCTCCCTTTCGCTCTCTCGGTGGTGGGTGGTGGGGGATCTCATACTTGTACATGTTTGTACTGAGGTTTGTATAAAAAGTATTCAAAATCAGATTCAAGTTTAAATGCAGTTTATTGATCAACAGAAACCTAACGTATAAGATTTTTCTCAAGAGCCATTTTAGACAAAGTAACACAAATCGAAAACAAATATAAGAAAAAGTTTACCGACATGAACACCGATTAAAATAATAATGTTACAAATATTCACTAGCGTCAAATTCATAATAGAAGGAATGGTATACAAGTGATGCATTATGTTTACAGTTCATAATACATGTAATACAATTGACACACAACTGCACAATCTGCTGAAGGCTTCGACAAATTAAGATTTATACAGCCTATTTACAACAAGAAAATGACATCCCTTTCCCATTCTCAACTTTTATTATATACAGAAAAACAAACAAAACCTGAAGTAAAAATAATAATGCTTTATTTACAAAGCAGTATAAAAAACCCAACTCTCACGAAATATGATATTAGAATATAAAGAAAGGTTAAACAAGTTCCATAATTAAGATTTATACAGCCTATATTCAGTCATAAAATATGTCCAGTGGTAGACAATAATTAAACTATGTTATAATAATGGAATCAATATTCTGTAAATCACAATTGCCAATCATGGAACTGAGATAAAATCCATCTATTAAATTTTGGTTTTCTCAACAATTTTCGCTTATAGTAAAACTTATACAATAAAGGTTTCAATTAAAGTTATATAAAAATATAAAACAAAAACATAGATGATAGATATTTTCTCAAAAAATGTCAGGTCGGTTCCAATGCGATTTACCACACAATGTCGTCCAGCCAAAGTTTTAAGCCAAACTTCAAAATGAAAAGAAGGGGAAATTGGAGCAGATGACTTCTGATATTAAAGTGAAGAGCAATGGAACAAAATTAATTGTCATTCTTATATTGTAAAAACCTGAAATGTCTTCAAACATACGGATCATAAGATTATGCATCAATGATTAAGAATGTATAACTGTGATTAAAATGTCAATCAAAACAAAAAAATCTGAAATATTATTGACTGACTGATCGAAAGGGTATTTATTGCCATATTGCAGCTCAAGAGCTGAATTACATGGAAAATACATCTATTTATATATGAAATACAAGTTAAAATACAATTTGATATACAATTTGACATATATTCGTATAATTTACAAAAATAGAAAGAGATAGAAAGAAGAGGGAGCGAGAGAGATGGGGAGAGAGAATCAGAATAAAACAAAATAAGAGAGAGAGAGAAAGAGTAAGAGAAAATAAGATAGGGAAAGATCAGATAAAGAATGGGAGTAATAGATGGAGGGAGAGAGGGAGAAAGAGGGAGAGAAGGAGAAGCAACATGAATTCATCATACCATTACGTAACGTAAAATCGTTAACAAGTTCTAGAGAGTAGATAATAAGAGAGCAGATTATAAGTGTAGAGAGAGGCATGTAGAAAGCGAAAGAGAGCTGATCGAGAGAGAGAGGTGGAGGGAGAAAACGAAGGATGATACGGAAGATGAGAAAAGAAGAGAACAAAGAGGAAGAGAAGGAGAAGACATAAGAGCTAACGAAGGGAAATGTACATAAATATGAGAAAATATGTTATAAAGTATAATATAACAATATAACAGTGATGGCATACTGATAATACTGGAACCTCAAGTACTTGTCAGGCCCATACTAAACAAAAGTCAGTAAAACTTCATTTGTGAAATTCGTATTCCTATTCCTACATTTTCTCTGACGCAATTACGTCGAAAATCGCTGACGACCAGGTCAGCCAGCAGGCCAAAAGAAAGATCTTGCATTGCCCAGAGAATGCAAGTACAGTACATGATTTCACTCAGGTAAACTCCGATTTTTACACCATTCTTATTGCTTGCGACCAAAGGTTTATGCATGAATATTATAAAGAATTAACTTCTCACAAATTCGCTCGATCGCAAATATGCATGAATGATTGTACTCTTGCTAATGAAACTACAACAGATGAGAAATTAAGTTAAAGCAAATGTATATGCGAACCAGGCGGGGGCTGGGGTTTTCAGCCCCCCCCCCCCCAAAAAAAAAATAAATAAATAAATAAATAAAAATAAATAAATAAATAAATGAATAAATGAATAAATAAAGAAAATAAAATAATAATAGTAGTAATAATAATAATAATAATAATAATAATAATAATAATAATAATAATAATAATAAAATAAAAAATAAAATGAAATGAAATAAAATAAATCAATTAAAAAATGAATAAATATATAAATAAATAAATAAAAATAAAAATGAAGATAAAAATAAAAAAAGTTCCGATATTTGGCCAACCACCAGCCCATATTCGGGCACGGAATATATTATTTCTGTATATCTTCACTACAAAAGTGTCAACATTTTCGATCGATCGCAAACAAATTTAGAAAGGAAAAAGGTGATATTCGGGCAAAAGATGTCAGCCCCTGCGCAAAAAATATTCCTGTACGCCTATATTATGATTACTTGCAAATAACGAATACATGTGTGAAAGGAGCATCAGCCTTCCTACCCATCCCAACGCTTCCGACGCAAATTAGGACCTGCAAAAGGATTGTTTATTTCTGGATTACCAGTGATTCGGGTCAGGCTACTGGCCAAAGACTGCGATAAAAAGGGGTGGGCTGGCCGGGTTGTGCAATACTATCGAGAGAGTACCTAGCTAACTGCTATCCGCGTTGTGTCGTGTGTGAGTGTAATAAATTGTGGCGAGAGAGATGACTATCAGTGAGGAAGCCTGTTGAGCAAACAGGAACCACGTTGGACGTGAGACATTGTAGCCTGACACCGAATAAATTGTCAGAAAAAACTGATATGAACTAGCACAAAAAACATACAATTAAAACAATAAGACAGCTGTGACGGCTACAAACATTATTAAGGGAGGTAAATCTAATCGCGAACCGATGGAGCGCGACGTGAACGATGAGTTTGGATAAGGCTGCTGAAATGGTGATTGATCACTGAAACCGGTAGGCCTGTAGTAACTCGAAGCATAAGTTGAGATGATCAAGAAGAAGAAGCAAAGGGTCCGAACTGCAACTGAATGAGGAGGAGTTAAAGAAAGTGAGGAGCCGCACTGCCACTATGGAAAAGTTGAAGAGAGAGAGGGTCCGCACCGGGAGGGGGGGGGGGGGGGGGGTACTTCCATATATACGCTATACGGGGATGTGCCTCCCAAATAGGCCGCTTTTTCACAAGAAATCCGTAAACATGTGCCCCGTTTTCTACCAAAAGTCCCTAAACATCGGTTCACATTTTCAAAAAAAATCACAAAATCATACTTAGTTCATAGAAAACGTTCCAGTTTTTACGACAAATCCCTTAACATGGATCTACGCTAAGCGAAAAATCCCTAAACATGGGTACACTTTTTCTTAATTGCCCCTAAAGATGGGTTAGGGGTTCAAGGTCCGGGACTCACACCCCCGTCAAAAAATATCCGAGTAACCCCCCCCCCCCCCCCCCCTACTACGAAGAGATGATGATATGAGGAATGAGTCTGTACTGGCACTACAGAAAAGTGATCAGGGGCCCTAGATCGGCTTCGTTCGATCCAGGCATGGGTAGGTTGCAGGCACAGACCCTGGTCAGTTGTAAAAGAGTGTCTGCATTGTAAGACTACCATAGGCCCTGTAATATAGCTGCTCCTGACGACGTAGCTGAGTTAGGGTCTGTGCTTGCAGACTAGGCATGGGGACCATGCACCTTTTCGTCGGTGCGTACAGCCTCTCGCATACATGCGAGAATATTTTACGAATTTGGATACGAATGGTAATGATGTGAAAATCTACGAATGTTTGCGATTGACTGCGATACTTACGGAACAGTTACGGAAAAGTTACGGAAAAGTTACGAATGTTTGCGATTTATATGCGATATAACCGGAAGTGACGTATTTTCCGCGCGTTTTCACAGCGTTTCACAATTCTACAGCAACTTTTCATGACATTCTCCACATTTTTCCAATTGTACACTGTTCACCATGGATAATTCGCAGATATTCGTAATATTCACATTAATTCGTATCAAATTCTTGGCTGTCAAGTCATTAAGAATGAGTTACGAAATATACGAATGAGTTACGATAGATACGAATGAAATACGAATATGTTACGTTACATTACGAATAGTTACGTTTCCTGAAATTTTTGAACATGTTGAAAAAATTCTGCGAAGCCTGCACTCGGCTGCGAATTCTTACGAACATTTACGAACGTTACGAACCTCTGCGAATGTTCATTACGAAATGCTGGGAAAATCTGCGATTTTTTTTGTCGCAAAGAATCGTACCTTTTCGTAATGAACATTCTCAGATGTATGAGAGCTGCTTTAAGTCCATGTACGTGTCCATGGATCCACCAGTTGATATTGTCATTTTTCACAGTTTACCTAAAACTCACCCTGACGCAGTCGGAGCTGACTTGCTTTGTTTCGCATACTCTACCGGTACTGTTTGTGAAGTAATTTTTCACACGCTCTAGATTGACAGGCACCTCTCGGTGAATTTTCTTTAGATCAACTAGGCCAACATTTATATAAAATGCAGGAAAACTCTTTTCTATGAGGATACGGTCATACTCCAGACAAATTTTTCGAAAAGATTTTTCCGATCGATGCTCGTAGACATACAGACAGCATTCTTGACACTTTACCCAGTAATAGACATTCAATGTGTATATACTGGTTAAGCCGGTATTGATCTGATCTCTAAACACACAAAGACCAAGCAAATCTGCCATCGTGCGAAGGTTATTCATGTCAGAGGATAGATCGTTGGTGCTGAAAATGGCACCATATTTCAGAAACTGAAGAACGTGCCAGAAGCAACCCTTACCACCTCTAATACCACCTATGACAAAGTTTCTGTCTGAATCCTTTGGAAATGATATTTCTCCCCTCACCATCTTAGCAAAGTGAGAATCTGTCTCCCTCACCAGCGATTCTCTACTCATCTTGTAAACTATTGATGTATTCTCGTCCACAGTGCCAATCGTTTCGCGCAAAATACCAGTCGTTTCACTCGTTTTCAATGCCACTTTTAGTTCATCAATCAGAAAGAAATCCGCCTCTTGTTCGAGCAAATCGAACTCTTTGAATTCATCCGGTAGTACCATTTTCCCATATCTCAAGAAATTCAGAACATGGCGCCATAATTTGCCATCCTGATCGATCAAATAATTTCCTTGGTCATCTTTTGCAGACGGGATACCACCGTCTAACATGGCGGTAAAGAAACTGTCTGGATAGCGTTTTAGGGTGGCACGAGATGTCCGATAGATCTTACCACCAACATTTAAACCAACGTATTCTCCGGCAGAATCCATCTTTTTTATATAGGAGGGCTGAACTGCAGTCTTTTGGATTTGTTAAAATCATGAACAATGCCAATCAAACAGTGGAGACTAATACGAACGACAATTATTCGTGTATATTGTCAAAGGACTGCAGCAATTAGCTTAGTACTGGAATAGTAGTCTCTAAAAAAGCCTACATTAAAAAAAGCTTCTCCCTCTCTCTCTCTTATAAATCTATCGTTCACCATCAAATTACTGTTATGGTACACCAAAATTTACGTAAAATTCCTGAAATTCACTCTATTACGAATGAATTAGCCATATATACCGTATATATCATGATTTTCAATTTGAAAAAAAATGAATAAGAGTATTGAATTAAGGAAAAAAAAAAAGGATTTCGTTTTTGGTAATTTTTGAATTTTTTCCAATTGATTTCATAATTTTTCAAATCCTCTTTCGTCAAAGTCAATCCCATTTTTGTACAACAAATAGAGATGTACTCCCTGTTTTGTCATCACACATACATGACAGCATTGCCAATGGGAGACATTCCTACAGCCATGATTTTACCAAGATAGGTTACTGATCTGCTTATATTGTTATTTTTGTAGTCAGAAGGAAATAAAATACTATGACAGCAAGGTACAATTGCTTAAAAAAATTGAAAAACAAACAAACAATTGCTTTGATATGTTATCTATTCAGTGAAGTAAAAAAAGGGGGGGGACATTTTTGGTCAGTTTACATGCATAATATGGTACTGCCAATATAAAATGAGCATGGTCTAATGATTTCTTCCAGGGCTGTATATCAGTACTAATCGCCATATTAAAGTGATTTGGTAACTTTGTAGAGGCTTGATAAAATTTGAGCTGCCTGGCCTTACAATGCTATCAGTGTATGTATATGGTATAAAAATGAATTCCAGGGGGAAAAAAGCACTTCAAAATCATCATGTGCTTCACAAAAGTCAACATATGCAAGTGACCGGAAATGCCAGACTCATTTCCCCCATAGACTCAGTGTTAGACTAAAGCGTATGGCCATACACTTTCGTAAATGGGTGTATTCAGTCATAGATATCTTAATAATAGCATTATATATTTGAAAACCTTTCTATGCCTGGCTATTTGTTTATCATTCTGAACATCATTATACAAGACAGATATCAAAATTCAACAATTTATTAAATCAAGCCTCCACAAAGTTACTGTTAAATAGTTCATAACTTTGATTTCTTTGTGATATTTTCCTGAAACTTGCACTAATAAAAATGGTTCTCTAATATATCTCTTTATAAGGTACTTAAAATATGGGTGCCTCCATACGCCATGATGGGTGCTTTACATTTCACATTAATCTCAAGTAAGAACATGCAAAGTTCCACAATGTCTTTAAATTCCTATTGGTGTATGGGAGAGTAAACAAAATGCGATGTCCTCAAATTAATGAATATAATCATAAACAAAACAATCACCACTCATTTTTACGAGCCGTCCATATGATACAATGGTACTGATTAATTTCAAATCAAGCTAGTTATCAAACTAATTCATGGCTGTCTTGAAATAAGAACCATGAGGTACATTCAGTAGTAATATACAAAGGGTATCAAAAGGTAGAGCTGCATGATTAAGTGAGGGCGCTGGTCTCTAAAAGTAGCTGACAAGCAGAAGGAAAATCAGTACACTGACATTTTATTTATAAAGCATGATTAATTCTCAAAAATCTCTGACAAACCAAAAAAATAAAAGGAAGAAATTGAAAAAAATATATTTTAAACATGGTTCTCGAATTTAAAAGTATGACTATATAAGTCCAAGTTGGTACATATGTGAGCATATTTTTCAGGTGTGCATTAAAATAATTAGAGATTTGGTTTGATCGGGGTGGGGGCGTCGTCCCTGTATTCCCATGTATTCACCAGAATCCATGGCAGATTCCATCTTTCCTGGTAGAAGGCCTCTATTGTAAAAGGCAGTCTTCCGGATTGGTAGAACATCAACTTATTTCGAGCAATGAAGAACTTAAAAGGATGACCAACAAGGCGTGATTCGTGTACCGTCATAAAGTTTATGATAAGCCCCAAACCAAAATGCATTTATTAGAAACCTATTTGAAGTAGTTGCAAATATTGTGAATAAAGTTTAATTCGCACAATGAGTTAATCAATGTTCCATCCTCTCTCTCTCTCTTTCTCCTCCACTAATATTTCACTGCACTAAAAGCTAAACGTCAACGCTTTCCTTTGTTTGACACCACCTCTTCAAGCAGGATACATCTACAAGTTTGTTGGTGCGAAAAAAAAAGGAATTTGAAAGAGCCGGGTATTCCCAAAGGGGTTTCACATGTGGAATCCTAAGATACAATAATGGAACCAGGGAGGGGACCCCCCCCCCCCCCCCCTGGTGGAACATTCTTTTCTTGTAATCTATTAAAATGATTTGTTAACTTTGTCCTCCCATTCGCGTATGAAGTAGGCCTATCAAATGAATCGCGAGATAAATGAATTTTGATTGATATCTTTTTCAAACAAGTCTATTCAACCTGCCTTAAATATTCAAGTATATTCATCGAAACATCTCCTGAATAAAGTAAACTTCTGAAAAGTCATCTTCTGCTAATGCACTGTCAGTATTAGACAGGAGTTATGAAATATAGGGAAATGGCTCATTTACAACGCGGCTAATCGTCATTTTATATCTTTTCATCTCATCATTACTACTCCACAAGCTGAACACTATGAACCATTGTACAATGTACATGAATATTTGAAGACTTGAAGATTTCAAACACATTTATTTCCTTCTCATAATCAAATAAGTACAATTAACTTTACATTGAAAGGAGGCGAGGTTACCTGGAAGCATATGGCTTGTGTTGGGGTCACCGTCACAATACATATGTTACATAATAAAGCAATCATAACATTCATAAGAAAAATAAAATATAGGAAAAATGACGTATGAAAAGGGGTAAAAAACAAACCCTGCAATATATTGTATTTTAGAGTTAATGAATGGAAAGAGGGGCATGTTATACTGGAGTCATCTAAATTGTTCTAGAGTTTGGGACCAGAAAAAATAATATTTTGTTGAAACGCAACTGTCTATGACTATGCAGGAATGTCTCTTACAGATCTTGTTGGATAATTATGAAAAATACAATTAATATCAAACAGATTGTTCGGGGGGATATTTGTAAATACACTTAATAAATACATATAAACGTAATTTTGGTATGTGTCAATATATTCACGTCTTAAGAGTCTCCAGATTCATGTATCTTCTTTTGTAATGTAGTTAGCTTATATTATACGCATATAATCAGCCCTAAACAAGAGTGCAATAGGATGAATATTGGAGAACTATCAAAGAGCAATATATATTTCGAAGAGCATTCTGAGGAAACAGAAAATGAAGTTCATGGATAATGCCTATATCTTGGGGTATTTTATTTTGTACTAGAAATTTAACTCTTTAACTCTTACAATTTCTTTATTTTTCACCTTTATAAATTCATTTCATCTATTTCATCTAGGAATTTTGTCTTTTTTGCTGAATATTATAAAATTGCACTTCTTGGAGGTGACAGATTGACTTGCAGCCATTCGCATTCTTTACTTAATTTTCTATAGGCTATTTTGCATAGGGAGTCAATATTTATGTCAGAGTATAGTATATTTGTATCATCTGCATATAAAACAAAAGAGAGTTCTGTCGCAGATTTGTGAATATCGTATATGTAGATAAAGAACAAAAGGAGAAAAAAAAAACAAATTACTTTTTAAAGAATAAGTTTTCGGGACCACTAATGCTTTACTAGGAAAACTCTGCCATTTTGGTGTGTAAAAAATCAAAATGTACCATTTCCATTTAAATGCTAAAACTTACTTTGCCATGTTAACATTACAATTCACCTATTTTACATATCTTACCCCCCCCCCCCCCAAAAAAAAAAAAAAAAAAAAAATTGCTCATTAGAAGTGAGAATTTTGTCATGTTTGGGTAATTTTGAACAACAAATAGAGATGTACTCCCTGTTCTGTCATCACACATACATGACAGCATTGCCAACAGGAGACATTCCTACAGCATTGGAAAACATTATTAGACCAAGAAAGGTTATTGATGTCGTTATTTTTGTAGTAAGAAGGAAATAAAATACTATGACAGCAAGGTACAATGGATAAAACGTTTGAAAAGCAAACAATTGCTTTGATGTGTTATATTCAAAGTACAAGGGAATAACTTTTTTTGGTTTACAAGTTTACAAGTATAATAAAATACGGGGTAACCTCGCAAGTCATAAGGACTGCTATTCATAAGGACCTCCATTCATAAGAACTATTATTTATAACGCGTGTTAAATGAATAGCGGTTTTGTATAAATTTTGATGTACCATCAGTATATGTGCAATCCTTGAATTAATAGATAAAATTACTAAATCTCTCTCTAAAAGGAGCACACAATTGGAATTTTTTATGGACCTTTTGAAAGCATTCGATACCATTGATCATTCATTTCTAATACAAAAGCTTAGGCATTATGGAATACGGTGAAATACCCTTGGTTTAAAAGTTACATTTCCAATAGATCCCAATTTGTTCAATATAATAATAGTAGATCACAAACATCCACTATAAAATGTGGCGTTCCCCAAGGATCCATTTTGGGTCCACTCCTCTTTCTAATTTATGTTAACGACATTGTTCATTCTGCGCCATCATTATCATATTTATTATTTGCAGATGACACTAATGTATTTCATTCCCATAAGGATTTAAATGAACTAATTGAAACAATTAATACACAATTAATCAATATATCCCATTGGTTTAAATGCAATAAACTTTCGTTAAATATAAGCAAAACTAACTTCATACACTTTATAAGACTGCGAGTTCAGCAAATTTTTTCCACGACGATATAATAATTGACGATGTTACCCTTACTAGTAAAGATTCAACAAAATTCTTGGGGTGTTAATAGATCCAATTTAACGTGGAAAAATTACATTGATAATATATCATTTAACATGTCAAGAGGAGTAGGTATATTAAACAAACTAAAAGACAGTTTACCTCAAAAATCCTTATTTATATTGTATAATGCGCTAGTTTATCCGTATTTATCTTACTGTAACCTGGCATGGGGAAATTCCTACAAAACAAGAATCAATTCATTACTTTTACTCCAGAAAAAAGCGCTGCGCATTTGTACGTCTTCGCACTATTTAGCAAACACAGATCCATTATTTTACAAACTCAAAACACTTAAAATAAACGACATTCATGTATTCCAAACGGCTATTTTTATGTTTAAAAACTCTCAAAACAATCTCTACCTAGTACTCTTCAAAATGCTTTCACTCAAAACTCCAGCATTCATTCCTATCCAACTCGTCATTCTTCTGATATTCACTTGAACAATCCCAGACTATTGATAGCGCAAAAAACTATTAGACACAATGGTCCTGATATATGGAACTCACTACCTGGAAATATAAAATCTGCCTCTTCTCATTTTTCTTTTAAAGCTCTAATGAAGAAACATCTGCTGCTAAATTACAACCATGAATGATTGCTTTGAATATCGACCCCTGATTGTCCTGTATCCCTTGTTATCCTTAAACCAAACTCAATTTCCCTCCATACAATTACATTCTCTGCAAAACCATAATCCCCAGCTATATGCACTTTGCACCTGCGCACTCACGGCACAGATATATGCAATTCCCTTAAAATTACAATATGGCGAGTTATAAGTGAATCTCAATGTATGCAATTTTCTTGAATTTACAATATGGCAAATTATTTCTATATATATCTCCTGAATCCTCATCTATACGCATGCAATTCTGGGCTGCTATCGTCTTAAGCATTTGCTTATGATAGTTTTGCCCTCTGCATTTTGTAAATAATTGTACCTACATCATCAAATGTTTTATATAGAATTATATCCATACTCACTGTATTATTGGTACGTGTATATAATATTATTATCACTGTAAGATGGTTTGCATTCATGATGTAACACTCAATTATTTCTATGTAAGTTTATCGCCTCATCCTTTATATGTTACGTTTGAAAGCAACTGTTGTTTACATTGATTATGAAATAAATGCAGAAAAGCATCTGCAAACAAACAAACATCTGAACACGTGTTTCTAAGCCCGAATTACTCGTGTGTGCCCATCAAAGGTAGATGTATGATTCTTTGACAAGGGGAGGGCGCTGGTCTCCAAAAGTCGCTGATAAGCAAATAAAAATGAGACCACTCACAATTTTTTTTATCTAAAGCGTGATTATTTCTCAAAATAATCAAGCCAAACAAGTATTTAAAAACATATGGATGCCTCCATACACCATACTGGATCTTTAGATTCACATTACTCTCAAGTATAAGAACATCCCAATCAATATCAATTTTCTCAATAAACAATATACAATCAATCGAGTTTCGTACGATACAATGGTATTAACTGTCAATCAAACTAGTTATCAAACTAATGGCTTTCATGAAAGTAATGGCAGTACATTCAATGGTTATTGTACAAAAGGTATCAAAGGTGGATGTATGATTCTTTGACCAGGAGAGGGCGCTGTTCTCCAATGTCGCTTAGAGTACCTTTATATAGAAGAGTAACGACAACCTGTGATTTGAACACCATTTTATGTCCACTATTACGTAACATTTCTATTCAATTCCGATTAGCACCTGGGTGTTCTCAATAGAAAGAATTCGAACGCCATTTTGTGTCCAGAAAAGTCAGTCGTCCATGTCGCTACTCTTCTATATAAAGGTACTCTAATGTCGCTGATAAGCAGAGGAAAATGAGAACACTCACATCTTTTTAAAACGTGATTATATCTAAAAAAAATTTAAGACTTTAAAAAAATATTTCAAACATTTCTCGAATTTGGTCGCCGCGGGTTCATGAGTACACATTGACCATATGTTGGTACACGACTTTTCCAGGCGTGCATCAGCAGTATTGGAGCTTTGGTTTGATCGGAGTGGAGGACGTGTCCCCGTCTCCCTGGATCAGGATCTCCCTGGATCAGTGATGGGTTTACACAGATTATCGAAAACTCAGCTTGATGCAGTCTGAGCTAACTTCTGTTGTTTTGCATGTACGTCCACCGGCCCTGCTGCTGAAGTAAGTTCTCACACTATCTAGGGTGACAGGGACATCCGGAAGAATCTTCTTCAAATCAACTAATCCAGTATAAAACTTCCTTACAGGAATATCACATCTGGAGAGAGGACCACACCTTGACAAATGTCTAGGAATTTTGTCATGATATACTCGTTGACACATAGACAACACTCGGGACAATTTAGCCAGTAATAGACAGTAACTTGACATGAGCTGGTCCTGCACTGGTCTTCAAGAACTTTAAGACCATAATGATGTGCCAGCTCACTCAGCTTATAAGCCATGGAATTGTCACTGTTACAGCTGACAACGGATTCTGGTTTTAAGCTGTAAATACAACCGTGTACCGCCATGAAGTTAGTGAGAAGCCCCCCAGACCGATGTATCTATTAGAATTCTATTTTGAAGTAGTTGCAAATATTTTCTATAAAGATTTTTTGTTTGCGACCAAAGGTTATTAATCTCAATTAACGTCAACAGCTAGTCGACTTTGACATATGATCTGAATGGTATATGAATATTATTAATTCAGAACAGTATTTTATCTTGGAGGAGGAGGCAAATGGGGCACGTGTCCCAGGCGACACTTTACTGGGACGCAAATAAAAGAGAAAAAAGAAAAATAGAATAAGAGCTCTGCAGACTTAATGGAAAGTCACCGTAGTCATGACGTGTTAGTAGATGTCACTCCACGCTTTAAAACTTTCGATGTATATGAATTCTATGTTTAAAACCCCTCCGCCGATTTCTACCCCAATTTTTTTCTCCTTTCTTTGCGACCAAAGGTTATTAATCTCAAATTAATCTCAAATAACTATAAACTAGTCGACTTTGATGTCATTGCTATAATAATTCATAACACGGAGGCACGTGCCCCAGGCGGCACTTGATAGATACCCCCTTAAAACATTCATATTGAGAAATAAATAAATAAAATGAATAAAGTAAACAGTATGGGAGTTTGGGGCTTTTATTTGACCAAGGGGGAGGGGGAGGCGTCATTCCTATGTCCCTATATGGCACTGGATCCTCATGGGGTCATCCCAGTGGACAGCCCATATGAGCCCATGAGATAGACCACCCACAAGACCGACATCAAACAAAGTAAATTTATAAGAAAATATAGAAAATAAGATAGTCCAAAAAGACTCAAGATACCGACAGCCTACGAGACCGAAAAAAGAAAAGAAATACATAATGGGGGGGGCGGGGGGGGGGAAGAAAGAAAAAAAAATCGGTCTCGTGGGCCGTCGGTTAAGTGAACCCTCTGAAAAGTGATTATATGGCCAACGAGATCGACATTGTCTGTCCCCAAGACTGCCAATCTCGTGGACAATCTAATGCCCGGCTCACTCGTGGCGTTATTTCGAATGCGTCAGTATCTGCGCTAATCGAACCAATGCAGGTAATTAATCCATACGCCAGTTAATTAGAAGTATTGTTTGCACTGTTCATTTTGCAATCGCTATTTAAACGATATCACTCTTTCATGACGTGTTAAGCCCGGCTCACACGATGCGTCATTTGCTGACGGTAGGGCCGCGTCAGTGACTGGTTCGTTCTTTTGCGCGTCATGAAAGGGCGATATTGATTAACAAGTGATTGCAAAATGAACAGTGCAAATAATACTTTTAAAAATAACTGACCTATGGGTTAAATGCCTGGACAGGTTCGGTTAGCGCAGGTAATGACGCAGTCGAAATGACGCCTCGTGTAAGTAAGGTTTGATGGTTTATTTTATCTGAATGCTAAGAAAAACAAGTGTTTCAACATGTATTACATAGTAGGATCTTTTTCTTTCATGAGGATCTATAACAATGCTCTCTCCAATATATACTGCCCGAGGTTAAAGGCGTTTCGGAGAAAACCGCAAATTAATAACTTTCTTATTCCTTGTCCGATTTTGTTCAAACTTTCACCATCCTGTTTTGCTTATTTTTCTGCTTTCACGCAAATCATCTGATTACCAAGGTTGGATTTCCCTTTAAGTATTCAATTCAATATATAAAAAATATAACATGAAAGTGATTCGTGAATACTATTATAAACTGCTTTTAAAACACAATCGAAATATTCATCTTTTAATAAAGGCCATCGTCAATTGTGTTCAAAGAAAACAATGTCTACTGAATCTCTTTGAGTTCTGGGTAAGTCTCGCATTAGGCACTGGGGGACCAAAATTATCCACGATGACATTTCATAGAATTATCTAACTATTTGTGATGTGATAATTAGTTTTCTTAATTTTCCAGACACTTTGGATTGATATTCCGTCATAACGGCAAAGTAATATTTACATAATATCTACATTAATAAATCATTAAAAATGAATGATAAGTATACGTGGAATGGTGCCCCTTATCACTCATATTATCCCTCTTTTCGCTCTTTCTCTCTCTCTCTCTATATATACATATATACACTGTCGGTCATAATGGTAGCATAATTCGTTTTTCATAGTCATCCGTTGATTTAATCATATTTAAAAGCCTAAATAGATAATATTGACCAGGTTCATTGATTACATAATGATTTTGTATTGTCGAGGTAAAAGTCGGTCAAGTGAAACATTCCATCACGTGGCCTATCTTATTGTTTGGTGCTATGAAAGGCAGAGCCTCCTTTCTGCTGTTGTTTTGCTGTCCATTTCGTGCAGAAAGCCTACGTGTGTTAACAGCCCGTTTTCAGAGTTAGCTTGATCAATTCCTACCAAATTTGGTACACTGATTCCTTACACTATGCCTCGCCCAACGGCACTTGCAATTCGTCAGAGGGTCCTTGCACTCCGACGGAATGGACGGACACATGCCCAGATTGCAGATATTCTTGGACTATCGCAGAGTTGTGTGTGTCGCATCATCAGAAGACATCGAGAGGCGGATACTTTGAGTCAAGAGAGATCTACAGGTCGACCACGAAGAACATCCGCACGGGATGACCGTCAACTGCTGAACATGTGCCATAGGAACAGGAGAATGCCAGCGAGTTGTCTTTGCCACTTGTGGAGGAGGCACTTCGGAGTGAATGTTTCACGGGAAACCGTAAACAGGAGACTTGTCCAACATGGCTACAGAGCTCGGCGAATGACCAAGGTTCCACGTCTCACCGTTCGCCATCGGGTTGCTCGACTCCAGTGGGCTAGGAGGCACAGGAGATGGCAGCTTGGTCACTGGAGGGCATGTAATCTTCATTGATGAAAGCCGGTACATCCTTGACCGCACCGATGGGAGGCAGAGGGTTCGACGATTGCGGGGCGAGAACCTCCGTAATGACTGTGTCCAGGAAACCAATCAAGCAGGTGGAGGCTCAGTGATGGTATGGGCCGGAATACATTATGGCGAAAAAACGCCATTGGATGCGCCTGAAGGAAACGTCAACGCCGTCGTGTACCGCGATATCCTGGAACGCCATTGTCTTCCATACGCGAGAAGAGTATATGGCAATAACTTTCAGCTCCAAGACGACAACGCTCGACCACATAGGGCACGTCTGGTGAGGGAATTCCTTGACGCAGAGGACGTGCAGCAGATGCCTTGGCCTGCCTGTTCCCCCGACATGAACCCCATTCAGCAAGCCTGGGATGCATTGGGCCGTGCCATCAATGAGAGAAACAATCATCCTCAAAATGTGCAGGAGTTAGCCCAGGCACTGATCACCGAAGTGTGGGATGCACTGCCCTTGAACACCATCAACAACCTTGTGGACAGTATGCCACGGCGTGTGGAGGCACTGGTGCGTGCCAGAGGTGGCCATACCCGGTACTAAGTGACCCAACAAGATTAAAAAGAGGAACACTTCACTTCAATAATCAAATGATCCCAAGATTTTATTTTTCACGATAAACTTATCATGGTTAAACATTTACCAAAAACGATACATTATTTCAAGGAATCCAAGGTCTGGATGATTGTGTTTGTCAAAAGTGGTTTAAACCAGTGTATAAAGTTTGTATGAATTAATTTTTGTCTTATATTTTTTATTTCATATGTTGAGAACTGATTTATCAATAAAATCGGTGAAGATATAAGCTTTATTTTGCAAAAAAAAATGACTCGTATTGTTGTCAATAGTGTACGAAAGGTAGAAAAAAAATTATGCTACCATTATGACCAACAGTGTATATTTCAATATGGCACGAAAAAGAGACATGATAACGAAGCTTTTCGACCTGCACTCATCAGGTTATCACGCAGGTATATAACAAATTACTTGAAATTAACTATATTATACTCGATGAACCCGGACGCAACCCAGACGCCGTAATTTCAGAACAATCGCAAAGCTTGGACGAACTCCTTTTGTCTGCACAGAAGAGGTTCGTGCGATTGAATGTAGGCGGCTTCCAGAAAGCGTAAATGCGCTGAGCTTCTGGCCCGGGACATAATTGAGAATTGATCGCGGGCATAGCTTTGTGCGCAAGCTGGATTGTTCAGCAAGTGGAGACCAATCGCTGAATTGATTACGGCGTCTGGGTTGCGTCCGGGTTCATCGAGTATAATATGGTTGATTTCAAGTAATTTGTTATATACCTGCGTGATAACCTGATGAGTGCAGGTCGAAAAGCTTCGTTATCATGTCTCTTTTTCGTGCCATATTGAAATATATATAATTATGTATATATATTTAAGTGGGGGTGGGTAGTACATCCTTGCCGAGTTGACGGTAGCATCCTGTGTGTAGAAAACACAATGGGTGTCGAAACCGCGTAATAGCAGCGTGACCATCACTTCTCTCCACGAGAACGTCGTGAAATGGGAGCGCATTGGACAGTTCAATTTCACATGTGAATTTTAGCGCGGGATGAAGCCGGTTCAGTTGTGTAAGGAAAACCTCACACGCTGCGCGGTTGTCAAAAATTGCAAACGTATCATCAACATACCGACAATACACATTTTTTGACAACCGCGCAGCGTGTGAGGTTTTCCTTACACAACTGAACCTGAATATATTTGTTATATACCTGCGTGATAACCTGATGAGTGCAGGTCGAAAAGCTTCGTTATCATGTCTCTTTTTCGTGCCATATTGAAATTTTGTAGTACCAAGAAATATATTTTATCCATATATATATATATATATATATATATATATATATATATATATATATATATATATATATGGATTATTCTCCTTACTTTCTTTTCTTTCTCTCTAGTTCTCTTCTTCCACCCCCTTCTCTCTATCTCTCTCTTTATATTTCCGTCTTCACCTGTTTGCCTTTTCTATTTCTCTTCTACCCCCTCCCCCTCCTATATCTCTTAACATCTTTTTTGACCATGTCAAAAATAGATCAAATTTAATTCGTGTATTCGCTTGTGATGTTATGTTAAATTTGCACCCTTCCCTCCTCTCTCTCTCTTTCTCTCTCTCTGTGGGGCGATCTCATACTTGTACATGTTTATGCTGAGGTTTGTATGAAAAGTATTCAAAATCAGATTCAAATTCAGATGAAGTTTACTGATAGAAATCCATACGTATATAGTCATTTTAGACAAAGTGACACAAATCAAAAGAATAATAAGAATGCGAAAGACCTTCTGCAGCATCAAAAACATATATAAGAAACGGTTTACCGACATGAACACTGATATGAGAAGTCCATACAAGTCCATACAAGCGATACATTACGTTTACAGTTCATAATACATGTCATACTTTTAACATACAGCTGCACAATCTGCTGCAGATTTCGACAAATTAAGATTATACAGCCTATTTACAACAAGAAACTCACATCCCTGTACCATTCTCGACTTTTATTATGTACAGAAAAACAAACAAAACTTGAAATAAAAATAATAATGCTTTATGTATAAAGCAGTATAAAAAACACTTTTTTCACGAAATCTGCTAATACAAAGAAAGATTAAACAAATTCCATATTGTGTTGAATTATTCAGTCATAAAATATGTCCCGTGGTAGACAGTAGTAAAGCTATATTATAATAATGGAATCGATTTTCTATAAATCACAATTGCCAATCATGGAACTGAGATAAAATACATCAGCTAATTGTTAGGTCATTCTCAACAATTTTCGCTTATAATGAAGGTTATACAATAAATGTTTCAATTAAAGTTATATTTTTAAAAATATATATAACAATAACCTAGGTGATACATATTTTATCCAAAAATTCCAGCTCGGTTCAAATGCGTTTTACCCCACAATGTCGTTCAGCCTAGGTTTTAAGTCAAACTTCAAATTGAAAAGGGGAAATCGGGGCAGGTGACTTCTGATAATGAAGAGCAATGGAACAAAAATAATTGTCATTCTTATATTGTAAAAACCTGAAGATCATAGATTATGCAAAAATTATTAAGAATATATAACTGTCATAAAGCTGTCAATCAAAACAAAATAGTTCTGAAATATTATTGACTAATTGAAATTCAATTGCTATACTACATTACATTATTTGTGTATATTACCTAGCAATTTACTACCCTGTCATATTTTATGTAAATATGTTTATAACAAATTTGGTATCCCTAATATCTTTATTAACTGAGCCTAAGTAGTTTCTATACTTTGTTTATGAACTTTCAAAAGTATATGATGCCTTTTTTCAAAGTCTAATACATACATAAATATGCTAATAGTTACTTTTCATCGCATATTAAAACTAATTACCGTCTTTACTATGATATCTTAAGATATTATATATATCATGCAAAAACGTTTGCTTGAACAAAAACGAATGTTGTGGGTTTTTAAAAACTATTCTTTCTTATTATTGTTAAGACCACCACTATTCGTGATAATGAGTCACCCTGTCTAAATATCAGAAATAAATAAATAAATAAATAAATAAATAGATGGTATTTATTGAAAAATCCATATAGCAGCTCAAGAGTTGAATTACATGGAAAGTACATATATTTATATATAAAAATACAGTTTGATATACAATTTGAAATATATTCATAATTACAAAATTAGAAAGACTAAAGAATCCGCACTACGGCCACTACGGAGAAGTTGAAGAGAGAGAGGGTCCGCACTGCCACTACGGAGAGATGATGAGATGATATGAGGAGTGAGTCTGTATTGCCAATATATGCACAAAAAGTGATCAGGGCCCTAGATCGGATTCGTTCCATCCAAGGATGGGGGCCATGCATCTTTTCATTGGTGCGTAGAGTCCATATACGTGTCCCTGGATCCACCAGTTGATATTGTCATTTCCCTGATATCGACGTAATTTTGGCGTCTTTCTGGTCAAAGAAGACATCTTTATGGCATCCTAAAGACATGGTTATTACCAATAGAAGACGTCATAAAGAGGTCTCTTTTACGTCGTGTGCTATTCATACTGACGTCTTAGAGACGTCTTTAAGGACGCCTTAAAGACACCTTAAAGACGTCTAAAAGAGTATCCCTTTTACACATTATCACAGTGTTTTTTTTTACCATTTTTACCTACATCCTATGTTATATCATCATATCCTATGACAACCCTATAATCTATATTCATACTGACGTCTTAGAGACGTCTTTAAGGACATCTTAAAGACACATTAAAGACGTCTAAAAGATTATCTCTTTTACAGCTATTTGGCACATTATCACAGTGTTTATTTTAACATTTTGACCTACATCCTATGTTATATCATCATATCCTATGACAACCTATAATCCTAAAATCCTATATCCTACATCATATACCTAGCTACTATACCGTTGTTGTTGTTTTTGGTTTTTTACGGCGCTGTCATTCAAAATATGAATATTTACGCCATCTCAGTTGCGTTGTCCAAAATAAGCCTTTTTATGACTTAATTGTATATTACTTTATTTTCTGTAGCAGACAAAGCCTTATATATGATATAAGGTGAGAAGAAAAAAGAAAGAAAAAAGGGGGTGGGATCCTTACAATATACAAGGCCTAAATTGATAAGAAAATTCGCAGAGCGCGCAAGCTTTGGTACACCGCCTGTAATAACACTTCCTCGCCCAAAAGGCAAATCTTGCCAGTCCGACTCGGTACTTTGAGCAGACATCTTGGTTTAGCTTGACCTAGGCAACTCAGAAGCCGCGCGGAGGCGCTCTATTAGTGCGTATAATGACAGATAGATGCGAATAATTTCACACGAAAGAATTTATTTTTTTTTTAATTGATATTCATTCATGGGTAAACCCCAGTTCAAGGCGGTAGAAGTGCAGTGCAATACATAAAATAACAAATATAATAAATTTATAGAGTTTTTGAAATGGCCAATTCTGGCGCATTGATATGTCTATTTGGCAATATGAAACCATATCTGGATTAAATGATTATAATTTGTTACATACAGAACTACTAGCGAAAAATCCTTAAACATGGGTACACTTTTTCTTAATTGCCCCTAAAAAATGGGTTACTGGTTCAAGGTCCGGGACTCACCCGTCAAAAAAATCCCCCCCCCCCCCCCCCCCCCCCCCCCTACTACGAAGAGATGATTAGATGAGGAATGAGTCTGTACTGCCACTACAGAAAAGTGATCAGGGGCCCTAGATCGGCTTCGTTCGATCCAGACATGGGTAGGTTGCAGGCGAAAACCTGGTCAGTTGTAAAAGAGTGTCTGCATTGTAAAACTACCATAGGCCCTGTAATATAGCTGCTCCTGACGACACGACCAGTAGGTAGCTGAGTTAGGGTCTGTGCTTGCAGACTAGGCATGGGGACCATGCACCTTTTCGTCGGTGCGTAGAGTCCATGTACGTGTCCATGCATCCACCAATTGATTTTGTCATTTGATGAGTTTTCGCAGTTTACCTAAAACTCAACTGATGCAGTCGGAGCTGACTTCCTTTGTTTCGTATACTCTACCGATACTGTTTGTGAAGTAATTTTTCACAAGCTGTAGACCGACAGGCACCTCCGGGTGAATTTTCTTTAGATCAACTAGGCCAACATATATATATGTACGAAAACCCTTTTGTATGAGGATACGGTCATACTGCAGACAAATTTTTCGAAAAGATTTATGCGTTAGATGGTCGTTGACATACAGACAGCATTCTTGACTCTTTACCCAGTAATAGACACTCAGTGTGTAAGTGTAGGTCATGCCGGTATTGATCTGATCTCTAAAAACACAAAGACCAAGCAAATCTGCCATCGTGCGAAGGTTATTCATGTCAGAGGATAGATCGTTGGTGCTGAAAATGGCACCATATTTCAGAAACTGAAGAACGTGCCAGAAGCAACCCTTACCACCTCTAATACCACCTATGACAAAGTTTCTGTCTGAATCCTTTGGAAATGATATTTCTCCCCTCACCATCTTAGCAAAGTAAGAATCTGTCTCCCTCATCAGTGATTCTCTACTCATCTTGTAAACTATGGATGTATTCTCGTCCACAATGCCAATCGTTTCGCGCAAAATACCAGTCGTTTCACTCGTTTTCAATGCCACTTTTAGTTCATCAATCAGAAAGAAATCCGCCTCTTGTTCGAGCAAATCGAACTCTTTGAATTCATCCGGTAGTACCATTTTCCCATATCTCAAGAAATTCAGAACATGGCGAAATATTTTGCCATCCTGATCGATCAAATAATTTCCTTGGTCATCTTTTGCAGACGGGATACCACCGTCTAACATGGCGGTAAAGAAACTGTCTGGATAGCGTGTCAGGGTGGCACGAGATGTCCGATAGATCTTACCACCAACATTCAAACCAACGTATTCTCCGGCAGAATCCATCTTTTTTTATATAGGAGGGCTAAACTGCAGTCTTTTGGATTTTTTAAAATCATGAACAATGCCAGTCAAACAGTGGAGACTTACGAACGACAATTATCCATGTTGTCAAAGGACTACACAATCCGTAGTGGAATTACCTCAGTACTGGAATAGTAGTAGTCTCTAAAAAAGCCTACATTAAAAAAGTTTCTCCCTCTCTCTCTCTTATAAATCTATCGTTCACCATCAAATTACTGTTATGGTACACCAAAATTTACGTAAAATTCCTGAAATTCGCTCTATTACGAATGAATTAGCCATATATACCCTATATATCATGATTTTCAATTTGAAAAAAAAATGAATAAGTAAGTATTGAATTAAGGTTATATAAAAAATCTGCGCTAAACTTCCCCGTCTGGAATACCCCTTCCGCAATAATTGGGTTTTCCGGTACATTTTAACACTTTTTATCATTCAGGTTCATACTCTTGGATTTAATCCCATAACTTCGTGATCCTGCACATCTTAAAGTCGATTTCGTTTTCGGTCCTTTTCGAACTTTTTGCAATCGATTTCATCATTTTTCCAATCCTCTTTCGTCAAAGTCAATCCCATTTCGTCATACCTGGCTGCCAACGTACGATTACAAGAATCAATGTCGTCATTGTCAAAGCGTCTCATCCAGTTTCGTCACTCGATCATTTGCTGTATTCCTGTGCAACTCCATGGTAAATAATCACACGCCAAAAATCATAAACTTGGCAATACCTCTAGAGATGTATGTGCTACCATGACAAATTTAGTATCCAACGAAAAAGCTCAACAAGCTCGTTACTTAGCGTGGTATGTCAATATTACTGAAGTGCATTTCAGATTTGATTTTTAATAGTAAATTGTGATGAACTGAACAAAGATTACCGATAAGAGGTTTGCATGACCCGAAGGAACATTCTAAAGCAAAGCTATAGGGATTTATAGAAAGTGGACAAAAGTGTCAATTGTCATTTACGCCACTTTTTAGCTCCGACAATGAAATGCGTAATAGTCCAGTTCAGTTCAGTTTATTCTGTTTTCTCAATCATAAAAATCAACAGTGGCAAAAACATAAAAAGTCAGTATACAAATATATACATATGCGATTAAAGATAAAAGGGAAAATACAAAAAAAGTTTTGTAGAAAACTTGTGAGGCGTAGCTTCCTATATATATAAACATAACATAAGTCACCAAAGCGAATACATCATAGAAAGAAAGCAAAACAAAACGGAAAGCAGACAAAAACAACAACAACACCAGCAAACATACGGGGGGTAATGATAAATGTACAGTAGATTGTGGGTTATCCTGAATACGAATCAATATATAATTTCTTCAACTTTGATTTAAATGAATTAATAATAGTACAGTGAAACCTGTCTATAAAGACCACTCAAGGGAGACAAGAAAAGCGGTCTTTGTGAGAAGGTGGTCTTTATGTACAGGTTCCTTTAAAGTGATTTGGTAACTTTGTAGAGGCTTGATAAAAATCTGAGCTGCCTGGCCTTACATGCTATCAGTGTATGTAATATGGTGTAAAAAGGAAGCCGAGGGGGAGCACTTCAAAATCATCATATCCTTTACAAAAGTAACCGGAAATGCCAGACTCATTTTCCCCCATAGACTCAGTGTTAGACTAAAGCGTATGGCCATACGCTTTCGTAAATGGTAGTATTCAGTCATATAATATATCTTAATAATAGCATTATATATTTGAAAACCTTTCTATGCCTGGCTATTTATTTATCCTCCTGAACATCATTATACAAGACAGATATAAAAATTCAACAATTTATTAAATCAAGCCTCCACAAAGTTACCGAATCCCTTTAATACATGTTTCAATGAGAAACACTTTTCAAAGGAAACAAAAATTGTTGTCTTTATAGAAAGGTGGTCTTTCTATACAGGTGGTCGCTAAAGCAGGTTTGACTGTATATAGAACTTCTTACATCGTCTAATTATTATGCAACATGTATTCATATTTAGATTATGATTATAGGCTTCTGTTAAAACATAAATTAGACTCAGTCTCTGAAACTCACAGTCTTTCCTCACTGTTCACAGGGGTAAAAATAGAAAATCTCTGTCCTTTATACGCATGTCCATTACGGATACATGCACTCCATGCAGCTTTTCCGTGAAATACTGCATAATTATATATGAACGTCCCTAATAGTCAAATATGTCTGATTCACTGACCGAATATATTCTAGGCCTCTTCATTTTGCTGCAAGATGTCATAAATAACCCAAATAATACTGCATTTCATGTCCGTTACGCTTGAATTGACCATATCTTTTTATTTCTGCCTTTAAAAGTTTTTTTCATTATGTATATATGGAAATCTCATTTAATCAGCGAAGGTCTATGAATATTCATTTTTCACCACCATCAGAATCATTCAGTCGAGCTTTTTTCTCTGTATTACATTTTTATGTTTGTGCTATGCATTGTTCCAGCTTGGATTTCCTGTCTTTCTTTCAATCATTTGAATCTTCACAAATTAGTTAAATTTATCAATGAATTATAATATATAGGACACCAAGCCAAACTAGGGAATTCATATTTCCATGAAAATAAAATGTATTGATTTCACGCTTCAAAAAAATTGTTGTACAAGAAAAAACAAAACAAACTTTTATTTCTCTATTCAAGAACAAGCGACTATATTTCTGTCCATATCCTTAGGATTTTTCTTTCGATTTCTTGTCTTGAAAACAGTACGCGTGCATAAGGAGGGGGCGGAAACCTGGAAAGGAAAGCTTGTGTTGGGAACACCTTGAACAAATGAAGACAAATTACTGTATGAACATCATTATGAATACCTCTCTTTTTATCTATAATGAAATTGAAGGTAAGAAAGTAAATACTTGATGGGAAAAGCCGATAAGAAAGTTGGCTTTGTATGATCTTTCATTTAGTTGGTAAATAGATTTCAAGCATGTCACGATTATTTTAGCCTTCTATACTTGTCTACGATGACACGACCAAAGACCTACAACATCGGTCGCGTGTGCTTCTGACAGCTTTTCTGAGCTTTCCCTGTAAATTTCATTGTCTGTTTTTTTCTTTCACCCTATTTGTCTATAATTTATTTTCTTACGGTGCATTTCTCCGCTTTTCTCTTTTTATCTTTCCTTATTTCCCCTATCATTCCTTCTGTTTTCCTTGCTTTGACGGTCTCTGTTAGGCTGTCCGAAATGCACCCCACCCAATCAGTAAACATAAAGTAGTTATGATGAAATTTACCACCAAAAAGCAAGGCTATGATATTAAAAATGTGATTGCATTGTGAACGAAACCCTCTTGCAAAAAGTTATAGGGGAATGCGGATTACATCGTACATTATATTCAAAACGATAAAGTTTTAGCGTTTGCACTGTTTCTCTAATATGTAGCATTTCATGACACAGTGGCATAGCGTAGCGTGGGTCCATAATTTTATATTGAGTAGCATTCATATGCAAATGCAAATTAAAAAGGTCATTAATGAGGGGAGGGTGCAGGATGGGCAGTAGCGTCTCATTTTGACGTTCCCCTTTTCCCTCATTCTCTTTTCTCTCTTTTCACTCTTTTCTGCCCCCCCCCCCCCTCGCTAATTGATTGAGGGGGTACCTGCCCCTTGTATCTACGCCACTGTCATTATACGTCACTCAAACTCTTGCTCAATAATCTTCAATGGAATACACATTAATATTGGTTAAGGTCATAGAGGTGATAAAAATGTGTTTTTCTTAGAGAAATTAGTTCATGTACGACCAAATCGATAACCACTTTTCTTCAATTAGCTAGAAAGACTGAAGAGAACAATATCTCGGTCATCTGTCTGGCCGGACAAATTTGTTTTCCGCTTCAAGTAACATTGTTATTCCTCGGGGATTCCACTATTTTAACCCTGAGCTTGTTAACATGAATACATCCTTACATGTGAATAATAAGTTTCAAAAAAACATTTTTTCATTCATGCGGATAATTGAGAGAATCAGTCCTAATACCATCGGTATCGGTGACAGATAAATCTTCAGAAACAACTCTCCATATGTGATTTGAACCAAAAAATGCAGAAGAATTATTACAATTTTGTAGGTATTACTACTACTACTACTACTACTACTACTACTACTGCTACTACTACTACTACTACTACTACTACTGCTACTACTACTACTGTCTTATGATAATAATATATTACATTCATAATAGCACATTACGTGAAAACTCAAAGCGCTTTACACTGTAATTTATTATTACCCATGGGCACTGAATTTCAAGCCTATACGCTGAAGTGTACACCATCTCCGCTCCTTGCTCAGTGCACATGCATGTGTGTAGGACAATCATGGCAAACTGAAAACAGTCAAACTGACTTTCAGCAATCCTCACAGGTACCCATTATCTCTTGGGTAAGATTGGCAAGCCAATTGACGAACCGCGAACCATGTGATCCACAGTCCGGTGACGAATCCACTAAACCATGACACCTCTACAGTTCTTTAAGCTATATTCCTATAGTTTAAGTCTACTTGTCTGAGAATGTGTGTTCAGAATTTTTCAAAAAAATAATTAAAGAATATTCCGATGATATCAAAATGATATAATGACTTTCATACGTGCTAAAAATATTTAACAGTGAGGTAAAATAATAATAATAAGGCAGACTTTTATGCTGCGCAACATATCCGCCCAAAGAGGGCGCTCAAAGTACAGTATCAAAAACTTATTTTTTAAAATACACTGACGGTGCTTACAATACAACATATTGAAGAGAAAGATGTTTCTTATAAGGTGTGTTTTTAGTTTTCTATTCAAGTCATTTACAGTCTCGCAATACTTTAAGTTTGCCTTCGGGAGTCTGTACCACAACCGGGGAGCTTCTGACATAAATGTTCTATCTCTCTAAGATCGATTCGTTTTGCGGACGAGCAGGGAAGATGAATTGGAAGAACGAAGACCAGAGCAAGAAGACTTATTGAGTTTGATTAGAGAGGAAATGTACTGTGGTGAGGAGAACTTCAAAGCCTGGTATGTGATGAGAAGGACTTTGTAGGCAAGACGTTGTTTGACGGAGAGCCAATGAAGTTGTTTGAGAACTGGGAAGCGTTTCATCAAGTGTCTTGTCGGTGATATTTACCGACAAACTTGCTCTCAGCCAATCAGATGCAAGGATTTCAGAAGCTTATAACAGTTATTACAACTTGTCATTGAAGACAAGTTTTATGAAACAGGCCCCTGGTGTGATATGAGAGGATCTCCGAGTATATGTGACAAGATGGGCAGAAGTATTTTGAACACGTTGAAGCTTTTGCACTTGGCACGTGGGAAGGTCATAAAGGAAAGAGTTGTAACAGTCAATGCGGGGCGTAACAAATGCATGCACCAGGTGCTCAGAAGCCTTCGGAGATAGATATGCAAGTCTCACACTGGTCGACACTTGTGACTCCATTATCATATTAAAGTCAAAAGATAACTCAAGATCAAAAGTGACTATAAGTGAGTATGGCAAAGAGCTTTAAAATATTCTGTGCGGAAATATGTGATAATGTTGCTCAAGCCCTTAAATATATTTTTAGCATTCCTGATAAGGATGTCTCAACATGCCTCAATATGCCTCAATATGCCTCAATCATGTATAAGATTCTTTTTACATTATACTTTAGACACTGATAAGAACTTGCTCAATGTTTTTAACATCTTATTATTGTATATGATGGTGTATTTAAAGCAAGCAAGCAAATAGTTCTTGAATTGGCCAGAGGAGGACGCGAGTGCATAATTTCACTGAGGTAAACATTAACAGTATGGGAGCTCTGATTTGACGGGGGTGGGGGTGCTGACCATGGATCCACCAGTTAGTATTGTCATTTTATGCGTTCATGATATTACTGAACACTTAAATTTGATACAGTCGGAGCTCACTTCAGTCTTTTCGAATCCAACAGCTCCGCTGCTGAAGTAAGCTCCCACGCTCTCTAGACTGACAGGCACCTCTGGGAGAATTTTCTTTAAATCAACTAAGCCAACATATACATGTATAATAGGATATCCAGAACTACGATTTGTTATAGAGACAGGGGCATACACTTGACAAATGTCTCGAAGAGATTTTTTCGCTTGACGTTCGTTGATATACAAACAGCATTCTGAACCCTTTACCCAGTAGTAGACACTCAGTGCTGGCGGAAGTTTGACCACGGTGGTGATCTGGTCTTTAAAAACACTAAGACCAAGAATATTTGCCATCCTATAAAGGCTTTCAAGGTCACAGGACATTGGGTCGATTTCGTTAACAATGGCACCATGTTTAAGATATTGTAGAACGTGCTTGAAATAGTACATACAATCTCTATGACCTATGACAAAGTTTCCGTGTGAATCCTTTGGAACTGGTATCTCTCCCTGCACCATCTTAGCAAAGTAAGAATCTGTCTCCCTCATCAGTGATTCTCTACTCATCTTGTAAACTATGGATGTATTCTCGTCCACAATGCCAATCGTTTCGCGCAAAACACCAGGCGTTTCCCTCGTTTTCAACGTCACTTTGAGTTCATCAAGCAGAAAGAAATCCGCCTCTTGTTCGAGCAAATCGAACTCTTTGAATTCATCCGGTAGTACCATTTTCCCATATCTCAAGAAATTCAGAACATGGCGAAATATTTTGCCATCCTGATCGATCAAATAATTTCCTTGGTCATCTTTTGCAGACGGGATACCACCGTCTAACATGGCGGTAAAGAAACTGTCTGGATAGCGTTTCAGGGTGGCACGAGATGTCCGATAGAACTTACCACCAACATTCAAACCAACGTATTCTCCGGCAGAATCCATCTTTTTTATATAGGAGGGCTAAACTGCAGTCTTTTGGATTTGTTAAAATCATGAACAATGCCAGTCAAACAGTGGAGACTTACGAACGACAATTATTCATGTATATTGTCAAAGGACTACACAATCCGTAGTGGAATTAGCTTAGTACTGGAATAGTAGTAGTCTCTAAAAAAGCCTACATTAAAAAGTTTCTCCCTCTCTCTCTCTTATAAATCTATCGTTCACCATCAAATTACTGTTATGGTACACCAAAATTTACGTAAAATTCCTGAAATTCACTCTATTACGAATGAATTAGCCATATATACCGTATATATCATGATTTTCAATTTGAAAAAAAAAAAATAAGAGTATTGAATTAAGGTTATATAAAAAATCTGCGCTAAACTTCCCCGTCTGGAATACCCCTTCCGTAATAATAGGGTTTTCCGGTACATTTTAACACTTTTTATCATTCAGGTTCATACTCTTGGATTTAATCCCATAACTTCGTGATCCTGCACATCTCAAAGTCGATTTCGTTTTTGGTCATTTTCGAACTTTTTCCAATTGATTTCATCATTTTTCAAATCCTCTTTCGTCAAAGTCAATCCCATTTTTGTACAACAAATAGAGATGTACTCCCTGTTTTGTCATCACACATACATGACAGCATTGCCAATGGGAGACATTCCTACAGCCATGATTTTACCAAGATAGGTTACTGATCTGCTTATATTGTTATTTTTGTAGTCAGAAGGAAATAAAATACTATGACAGCAAGGTACAATTGCTTAATTGAAAAACAAACAAACAATTGCTTTGATATGTTATCTATTCAATGAAGTAAAAAAAGGGGGGAACATTTTTGGTCAGTTTACATGCATAATATGGTACTGCCAATATAAAATGAGCATGGTCTAATGATTTCTTCCAGGGCTGTATATCAGTACTAATCGCCATATTAAAGTGATTTGGTAACTTTGTAGAGGCTTGATAAAATTTGAGCTGCCTGGCCTTACAATGCTGTCAGTGTATATAATATGGTATAAAATGAATCCGGGGGGGGGGGGGGAGCACTTCAAAATCATCATGTGCTTCACAAAAGTCAACATATGCAAGTGACCGGAAATGCCAGACTCATTTCCCCCATAGACTCAGTGTTAGACTAAAGCGTATGGCCATACACTTTCGTAAATGGGTGTATTCAGTCATAGATATCTTAATAATAGCATTATATATTTGAAAACCTTTCTATGCCTGGCTATTTGTTTATCATTCTGAACATCATTATACAAGACAGATATCAAAATTCAACAATATATTAAATCAAGCCTCCACAAAGTTACCGAATCCCTTTAAATAGTTCATAACTTTGATTTCTTTGTGATATTTTCCTGAAACTTGCACTAATAAAAATGGTTCTCTAATATATCTCTTTATAAGGTACTTAAAATATGGGTGCCTCCATACGCCATGATGGGTGCTTTACATTTCACATTAATCTCAAGTAAGAACATGCAAAGTTCCACAATGTCTTTAAATTCCTATTGGTGTATGGGAGAGTAAACAAAATGCGATGTCCTCAAATTAATGAATATAATCATAAACAAAACAATCACCACTCATTTTTACGAGCCGTCCATATGATACAATGGTACTGATTAATTTCAAATCAAGCTAGTTATCAAACTAATGCATGGCTGTCTTGAAATAAGAACCATGAGGTACATTCAGTAGTTATGGGCTCACATAAGTAATTCACGGCCCCATTCACTCACGTGTTATAACGAAGGTTGTCTATAAATCATATTTTGAACACCCCTCGGTAGAAATCGTTTAAATTCACAGAATAGAGACAAAATATAAATATCTCTCAAAAGTACCTAAAGTACCTAAAGTACCTAATTTGGGCACTTTCCCGGCGTTAAAAAAAGATATTTAGGCTGAAACAAGGCTAGCCGAAATTTCAGCCCATTTGCACATAGAAACAGTGGAAGTGCACCAGTGATAAAATAAATCCTTTAAAAATAATAAAAAGCTAGCCAACTTCGGCTAAGGTGTCAAATTGAAAAGAGTGTGTCTATTAAACACCATTTACGCTTTTTAAATTTACTGAGGCCAATCAATCGATTTTATATGAATATTTCTAATCAATTAATTTCAAATAATCTTTGCTCCGCCTCACCGGCATGCATTGCGAGCGGATGAATTACTTATGTGTGCCACTGATCTCTATATAAAAATCTGGATAGAGCATTGGTCCATACGCACTGTGCAAACATCTGAAGCCACAGTGCGGCCATTTAAACCACTCCCAATACAATGCGCACGCTGCGCATCACTGCACAGCCATTGAACCAGCTTCGACGTGATTGGCCTTTCCAATCTCCAGCTATAGAAATGGGAGTGGTAGCATGGCGGCCTAGCGGCTTCACCTCAACAAGCCAATGCTCTATCCAGATTTTTACATAGAGATCAGTGGTGCCCTTATATACACAGGGTATCAAAGGTAGAGCTGCATGATTAAGTGAGGGCGCTGGTCTCTAAAAGTAGCAAAGAGATTCGATCATACACAGTATGCCCTCCGAAGGAGGGCTAGAGGGCCAGCTAAAATCTGACCTTTGACATTCCATAGGCTTTGCATTGGATGCATTGTGGGAGCTTTGGCCAATTTGAACAGTGAGCTAGGAGGGTCAATTTCAATAAATGTTTATTCATGAGGAATGACGTCAAAAACTCGTCAAATACTGTTCGATGATTGGTTAGTGGCTCATATTAACATAATGTTTTATGTATAAGATCATACATAATTCATTTTTTTCATTCCCACAATTCCCTACGATTTTGACAAGAAATGGGGAAAATGGCGGCCGTGCGGGTAGTGCTACTTTTTTGTCATTTCAACACAAATCTCAAAAAAACTTTGTTTTTGAGAATTTTCTGTTTTAGAAGGAGTTTGTCTTGTAAGTCTCACGAAAGCAGAAAATCCTCGGGGGACATTCTCATCAAAATAATGCCGTATGATGCCATGAAATGTAAGTAAATATGTATTTTGTTTAACATTCCTCTTAATAATTGGGATGTGTTCGTCGTGGCTGCTAGTGAGTTCACTGTACAAAACGTATTATCCCACATCCCACCCAGTCCCCCTTCTCATGCATGACAAAACAAAATTATTATCTTTCATTGAACCCTAAAACGGTCATTTTGAATAGTCTACTTGTAATATTTTTCGAGAAGATCAGATATTTTCCGAAGATCTGTATATTATGATAGTGCTCAAGCCTAAAAAGTAAAGTGCATGGCTTCATTACCGACAATCTGCGGTAGATGTGGACCTGTTCAAGATTGATCATGACACTGAATGCGCAAGATCCTCACTCTGTCTCTGGGGAGGTGGGCCGCGCCGGGTAAGATCTTGCCCAGCGGTCTGTTAGTTTTGGGTGCGCCGATCCTGGCCGGCTAACTGCGCTTTGCCTAAGGCTACGATAGCCTGGATCTATGCTAGGCCTACCTTAGACTTAGAGTTAGGCCTTCGGCCTCGCCTTGAACTTTGTTTAAGGAGGGTCTAGAAAGATCAACTTAGAATTTGAATGATAATGTCTTGAATCATGCTGGACCAGATTAAAATGTTCTTTATTATATACAGTGTAGCCTTATGCTGCTACTGAGAGCTGTCCCAATTTATTTTGTGTACTGTACTCTTTAGTGACAACCATGACGAGTCACCACTGTCACTGAGACGAGAGAGTATAGGGCCTTCATGTGCGAGTATTAAATATTATTAATTTAAACAGTAGATCTGTGGCATGCTTTTAATTACTACTATGATTCTAACCTCTTGTTCTCTTTTGATTGCAGAGCTATTGCCTTGGACCGAAGTAGAGAAACGCAGGGGGACCAGGACCAGATCATTCAATATCATGATACTAAAAACTGATAGACCCTACCTGGGGCTGGATTATTGTCATCCACTCACTGCAGGAAACCCAAGTTGAACTGGAAAGGTAAATTGTTTTTTGAAAATGTAGACCTCTAAGCCCACATAATTGGTGTAAATTTCAATATTCCATTGCTTAGTCTTAGTAGTAGCTCTGTAAGATTAGATCTTATTATTAATAGACTTAGATTTCTACCGTCATAGTCTGTGCAGTCAAAATCAAAATTCTAAAGTCCAGTAAATTATTTTGATTTAGCCGTTTTAAAGTTTACTAAATGCCTTGGTCTAGGATCGAATTTGGAATGGAAGATGAAAATATGTACGTCTGATTTAAACTTAGATTTACATTTCTATAATTAAGAAGGAAGAACAAATGCAGTGGTGGGGGTTTTTTTTGTTGTTGTGTTTTTTTTTTGTTTTTTTTTTGGGAGGGGGAACAATCCCGACCCGTGCCCCCCCCCCCCTTTCAAACAGCAGTGTACATTGTGCCCCCCTTTTAGAACGGAAAACCTTTTTTGTTTTTGTTTTTGTTCTTGTTTAGTTTTCGTGTCAGATATTTATGGAGGGAAACAGGACCCAGGACCCCATAACCCCCTCCCCCCTCCCCCCACTGAGCGATATTTAGAGGGCTGGCAAGACCAAACAATGTACGGATCTCCCTCCTAGCAGTTTCCCAAAGTTGACAATCCAGCATTTGTATGCCCTCCCCCCTTATTATACAAAATCCTGGATCCGCCCCTTGATAGATGTACCCATTTTTGTTTCCTTCTTTAAAATCCAGTCCACAGTCTACAAGAAGTTTAATTTTTGTTTGTCCTTTCTTTTTGTTTTTATAATGCAGGTTGTCCAAGGAAGCTCATCAGTTACATTGCTTGTTACGTGTCAAGTAACGGAGTCATTAAGGATCAAAGTATTTTTATATTTATTATCATTTAAACATAAAGTTTAATTAATTAATTTCTCTCGAGATTTATTGCTAATTTACATAATGGCAATTACATTTATTCTAAATGTCAGGAATGCTATTTCTGAGCTGGAAATTGAATGTCAAAGTTTGGGTCAAAAGAAAGTGCTAACATATTATTCAAAGGGGAAACAAACAGATTTGTAACTTTCATGTATTTATTTATTGATCCATTTTTTCCCCATTTTTTCCCCCATTTTTTTTCCATTTTTTTTTTCATTTTTTTTTTTTTTTTTTTTTTTTTTGGGGGGGGGGGTGGTTCAGGGTTGAATGGCCCTTATTGCAATCACTTGACATTTCACTTCAAGATCATTTATAGATACACCCCCTAATTCGTAATTTTGAAATAAAAGCAAAGACTAAATTTTACATCGGATTTACCTTCTGTAGGTGCACATGTCCATGTACACGTAATTAAAAATATATTGCAATTGGTACGATTGGCCCATTTGAAACATGATTATGAGAAAGTGATTAATCTTGAGCCTAATTCTAAATTCTTTTCACACTTCAAAAAAATATTTGATAAAAACCTTTTAAGTACAGTCAGTTATCATGTCACCTCAGAATAATGCAGTAATTTAAATTCAAACTATAACCAATAAATTTTCAAAAATAAATAATTTTCCTTTAAAATTCCAATGTAATTTAGAAATAGAGTTAGAAAAATGTGGCATGACTACATTATGAAATATGATTTTAGTTCATCATCTTTAATGCAACGTGTGTTTATAATTGTATGCATAAGTAGTGCATTAAGATGTAATCATATTTATTTGATCTTCAACCTTAAGTGATAATCCCTTTCATCAAATTCTTGAAGCTATCCTGTGATAGCTATGATAATTTTTCTTGAAACGCAAATGGTTCTATAATCTGTAATTTCTTCCTTTTTAGCTCACCTGAGCCTAAGGCTCGAGTGAGCTATTGCGATGGAAATTTGTCCGTTGTCCGTCGTCCGTCGTCCGTTAACTTTTTACATTTTCATCTTCTTCTCCAAAACCCATGATTGGAATTCAACCAAACTTGGTAGGAATCATCCTTAGGGGTAGGGGACCCAAAGTTGCTAAAATGGTACATGTGGCCTCCAGGGGGGGCCCAGGGGGAAGGCCCCCAATTGTAAAAGCTATGTAAACATCTTCTTCTCCAGAACCAGGCATAGCTCAGACTTGGTATTGTGTATGGAGATACCTCTATAGATGAAGAATGAATGTTGTTCATGAAATTTCTCTGAGTGGCCCTATAGGGGCCCTGTGTGGGTAACATACTGGAGGGGGGGGGGCGCTGCCAGGTAAAATGTACATTCTGATCTTCTCCAAAACACATGATCGGAATTTAACCAAACTTGGTAAGAATCATCCTTAGGGGTAGGGGACCCAAAGTTGCTAAAATGGTACATGTGGCCCCCAGGGGGCCCAGGGCGAGGGCCCCCAATTGTAAAAGCTATGTAAATTTCAAACATCTCCTTCTCCAGAACCAGGCGGGGGGGGGAGGAAATATGTTAATTTCTAACATCATCTCATGTACATCCTCCTAGTTGTTTCAATTTCTAACATCTGGTGGTGCTAGAGAGAACATGCACCAGATGTGAATTGATCCACCTCAGGCATGTTTCTAGGCAAACGAATCAGGCGCTTGGGAGTTTCAGCCCACCCCGAAATTTTCAAAACTACCAATATTTGGACAAACATCGCCTCATCATTTTGGGCAGTAAGGTGGTCTCTTTGGACTTTTATGTCTTGTATATTCTGATGATAGATTGAAGGGATGTACATGGATATACATTATAATCCACCTATATATCGGATGTCACTAGATTTAAACTTGTTTGCTTAAAAACTGAAATAAAATAGCAGTTGATATGCCGCCCCCTCACCTGCCCCGTGATTTGTTGTCCATGAACAACATGTTACAATCTGTATATTGCATTTCAAGAGAGCATTAACTTTTATGTTGATAAGTGAGTTAGTTTAATAAACATCATTTCACACTGAGAAACTTCTATTTGTTTTTTTCCCCATAATTTTGTGAAAGATGTGGTGGTGATGCTGATGATGATGCAGGCACAATATGGCATGTGTTCTGAAGTGTGAAGGTAGATTGGTGTAAATACAGCCTTATGCAACCTTGAATAACTGGATGATAGACTGAATTGTGTGGGTTTTCTGTTGATGGACTCATTTTACAAGAAGATGAAGAAAAAAAAAGATGAAGAAGAAAAAAGAAGAGGAAGAAGAAGAAGACAAAAATCAAATCAGATTGTTTAGGTTTGTTTGTTTGTTGCTGTTTGTTGGGTTTTGTGTTGTGCCTGTTTTGTTGTTTTTGTTTGTTGTGTTTTTGTTTTGTTTTGGGTTTTTTTTGTGTGTGTGTGGGGGGGGGGTACACGCACCAGAAGCCAGTGCATGGTGGTACATATATGAGGTCATGGGGAGCAAATTTTCCCTTTGCACTTTTACTTGACATATGATATGCCAGATCTGCAAGGCACAAGAAAAGCGTTCAATGAAGGGAAATTCAATATCGAAGGAGGGCTTCTTCTTCCTCCTCCTCTTCTTCTTCTTCTTTTTCTTCTTCTTCTTCTTCTTGCACTTCCTTTTCATCTTCATCTTCTTTTTCGTCTTCTTTTCTTCATCTTCCTTTTCTTCTTCCTCTTCTTCATTTTCCTCGTCCTCTTCTTTTTTCTTCTTCGTCTTCTATTTCATCTTCTTCCTCTTCTTTTTTTCTTCTTCTTTATCTTTGTCTTCTAGTTCTTCATCTGCACATTTTTGCTGCAAAAGTACAGTATACGCCTAAGTACAGTTTAATTTTATGTTAATTAGTTATAAAAGCTCATGAATATTCAAATATATAATTTCAATAACTTTACGCGCTGCGCGCCGGCTAAAATCTGGTTTTCGCTGGTACACTGAAAAAAAGTTGGCTTCATAGGCTAATACATGAAAAGTGGGAGCAGTGTGCACTTTTGACCCGCCGGAAATGCCCCCATGGAAAGCCGGATGCAGAAGCGGAGTTGAGACCCCTTGAAAACTAGCTGACAAGCAGAAGGAAAATCAGTACACTCACATTTTATTTATAAAGCATGATTAATTCTCAAAAATCTCTGACAAACCAAAAAAAGAAAAGGAAGAAATTGAAAAAATATATTTTAAACATGGTTCTCGAATTTAAAAGTATAACTATATAAGTCCAAGTTGGTACATATGTGAGCATATTTTTCAGGTGTGCATTAAAATAATTGGAGCTTTGGTTTGATCGGGGTGGGGGCGTCGTCCCTGTATTCCCATGTATTCACCAGAATCCATGGCAGAATCCATCTTTCCTGGTAGAAGGCCTCTATTGTAAAAGGCAGTCTTCCGGATTGGTAGAACATCAACTTATTTCGAGCAATGAAGAACTTAAAAGGATGACCAACAAGGCGTGATTCGTGTACCGTCATAAAGTTTATGATAAGCCCCAAACCAAAATGCATTTATTAGAAACCTATTTTGAAGTAGTTGCAAATATTGTGAATAACGTTTAATTCGCACAATGAGTTAATCAATGTTCCATCCTCTCTCTCTCTCTCTCTTTCTCCTCCATTAATATTTCACTGTACTAAAAGCTAAACGTCAACGCTTTCCTTTGTTTGACTCCACCTCTTCAAGCAGGATACATCTACAAGTTTGTTGGTGCGAAAAAAAGGAATTTGAAAGAGCCGGTATTCCCAAAGAGGTTTCACATGTGGAATCCTAAGATACAATGATGGAACCAGGGAGGGACCCCCCCCCCCCCTGGTGGAACATTCTTTTCTTGTAATCTATTAAAATGATTTGTTAACTTTGTCCTCCCATGCGCGTATGAAGTAGGCCTATCAAATGAATCACGAAATAAATGAATTTTGATTAATATCTTTTTCAAACCTGCCTTAAATATTCAAGTATATTCATCGAAACATCTCCTGAATAAAGTAAACTTCTGAAAAGTCATCTTCTGCTAATGCACTGTCAGTATTAGACAGGAGTTATGAAATATAGGGGAAATGGCTCATTTACAACGCGGCTAATCGTCATTTTATATCTTTTCATCTCATCATTACTACTCCACAAGCTGAACACTATGAACCATTGTATAGTGTACATGAATATTTGAAGACTTCAAACACATTTATTTCCTTCTCATAATCAAATAAGTACAACAATTAACTTAAATTGGAAGGAGGCGAGGTTACCTGGAAGCATATGGCTTGTGTTGGGGTCACCGTCATAATACATATGTTACATAATAAAGCAATCATAACATTCATAAGAAAAATAAAATATAGGAAAAATGACGTATGAAAGGGGTAAAAAAAAAACCCTGCAATATATTGTATTTTAGAGTTAATGAATGGAATGAGGGGCATGTTATACTGGAGTCATCTAAATTGTTCTAGAGTTTGGGACCAGAAAAACTAATATTTTGTTGAAACGCAAGTGGCCTTTGTCTATGACTATGCTGGAATGTCTCTTACAGATCTTGTTGGATAATTATGAAAAATACAATTAATATCAAACAGATTACAAAATTGTTCGGGGATATTTGTAAATACACTTAATAAATACATATCAACGTAATTTTGGTATGTGTCAATATATTCACGTCTTAAGAGTCTCCAGATTCATGTATCTTCTTGTGTAATGTAGTTAGCTTATATTATACGCATATAATCAGCCATAAACAAGAGTGCAATAGGATGGATATTGGAGAACTACTAGTATCAAAGAGCAATATATATTTCGAAGAGCATTCTGAGAAAACAGAAAATGAAGTTTATGGATATTATCTTGGGGAATTTTATTTTTTACTAGAAATTTAACTTTTCAACTCTTGCAATTTCTTTATTTTTCAGCTTTATAAATTCATTTCATCCATTTCATCTAGGAATTTTGTCTTTTTTGCTGAATATAATAAAAAAATGCACTTCTTTGAGGTAACAGATAGCCCACTGACTTGCAGCCATTCGCATTCTTTACTTAATTTTATATTGGCTTTTTTGCATAGGGAGTCAATATTTGTGTCAGAGTATAGTATATTTGTATCATTTGCATAGAAAACAAAAGAGATTTCTGACGCAGATTTGTGAATATCGTTTATGTAGATAAAGAACAAAAGGAGAAAAATCAAATTACTTTTTTCGGGACCACTAAATGCTTTATTAGGAAAACTCTGCCATTTGTTGTGTAAAAAAAATCAAAATTTACCATTTCCATTTAAATGTAAAACTTATTTTGCCATGTTAACATTACAATTCACCTATTTTACATATCTTACCCCCCCCCCCCCCCAAAAAAAAAAAAAAAAAAAAAAATGCTCATTAGAAGTGAGAATTTTGGTATGTTTGGGTAATTTTGGTAGAACAAAATAATAGAGATGTACTCCCTGTTCTGTCATCACACATACATGACAGCATTGTCAATAGGAGACATTTCTACAGCATGGAAAACATTATTAGGCCAAGAAAGGTTATTGATGTCGTTATTTTTGTAGTAAGAAGGAAATAAAATACTATGACAGCAAGGTACAATGGCTAAAAAGTTTGAAAAGCAAACAATTGGTCTGATGTGTTATATTCAAAGTACAAGGGAATTACTTTTTTTGTATAAGTATAATAAAATACGGGGTAACCTTGCTAGTCATAAGGAACGTTATTCATAAGGACCTCCATTCATAAGGACTGCTATTTATAACGCGCGTTAAATGAATAGCGGTTTTGTATAAATGTTGATGTACCATCAGTATAGTTTTTTGATGTTCTTCAATTGAACACGTGTTTCTAAGCCCGAATCACTCGTGTGTGCCCATCAAATGTAGATGTATGATTCTTTGACCAGGGGAGGGCGCTGGTCTCCAAAAGTCGCTGATAAGCAAAGGAAAATGAGACCACTCACAATTTTTTTATCTAAAGCGTGAATATTTCTCAAAAATAATCAAGGCAAACAATTATTTAAAAACATATGGATGCCTCCATACACCATACTGGATCTTTAGATTTCACATTACTCTCAAGTATAAGAACATTCCAATCATTATCAATTTTCTCAATAAACAATATACAATCAAACGAGTTTCGTACGATACAATGGTATTAACTGCCAATCAAACTAGTTATCAAACTAATGGCTTTCATGAAATAAGACCCCTGCAATACATGCAAATGGTTATGTACAAAAGGTATCAAAGGTGGATGTATGATTCTTTGACCAGGAGAGGGCGCTGTTCTCCAATGTCGCTGATAAGCAGAGGAAAGTGAGAACACTCACATGATTATATCTAAAAAAATCTCTGACAAACCCAAAATCATTTTTTAAAGGCTTTAAACAAATATTTCAAACATTTCTCGAATTTGGTCGCCGCGGGTTCATGAGTACACATTGACCATATGTTGGTACACGCCTTTTCCAGGCGTGCATCAGCAGCATTGTGTCCCCCGTCTCCCTGGATTAGGATCTCCCTGGATCAGTGATGGGTTTTCACAGATTATCAAAAACTCAGCTTGATGCAGTCTGAGCTAACTTCTGTTGTTTTGCATGTACGTCCAGCGGCCCTGGTGCTGAAGTAAGCTCTCACACTCTCAAGGGTGACAGGGACATCCGGAAGAATCTTTTTTAAATCAACTAATCCAGCATATAACTTCTCCTTAGAAATATCAGATCTGGAGACATATGCACACCCTTGACAAATTTCTAGGAAAAATTCTTTCGTGATATACTCTTTGATATACAGACAGCACTCGGGACCATTTACCCAGTAATAGACGATAAGTAGACATGTGCTGGTCGTGCACTGGTCTTCAAGAACTTTAAGACCATAATGACGTGCCATCTTACGAAGATAATCGACCATGGAACCGTAACTGCCAGAGCTGACAGCGGATTCTGGTTTTAAGCTGTAAATACAACCGTGTTTAAGATATTGAAGCATTTTCATGTACACAGTTTTCTCATATACATCAGTACTCGTGTCTATGATAATGTTTCCATGTGAATCGATTGGAACTGGGATCTCTCCCCTAGCTACTTTGGCAAAGTAAGAGTCTTTCTCTCTCATCAATGATTTTCTACTCATCTTGCAGATCATCGATGTTTTTCCGACCACAACACCAATGGTTTCAGTAGCATATATAGCAATTTTGAGTTCATCGAGGGCGAAAAAATCTGCCTCATGTTCAAGCAAATTGAACTCCTTGAACTCATGCGGTAGTACCAATTTCCCATATCTCAAGAAATTCAGAACATGGCGAAATATTTCCCCATCCTGGTCAATCAAATAATTGCCTTTGTTATCTTTGGCAGACGGAACACTTCCTTCCAGTAAAAGAGAAAAGAAACTGTCTGGATGGCTGATCAGCGTAGTACGAGATGTCCTATAGATCTTGCCACCAACATTTAAACCAATATATTCACCAGAATCCATGGCAGAATCCATCTTTCCAGGTAGAAGGCCTATGTTGTAAAAGGCAGTCATTCAGTTTTGTAGAACAGCAACTTCTTTCCAGCAATGAAGAACTTTAAAGGATGACTTACAATGCGTGATTCGTGTACCGCCATGAAGTTAGTGAGAAGCCCCCAGACACATATTACATATCTTACCCCCCCCCCCCCAAAAAAAAAAAAAAAATGCTCATTAGAAGTGAGAATTTTGGTATGTTTGGGTAATTTTGGTAGAACAAAATAATAGAGATGTACTCCCTGTTCTGTCATCACACATACATGACAGCATTGTCAATAGGAGACATTTCTACAGCATGGAAAACATTATTAGGCCAAGAAAGGTTATTGATGTCGTTATTTTTGTAGTAAGAAGGAATTAAAATACTATGACAGCAAGGTACAATGGCTAAAAAGTTTGAAATGCAAACAATTGGTCTGATGTGTTATATTCAAAGTACAAGGGAATTACTTTTTTTGTATAAGTATAATAAAATACGGGGTAACCTTGCTAGTCATAAGGAACGTTATTCATAAGGACCTCCATTCATAAGGACTGCTATTTATAACGCGCGTTAAATGAATAGCGGTTTTGTATAAATGTTGATGTACCATCAGTATAGTTTTTTGATGTTCTTCAATTGAACACGTGTTTCTAAGCCCGAATCACTCGTGTGTGCCCATCAAATGTAGATGTATGATTCTTTGACCAGGGGAGGGCGCTGGTCTCCAAAAGTCGCTGATAAGCAAAGGAAAATGAGACCACTCACATTTTTTTTATCTAAAGCGTGAATATTTCTCAAAAATAATCAAGGCAAACAATTATTTAAAAACATATGGATGCCTCCATACACCATACTGGATCTTTAGATTTCACATTACTCTCAAGTATAAGAACATTCCAATCATTATCAATTTTCTCAATAAACAATATACAATCAAACGAGTTTCGTACGATACAATGGTATTAACTGCCAATCAAACTAGTTATCAAACTAATGGCTTTCATGAAATAAGACCCCTGCAATACATGCAAATGGTTATGTACAAAAGGTATCAAAGGTGGATGTATGATTCTTTGACCAGGAGAGGGCGCTGTTCTCCAATGTCGCTGATAAGCAGAGGAAAGTGAGAACACTCACATGATTATATCTAAAAAAATCTCTGACAAACCCAAAATCATTTTTTAAAGGCTTTAAACAAATATTTCAAACATTTCTCGAATTTGGTCGCCGCGGGTTCATGAGTACACATTGACCATATGTTGGTACACGCCTTTTCCAGGCGTGCATCAGCAGCATTGTGTCCCCCGTCTCCCTGGATTAGGATCTCCCTGGATCAGTGATGGGTTTTCACAGATTATCAAAAACTCAGCTTGATGCAGTCTGAGCTAACTTCTGTTGTTTTGCATGTACGTCCAGCGGCCCTGGTGCTGAAGTAAGCTCTCACACTCTCAAGGGTGACAGGGACATCCGGAAGAATCTTTTTTAAATCAACTAATCCAGCATATAACTTCTCCTTAGAAATATCAGATCTGGAGACATATGCACACCCTTGACAAATTTCTAGGAAAAATTCTTTCGTGATATACTCTTTGATATACAGACAGCACTCGGGACCATTTACCCAGTAATAGACGATAAGTAGACATGTGCTGGTCGTGCACTGGTCTTCAAGAACTTTAAGACCATAATGACGTGCCATCTTACGAAGATAATCGACCATGGAACCGTAACTGCCAGAGCTGACAGCGGATTCTGGTTTTAAGCTGTAAATACAACCGTGTTTAAGATATTGAAGCATTTTCATGTACACAGTTTTCTCATATACATCAGTACTCGTGTCTATGATAATGTTTCCATGTGAATCCATTGGAACTGGGATCTCTCCCCTCGCTACTTTGGCAAAGTAAGAGTCTTTCTCTCTCATCAATGATTTTCTACTCATCTTGCAGATCATCGATGTTTTTCCGACCACAACACCAATGGTTTCAGTAGCATATATAGCAATTTTGAGTTCATCGAGGGCGAAAAAATCTGCCTCATGTTCAAGCAAATTGAACTCCTTGAACTCATGCGGTAGTACCAATATCCCATATCTCAAGAAATTCAGAACATGGCGAAATATTTCCCCATCCTAGTCAATCATATAATTGCCTTTGTTATCTTTGGCAGACGGAACACTTCCGTCCAGTAAAAGAGAAAAGAAACTGTCTGGATGGCTGATCAGCGTAGTACGAGATGTCCTATAGATCTTGCCACCAACATTTAAACCAATATATTCACCAGAATCCATGGCAGAATCCATCTTTCCAGGTAGAAGGCCTATGTTGTAAAAGGCAGTCATTCAGTTTTGTAGAACAGCAACTTCTTTCCAGCAATGAAGAACTTTAAAGGATGACTTACAATGCGTGATTCGTGTACCGCCATGAAGTTAGTGAGAAGCCCCCAGACCGATGAATCTATTACAATCCTATTTTGAAGTAGTTGCAAATATTTTCTATAAAGATTTTTTGTTTGCGACCAAAGGTTATTAATCTCAATTAACGTCAACAGCTAGTCGACTTTGATCTATGATCCGAATGGTACATGAATATTATTAATTCAGAACAGTATTTTATCTTGGAGGAGGGGGCAAATCGGGCACGTGTCCCGGGCGACACTTTACTGGGACGCAAATAAAAGAGAAAAAAAAAGAAAAATAGAATAAGAGCTCTGCAGACTTAATGGAGAGTCACCGTAGTCATGACGTGTTAGTAGATGTCACTCCACGCTTTAAAACTATCGATGTATAGGAATTCTATGTTTAAAACCCCTCCGCCGATTTCTACCCCAATCTTTTTCTCCTTTTTTGTGACCAAAGGTTATTAATCTCAATTTAATCTCAAATAATTAGAAGCTAGTCGACTTTGATCTCATTGCTATAATAATTCATAACACTCATGTATCTAGGGCGGAAGGAGGCACGTGCCCCAGGCGGCACTTGATAGATAGCAGCCCCCTCCCCCTCCCCGCATTAAAAAAAATCATATTGAGAAATAAATAAATGAAATGGATAAAGTAAACATTATGGGAGTTTGGAGCTTTTATTTGACCAAGGGGGAGGGGGAGACGTCATTCCTATGTCCCTATGGCACTGGATCCACATGGGGTCATCCCAGTGGACAGCCCATGAGACCGACAGCCCACGAGACAGACCACCCAGAAGACCGACATCAAACAAATTTATAAGAAAATATAGAAAAGAAGATAGTCCAAAAAGACTCAAGATACCGACAGCCCACGAAACCGAAATACAAAGAAATACATAATGGGGGGGGGGTGGGGGGTGGGGGGGGGGGGGGGAGAAAGAAAAAAAAATCGGTCTCGTGGGCCGTCGGTTAAGTGAACCCTCTGAAAAGTGATTATATGGCCAACGAGATCGACATTATCTGTCCCCAAGACTGCCAATCTCGTGGACAATCTAATGCCCGGCTCACTCGTGGCGTTATTTCGAATGCGTCAGTATCTGCGCTAATCGAACCAATGCAGGTAATTAATCCATACGCCAGTTAATTAGAAGTATTGTTTGCACTGTTCATTTTGCAATCGCTATTTAAACGATATCACTCTTTCATGACGTGTTAAGCCCGGCTTACACGATGCGTCATTTGCTGACGGTAGGGCCGCGTCAGTGACTGGTTCGTTCTTTTGCGCGTCATGAAAGGGCGATATTGATTAACAAGTGATTGCAAAATGAACAGTGCAAATAATACTTTTAAAAATAACTGACCTATGGGTTAAATGCCTGGACAGGTTCGGTTAGCGCAGGTAATGACGCAGTCGAAATGACGCCTCGTGTAAGTAAGGTTTGATGGTTTATTTTATCTGAATGCTAAGAAAACAAGTGTTTCAAAATGTATTACTTAGTAGGATCTTTTTCTTTCATGAGGATCTATACCAATGCTCTCTCCAATATGGGGCGCCAAGTGTAAAGTGGCTATTACGTGACAAAATTCACTCAAAACTGTCTTCTGTTACAAAATTATTGAGCAACGGTTCATTTTGTTACAAAATGAATTTGGAAAAGTAATTCTGTAACAAAATGATTCTGACCACTTTCATTCTATAACAAAAATTTATTTCGTGACAAAATCATTCACACTTCCATTTTATTTTGTAACGAAATCATTTTGTTACAAAATTGACATTACAAAATAATTTTGTCCACTTTCATTTTGTAACGAAATCATTCTGTTACAAAATAGTATGGACGAAATGATTTTGTCTACGTCGTTTTGTAACAAAATCATTTTGTTACAAAATTGACAGGACAAAATAATTTTGTCCATTTCATTTCGTATGACAAAATCATTCTGTTACAAAATGGATAGGACGAAATGATTTTGTCTACGTCGTTTTGTAACAAAATCATTTTGTTACAAAATAGACAGGACAAAATGATTTTGTTCATTTTCATTTTGTAACAGAATCATTCTGTTACAAAATTGAAAGGACAAAATGATTTTGTCGTATTTCATTTCGTATAACAAAATCATTCTGTTACAAAATAGAATTAACAAAATCATTTTGTCCATTTTCATTTCGTATGACAAAATCATTCTGTTACAAAATGGATAGGACAAAATGATTTTGTCCATTTTCATTTCGTATAACAAAATCATTCTGTTACAAAATAGAATTAACAAAATCATTTTGTCCATTTTCATTTCGTATGACAAAATCATTCTGTTACAAAATGGACAGGACAAAATAATTTTGTCCATTCTATTTTGTAACAAAATCATTTTGTTACAAAATAGACAGGACAAAATGATTTTGTTCATTTTCATTTTGTAACAGAATCATTCTGTTACAAAATAGAATTAACAAAATCATTTTGTCCATTTTCATTTCGTATGACAAAATCATTCTGTTACAAAATGGATAGGACAAACTAATTTTGTCCATTCTATTTTGTAACAAAATCATTTTGTTACAAAATAGACAGGACAAAATGATTTTGTTCATTTTCATTTTGTAACAGAATCATTCTGTTACAAAATAGAATTAACAAAATCATTTTGTCCATTTTCATTTCGTATAACAAAATCATTCTGTTACAAAATAGAATTAACAAAATCATTTTGTCCATTTTCATTTTGTAATCGTTTCTCTTGCTTTTGTAATCGTTACTCTTTATTTTGTAATCGTTACCCACAACAGCCAACAACCGCCAACAACAGCCAACAGCAGCCAACAGCCGAAAACAAATCCCAGAGCAGCCAAGAGATAATAAAGAGGGACTTTCAAGATTGCTAGGGCTTATTTCAGTAATTTTCAATCAGAAATTGACCAGAAAATATTATTTCAGGACCTAAAAATCACGAAATAATCAAAGAACAAGTTGTGATCGATTCATATATATTTTAATACGATTATTATTATTATACGTAATCTGATTGGTCAATTTGTCTGAGAGATAATTCCGTATTCTTGACCAATAAATCATAGGTGTACACTTTAAGGGATAAAATCGTTGCACCCTGCTTGTTCTCACGGAATACGGGAAATATCTACGTTCTGGTTGCATATTCCATTCGGCCACAAGCAGGGTGTAACTAATATTATTTTTTAACCAATAACCATAAGGGTATGGAAGTACAAGTACAAAATGAAGTAGTGGCAAACATAATGAGACTTAATTTTTTAAGTAAAAAAAAATAATATTCATATGTTTTATATTTTAAAGTTTTCCTCCCCTATTTTTTTCCTTTTCCTTTTCTTTCTTCCCCCCCCCCCTTTTTTTTTTTTTTTTGGAAAGAAAGAAAATGATCATTATCCTGAGTATCTCTGTCGCTCTCAGACATTACAGAAATATTGAGTAATAGATTATAATACACTCAGGCAACAAAAAGTAAGTTCAACCATGCTAAGATTTTATCATGACTCAATAAATAGTTGATGAAGTTCGTTCATACAAATAGCAAAGTTTACATAATTTGATAACCCATATATTCATTGGTTATTTTTTTCAAGATTGATCAGGTTTTCATAATAAAATTAGTAAGTTATTATTCATTTATTTTGTCTTCTTTTTTTTTCATTACATGATTGGCCTGTTAGGTTATGCATTATGCATAAGAAGATTACCAGGAAGTGCATTAAACAAACTGGCTCCAATATATGCAAAATAATTCCTTTTATATTCTGTCCTTGGGCGGGGTGCTTGGAGGGGGCATTTTAATATTTGTTTGTAACTTCATATAATATATAAGTAAAGAGAAGTAAAATCACTCTCAGCGCCAGGATGTTTTTCAGGGAGTTGACACTCTAAACATAATCTTTTTTTTATACAATTACAAATTTGTGATAAACTTTATATATGAATGAATAAGTATCATTATATATCAACATGAATTAAGCTATTTATTGTTATTATCATGGACATTAGCATCATCTTTATCATCCACAAGAGTGAAAGGCTAGAGGAAAACACCGAAACTGTTTTATCTTCAATAGGAAAGAAAAGAAAAGAAATTCATCTATATATACATGTACCTGGATATATATCTTCTTGACATTCTTCATTATCTCCTTGTATTTATTCACGTATTTATTATCTAGTTATTCAATAAATTTTAGTTTTCATTAAGTGGACCATGGGGGGGGGGGGGATGGAATAACTTGTTGGCGGATGCATGCAGGGCCTAGGAGGTACGTGCCCCCGCACCCCTGCAAACCTTTTTTCCCCTTCCTTCAATTTATTTCACTTAATTTCTTTTTCTCTTAATTCTTATCAAAATGAAAAGCTTTGGAAGTATTGTTCACCTATTTTATCATTTATTCATTTTCATATCCCTTCTTTCTATCTTTATTTTTCATTGTGGGTTAGGGTGAGGGGCTTTTACAGTACGGACCCCTTCACCGCCCTCACCCCCCCCCCCCCCCCCCCCCCCCAAAAAAAAGGGGGGGAGAAAAGGAAAAGGAAAAAATAGGGGAGGAAAACTTTAAAATATAAAACATATGAATATTATTTTTTTTTTCTTAAAAAATTAAGTCTCATTATGTTTGCCACTACTTCATTTGTACTTGTACTTCCATACCCTTATGGTTATTGGTTAAAAAATAATATTAGTTACACCCTGCTTGTGGCCGAATGGAATATGCAACCAAAACGTAGATATTTCCCGTATTCCGTGAGAACAAGCAGGGTGCAACGATTTTATCCCTTAAAGTGTACACCTATAATTTATTGGTCAAGAATACGGAATTATCTCTCAGACAAATTGACCAATCAGATTACGTATAATAATAATAATCGTATTAAAATATATATGAATCGATCACAACTTGTTCTTTGATTATTTCGTGATTTTTAGGTCCTGAAATAATATTTTCTGGTCAATTTCTGATTGAAAATTACTGAAATAAGCCCTAGCAATCTTGAAAGTCCCTCTTTATTATCTCTTGGGTGCTCTGGGATTTGTTTTCGGCTGTTGGCTGCTGTTGGCTGTTGTTGGCGGTTGTTGGCTGTTGTTTTTTTTTGTTTTCAGAAGTTTTTTTTTTAATTCTCTCCCAAAGAAAATTGAACATAATTTGAAACATTTCATACAATTTAACAAACATTTCATACAATACAATATACATTTCAAAGATAAGAAACATTTCATACAGTATAAATAATCTTCACATAAATATTATTAACTGAAGTTTCACATTTCGAAACAATACAGAACCTTGCATGTAAAAATATATATTTAAGTTTCATTCCATACCTTAAAAAAAAGGAAAAAGGACAAGTGAAATGTATTTTCAATAAACAAAACGTAAATAAAGTTTTATATTTCGTATGAAATTACCTTAACATTCGTTGTTGGCTGTTGTGGGTAACGATTACAAAATAAAGAGTAACGATTACAAAAGCAAGAGAAACGATTACAAAATGAAAATGGACAAAATGATTTTGTTAATTCTATTTTGTAACAGAATGATTTTGTTATACGAAATGAAATACGACAAAATCATTTTGTCCTTTCAATTTTGTAACAGAATGATTCTGTTACAAAATGAAAATGAACAAAATCATTTTGTCCTGTCTATTTTGTAACAAAATGATTTTGTTACAAAATAGAATGGACAAAATTATTTTGTCCTATCCATTTTGTAACAGAATGATTTTGTCATACGAAATGAAATGGACAAAATGATTTTGTCCTGTCAATTTTGTAACAAAATGATTTTGTTACAAAATAGAATGGACAGAATGGTTTTGTTACAAAACGACGTAGACAAAATCATTTCGTCCATACTATTTTGTAACAGAATGATTTCGTTACAAAATGAAAGTGGACAAAATTATTTTGTAATGTCAATTTTGTAACAAAATGATTTCGTTACAAAATAAAATGGAAGTGTGAATGATTTTGTCACGAAATAAATTTTTGTTACAGAATGAAAGTGGTCAGAATCATTTTGTTACAGAATTACTTTTCCAAATTCATTTTGTAACAAAATGAACCGTTGTTCAATAATTTTGTAACAGAAGACAGTTTTGAGTGAATTTTGTCACGAAATGAGGCAATATTGTAACGGAATAGCCACTTTACACTTGGCGCCCCATACTCCAATATATCCTGCCCCGAGGTTAAAGGCGTTTCGGAGAAAACCGCAAATTAATAACTTTCTTATTCCTTGTCCGATTTTGTTCAAACTTTCACCATCCTGTTTTGCTTATTTTTCTGCTTTCACGCAAATCACCTGATTACCAAGGTTGGAGTTCCCTTTAAGGTAGGCCCTATACCAGCATTCAATTCAATATATGAAAAATAAAACATGAAAGTGAATCGTGAATACTATTATAAACTGCTTTTAAAACACAATCGAAATATTCATCTTTAAAGACCATCGTCAATTGTGTCCAAAGAAAACATTGTCTACTGAATCTCTATGAGTTCTGGGTAAGTCTCGCATTAGGCACTGGGGGACCAAAATTATCCACGATGACATTTCATAGAATTATGTAACTATTTGTGATGTGATAATTAGTTTTCTTAATTTTCCAGACACTTTGGATTGATATTTCGTCATACAGGCAAAGTAATATTTACATAATATTTACATTAATAAATCATTAAAAATGAATGATAAGTATTATGTGGAATGGTGCCCCTTATCACTCATATTATCCCTCTTTTCGCTCTTTCTCTCTCTCTCTATATATACACACACATATATATATATATATATATATATATATATATATATATATATATGTATATATATAGAGAGAGAGAAAGAGCGAAAAGAGGGATAATATGAGTGATAAGGGGCACCATTCCACACATCCTTATTCATTTTTAATGATTTAGAAAGAGCAAAAAGAGGGATAATATGAGTGATAAGGGGCACCATTCCACATATACTTATTTATTTTTAATGATTTATTTATCAATAAAACATTAAAAATGAATAAGTATATGTGGAATGGTGCCCCTTATCACTCATATTATCCCTCTTTTCGCTCTTTCTCTCTCTCTATGTATACATATATATATATATATATATATATATATAAATATAGTTCTGCTTCGGACTTGCAAAGTTATAGACAAAATAGGAATGAAAAGTCCGTATACGATGAAAAAATTCGAATTTTCGGCCATAGGCCTTCATCAGGAAATGGCCTATGGCCGAAAATTCGAATTTTTTCATCGTATACGGACTTTTCATTCCTATTTTGTCTATAACTTTGCAAGTCCGAAGCAGAACTATATTTATATATATATATATATATATATATATATTATATGTATACATAGAGAGAGAGAAAGAGCGAAAAGAGGGATAATATGAGTGATAAGGGGCACCATTCCACATATACTTATTCATTTTTAATGTTTTATTGATAAATAAATCATTAAAAATAAATAAGTATATGTGGAATGGTGCCCCTTATCACTCATATTATCCCTCTTTTTGCTCTTTCTAAATCATTAAAAATGAATAAGGATGTGTGGAATGGTGCCCCTTATCACTCATATTATCCCTCTTTTCGCTCTTTCTCTCTCTCTCTATATATATACATATAGGTTTTAAGTCAAACTTCAAATTGAAAAGGGGAAATCGGGGCAGGTGACTTCTGATAATGAAGAGCAATGGAACAAAAATAATTGTCATTCTTATATTGTAAAAACCTGAAGATCATAGATTATGCAAAAATTATTAAGAATATATAACTGTCATAAAGCTGTCAATCAAAACAAAATAGTTCTGAAATATTATTGACTAATTGAAATTCAATTGCTATACTACATTACATTATTTGTGTATACTACCTAGTAATTTACTATATACCCTGTAATGTTTTATGTAAATATGTATACAAATTTGGTATCTCTAATATCTTTCTTAACTGAGCCTAAGTAGTTTCTGTACTTTGTTTATGAACTTTCAAAAGTATATGATGCCTTTTTTCAAAGTCTAATACATACATAAATATGCTAATAGTTACTTTTCATCGGATATTAAACTAATTACCGTCTTTACTATATCTTAAGATATTTTATATATATATATGCAAAAACGTTTGCTTGAACAAAAACGAAACGAAGCAAAACACGCATTACGATGATACCAAATATTTAAGGTTTAACATGTTCTTATTTATTTTTTGTTGCTGTTGTGAGTTATATTCATGATTTGTTGTGGATTTTTTTGTTTGAACTATTCTTTCTTATTATTGTTAACAGGGCTTCGTAGAAGACCACCACTATTCGTGATAATGAGTCACCCTGTCTAAATATCAGAAATAAATAAATAAATAAATAAATAAATAGATGGTATTTATTGAAAAATCCATATAGCAGCTCAAGAGTTGAATTACATGGAAAATAGATATATTTTATGTATAAAAATACAGTTTGATATACAATTTGACATATATTCATAATTATAAAAATAGAAAGACTAAAGAATCCGCACTACGGCCACTACGGAGAAGTTGAAGAGAGAGAGTGTCCCGCCACTACGGAGAAATGATGAGATGATAATGAGGAATGAGTCTATACTGCCACTATACAGAAAGTGATCAGGGGGCCCGAGATCGGATTCGTTCGATCCAGGCATGGGGGCCATGCACCTTTTCATTGGTGCGTAGAGTCCATATACGTGTCCCTGGATCCAACAGTTGATATTGTCATTTCCCTGATAGCAGAGACTGGTCAAAATGACGTCTTAATGACGTCGTGTCTCACGTCTTAAAGATGTCAGATAATGACGTCAATAAGACGAATTTGCACCCGCGTTTGACGTCTTGAAGACGGCTTATATTGACGTAATTTTGACGTCTTTCTGGTCAAAGAAGACGTCTTTATGACATCCTGAAGACATGGTTATTACCAATAGAAGACGTCATAAAGAGGTCTCTTTTACGTCGTGTGCTATTCATACTGACGTCTTTAAGGTGTCTTTAAGACGTCCTTAAATACGTCTCTAAGACGTCAGTGTGAATAGCACTCGAACTGGAAAATTGTAATGGTATTAATAATAATAATAATGATAATAACAACAATAATAATGATACTACATGTGTGTAGTAATATTAATGACAGTGAAAATAATGATAACAATGAAATAATAATTTATTTTCGAATACAGTAATATCTCATTTATCAGCCCCTGATTTTTTTTCGATATCGCGCCATTTCTATACGAACTACTTCATATCAAGGTAGCATCAGTGACAAAATATCCCCTAAATAACTGCCAATATAACATATTTATATGTCTAAATATAGCATATTAATCAAATATACCTTGCACTGAGAGGCTCCAGTTGAAATTATGGATTCTCTGAGGTGACTGGTATAGCACTATTTGAGGGGCGCAGCCCCGAAGAAAATAGTAACTATGCCAGTCACCGAAGAATCCATAATTCAACTGGTGCCTCGAAAAGTGTGCATGGTATATTTGATTTATATCCTACCAGAGTAAGCTTAGATAGATAAACAATAATAAAACTAAAGAATCTAGACCGAGTCCTAGACCTATAGACTCTATATGAAATGTATACAACTCACCGTATTTGCCCAAAGTCACAAAAGATGCCTGGCCATTGCTTGTAAGTATTGTTTATAGTATACTGTAGATATAGATCTACATGGCACAAATCCAACGATGAAACCATTTAAACAATGAAAACTTGAAACCTGAACTTTTCCCCAAGTCACAAGAGAGGCTAATAGACCCCTTCTCGTAAGGTGTATTGTAGATTTACATGGCACTAACTCCCAACGCTAGCGCTGGACTCGACTAGCGCTAGCGGAGATCAACGTGCAATGCATGAAGGGGGTCATCTAGATCTGCACTTCATTCACTACGTCTACGCGCATACACACATGGCCTAGCAATCTACGCAGAAACATTATCGCGATATATTGTCGCGATATCGATAGCTTCGAAATATCCAGAAAAACAAAAAAAGTGACGTCATAATATTTTTATATCGAAAATTATATCCCTTCTATGAATATTCATGAGTATTTTAAATATATGATTGGTCAATTGGTGATCACGTGATAAAATATAATTTAACTAGGAAAAACAAATCGCTGTCAGAGCTCCGAATATCTTTCACTATTTTTTCCTGGGCAGAACTGCGCATGCTCTATTTAATATTTTCTTCCAAGGCGCTACTGCGCATGCTCACTTAGTCACTGTTCATTGAAAAAAAAATTGTGTCAAATTCGAACGCTCAGATGACCCGCTATAAGCTAAGTGAGTCCTTGACCTTGTGCGGACTGCTCATAACCTTGCCGCCTGCAGTATCGGCGCAAGTCACCGGTAATTTAGCCCCGCGCCTGGATCCGAATCAGCTGTATTATTATTCGAAGGTCTTCGATCAAACAGCTAAGACAAGTCATGTAGACTCGAGTCTATATGGGGGACCTATTAAGCTACGGCTACGCACTTTGTTTTGTATGTGGAGCGCGTATTCTACCATAGACAACGCGTATTAAAAGTGGTGCGTAGCTTTAGGACCCGCGTAGCTTTAGGACCCCTGCCATACAACTACAAGTTACATGTAATTGTACGGTACTATATTAAGGTTAGTCAAAATATTGTTTTATGTTTTTCTCTTTTTTTAATTAGTTGTAAAGAAGGGATATAAAACAAATATACCAAGCATTTAGTTCGAAATTATAGTGGAAATTATATATCTTCGGAGGGACTGGCATAACTATTTTTTCCTCGGGGCTTTGCCCCTCGGAAAAAATAGTATTATGCCAGTCCCTCCTCAGATAAATAATTTCCACTACACTTTCTCACAGCTTGGTATATTTGTATAATATACGGAGGTCTGACGTCACGCCGATATCCATTTTTTTCTTCATGGTTAAAGTATTTTGTGTCACGTGAGACATTCCTGGCCAATCTTTGCATGAGAATTTTATGATGTGGGATATAACATCATCTAATGATCATACAAATACTGAAAATATCTCTTAATTGATTGTATGATGGGGGGACCTAAAGCTACGCACTTTGTTTTCAGCAGCTAAAAGGTCACATAAATCACTGGCTTGTCACCAATTTCATTCCATATCCTGATTCTAGATATTCTAAAGTTGATTTGTGGAGAAAATTACGATGGGTGAATGTCAATAATGCACGTTTTCAGGTCGATATCAATGCCGATGTCAAATTTTGTTCTTAAAAATGAAGGGGTCCTAAAGCTACGCACATGCAATAAATGAATGCAAATCTTGATATTGAAATTGCATTGACTGTGTGTATCGCGTGTGTGTTTTAGCCTGATTTGAACGCGTTGCATTGCGCGTGTATGTGATTTGTATGGTGCGTAGCTTTAGGACCCGCGTAGCTTTAGGACCCTTTGCCATATATCACGTAATAATATTGTCCTACAAAACTGGCAAAAGGCCTTGCAAATTATACTGACGTAATTGTCATAACATTGCCCTACAAATTTGGCAAAAATGTTACTGATGTCATTTTGATGTCAGTCTGTGACCTGTGAAGGGGAAGTCCACACGGAAAATAGGTTTTAATATAGAAGCAGAGAAATATAGGAGGAACAGCTAGGTCAGTGAAAGTGTTAACAAATTCCGATAAAAAGTTAGGTTATTTATCCCTTAATCCCCCATCCTTCCTTTCACAATGATAACACATCAGAATATGGCAATTTTGTTCATATAATTTTATTTAGTTTATTTGATATCATTTTCAGTATCACGTACATTTAGGCCAACTGATCACCGCCAGAGCTTCCCAGCTTTTGTAAATGGCTATGACAAAAATTGCTCCCCAAAAGTAGTACATTTGCTGTGTCGGAATACAGGATGCCAAATCTTGTCTTTAAAAAACGTCAAAAAGGCGTCTTAAAAATGTCGTTTATTTGGTCATACAAAATAGCTAAAAAATTGTATTTGAAAGACGTCATAAAGACATCGTACTATCGTTAATTTTGATTACAAAACTGGCAAAGTATTGTCTTTGAAAGACGTCGTAATTACGTCGTCTTTACTGTAGAAATATGACGTCTCCACAAGACGTTATAAAGACGTCGTCATGACGTTGCATACACGACGTATGACGAGTTGACCAGTTTAGACCAGTTTACGACGTCTTGAGTACGTCAGTCTGCTATCAGGGTTGATGAGTTTTCAGTTTTCCTAAAAGTCAACCTGATGCAGTCGGAGCTGACTTCATTTGTTTCACATGCTCCGCCGGTACTGTTGGTGAAGTAATTTCTCACACGCTCTAGACTGACAGGCACCTCTCGGTGAATTTTCTTTAGATCAACTATGCCAACTTTTATATGGGATCTAGGAGAACTCTTTTCTATGAGGATACGGTCATACTCCTGACAAATTTTTCGAAAAGATTTTTTCGATGGATGCTCGTTGACATACAGACAGCATTCTTGACTCTTTACCCAGTAATAGACACTCAGTGTGTTACTGTTGGTCATGCCGGTGCTGATCTGATCTCTAAAAACACAAAGACCAAACAAATCTGCCATCACACGAAGGTTATTCATGTCAGAGGATAGATCGTTGGCGTTGAAAATGGCACCATGTATCAGAAACTGAAGAATGAGCTTGAAACAACCCTTAGCGGCCTTACAACCTGTACTAAAACCTATGACAAAGTTTCCGTTTGAATCCTCTGGAACTGATACTTCTCCCCTCACCATCTTAGCAAAGTAAGAATTTCTCTCCCTCATAAGTGAATCTCTACTCATCTTATATACTATGGATGTATTCTCGTCCACAATACCAATCGTTTCGCCCACACTACCAGCGCTTTCACTCGTTTTCAAAGCCATTTTTAGTTCATCAAGCAGAAAGCAATCCGCCTCTTGTTCGAGAAATTCGAATTCTTTAAACTCATCCGGTAGTACCACTTTCCCATATCTCAAGAAATTTAAAACATGGCGAAATATTTTGCCATCCTGGTCGATCAAGTAATTTCCTTGGTCATCTTTTGCAGACGGGACACTACCGTTTAACATGGCGAAAAAGAAACTGTTTGGATAGCGTATCAGTGTGGCACGAGATGTCCGATAGATCTTACCACCAACATTCAAACCAACGTAATCCCCTGCGGAATCCATATTCCTTCGGCGTACGCACACATTTGCGTGTTATGTCTGGGAGTAGAATGCTGTCACCAGCACTGACGAAATAAACGGCAATGAATGTCACCAGTTCATTCACTGCCGTTTATTCCGTCAGTGCTGGTGACAGCATTCCACTCCCATAGACATAACACCCAAGTGTGTGCGTACACACTGAATGCAAATGAGCGGAGACCTATTTCCACCATAGCCTATAGTATCTATATCTTCAAGGACTCGACTGCATGAGTAGTCTTTAAAGCAGGCATACATTCAAAGACTTGTTGCTGTTGTTGTTTTCTCTCTCTCCCCCTAGCTTTCTCACGTATATACAAATTCACAGTTTACCATCCGTAATGTTAGTAAACAAAAAAATCTCCGACATTCACTCAATAACGAATGAAGTATAGGCTTATAGAAACGCATAAACATCATTGATTCGATAATTTTCAGTTTTTGAAAGATTATTCAAAGCATTGAATAAAGGCAAACGTTTTTGGCTTGTTTTGTTTTTGTTTTTGTTTTGTTTTGTTTTGTTTTTTTGGAGGGGGGGGGGGGGGAGGTGGAAATCCCGATCGATGGGGCACACACATCGATCTCTACTCGATGGGCACATGCACATAATTAATCCACTAGCAATGCATTCTTGTGAGGCGTATAGCAAACTTAAAATAATTCTTCGAATTGGATAAAATTGATTAAAGAAATTGATATAACATCGAGTTACTGCCCTCTTTATATTTTAAGAAGGTAAATGATTCAGTGGCGTATCTAGGTATTCTGGCGCCCGGGGCAAACTATCAAAGCCAAAAACGTTTGATAACATAACCCAGGGTTGTTAGCCCAAATTTGGTGAGTTAGTGTATAAGCGAGCCCAGCAAGGTGACCGAGCGGCAGCATTTTTCTTCCTTTTCACCCCTCAACTTGAAATTTCTTATGCATTTTACCCTTACAAAGAAAAAAATCTAAGGGAATACAGCGACCTAGCAATAGATTTTTTGAGGGAAATTTTGGACATTCCTAGCTGGGGGCGCAAAATGAATGAAAACCCTGAAGAAATATATGTTAGGAAGGCAATTGCAAGGCAAATTTATGATTTCTTTCGAATGCTCTATACTTTAAAGTGCTTTTTATGCACTTATAGCCCACCTGGGGTGCAAAATTTAACAAGTTCCTGCCTTATGCGGGAGGGGGGGGGGGGTGCAAAGCAACTAGAGTCAATTAATGGTTAACACTTTAAATAGATCTTGAACATAATTATGCGAGGGAGCAAAGCGACCTAGCTTTAGAAAAAAGTTAGCATTTCAAACCTTATAAAACACCATTTCTTACGCATTTCGACTTAGGCGCAAATAACGCTCAAAGACCATAACATTTTTTGTATTTCTCCACTTTCTTTAGAACTGTCCTTTGCGTTTTTTGCGCCCCACCCCCCCCCCCCCCCCTTCAAGTGTATTTCCTCTGTTATGTTTTGATGTTTTGATTACCATATATTTAACACGTGAGTGAATGGGGGCTGAATTACTTATGTGAGCCCTATAGACCGATTTGGTTTCCATTACTTTTGCTGGGGCCATCCAAGAGCATAACAAGAGAATGATTCAATGTCTTATGTAATCAGACAGGTGCTTGACCATCCCTAAACTAAAGCGGGAATAATTTATCTATTTAGAATTCTTTATGGCCCCCAGTTATGGCGGCTGAATATTTCCATGTTCACTTGTCTCCGAATCGATATAACAGGAGTAATTCATCCGCTCATGTTGCATTTTGGACAGGCAAGTTAGATGATGTAATGGTATAGCTGAACAAAATTATTCATATGAAAATGCACGAGTACTTGTCGGCTGTAAATCTATGAAAGAAAATGCGTTCGGCATTCACATCTTTCATATTTTACCCCTTTGCCGAAGCTTGCACGCATTGGTGTATTTTATTGATAATAATAATGGTAGCTTCTAGTATAGCGCTAGTGTCCGTCACGTCGTGACACTGATCTGCAGTGCACTTCCACTGTACATGTTTCTAGCTGTTGTATGTGTGTGTGTAATTGGGTTTTTACAGACGTGTATCAATCAGATATGATTATTTACGTCTGGGACCGACCTTTAACGTCACCATCCGAAAGACGTGACTGTAGTCTCGAACCTGGGTCCGCTGGTAGCTGGATTACAGGCGCACTCCACAATGTGAGAAGTGTTCGTGGTTAGCCTCGTTTCAGCCGTCACAATGTTTGTTTGAGTCAAGCAAGTGCCCAAATAGCACTGGGGTGGATGCAGGATTTTGTAAAAGAGGGGGCACAATATTCAGGAAACAATATTCAGGAAAGTTTCTGACACGCACAAAAAAGTCAGCATATTTTGTGGGTGTCTTTTTACTCCTAACTGCTATGACAGACAAAAAAGAAAACAAAAAGAAGAAAAGGTCATCAACTCAAAAGGGGTAAGGGGCAGCAACTTGGGGTTGTGTACTGGCCGGATGTCCACCCCCTCCCCCTTCCCCATCCACCACAGAATATCGTACTTGATTTTGTATTCCCACCGATTTTGTTGCGACAAATTATTTGCATTAAAACGGTATTCCATTTAAAAGAAGACACCACTGACAAATTTTAGCACTTTTACAATTTTAATGTTATAAAACTAGTCAGATTGACCAAAAAAACTCATCGCTCAGGTCAATAAAATCATAGATCTCGATTTTTCAAAAAGAAATATTACAATATCTACTAGTACGAGCCGCAAAAAATCCGTTACGTCACTGCAGCACTACTGCAAAAACCACGGCAAATCACGGTAATGCCGATATGGAGCAATACACAGATCGCTTTCACAGCGCCTATAAAAATGCTATTTGTGAGACAATTTTGCATGACAAAATTTTCAGTTTTTTGTATTTTTGAATATTATCTGCTGAAAAAATAAAGTGCTTTACCAATTTTTTTTTACAATTGATCGAATTAATAAAATTAAAATTGGCACTACTGTTTGTCATCGTTCGTACGTGCTTCCCATTAACGCGTGTACTTTAAGGCACGCGCGGGAAGCTAATGCAGCAAGCTGCATTGTTTACGTTCTTACGTTCGCGATATAGATAGCAAGTACGACATTAACATAAATTCCTGGTTAATGTTCAAGTAAAATCTGATCACATTCTTCAATAAGCTTGTAATCTAAGCTAAGGAGATGAGGGATTTTCCGGGCGAAGAAATGGTCCAGTGGCATATGACTTTGCTCCTCGTCTTCGCCGTCAAAATGGTCTTCACAGACCACTCGAAAACGGGAATAAATGTACGTTTTGACGTTGAATTTGGTTGTTCCAATGTTCCTTATCCATACAGCACACCTTTCTCTATCCTTCTTCGGATCAGGGATGGCAAAAAAAGGATTTTCCCGGACAATTTTCATGACGATTCGAACAGTAAATTGCCTGGCACAACGGCATTTTTGCAATATGCATGCGAATATCGTCTGCTTTGACGGACGCGTAACGCACACGCATATTGGTGGAAACTCAAAGTGCTGCAAAGAAGTCACAGCTTTGGCCGACACGAGCCAATTTGCGTATCGACAGTGGCAAAAACATACTTTTTATATCAAAATATACGCACTTGTAGGCTGTTCAAAAATTACAATTTCGATACTGATTAGTTCCTAGGGACATGCAGAACAACATATTTTTTCAAAATTTGTCAGTGGTGTCTTCTTTTAACATTTCAAGTTTACACGTTTCTATTAGGGCCTCAGTTACTCTTGTGCGACCCTGAATAGTGTATTCAAAATAGGCGGGGGTGAAAAATAATATTTGGGCAACCGTCACCACATACTCGAGCAGCAATCGAAGTTTTTTTTTTTATCGGAGTCAACCTGGAAAATAACAGGATCATATTCTATTGGTATACAATTTCATGTACGCAATCACAAATTCATCTATAAATGGCATTGAGTTTTTTGCGATTTTCTAAATAATATCGAGGGGGAAGAGAATCCCTTGAACATTTCCAGCAAGGGGCGTTACCTGTCACTTGAATCTCTGACCCCTTATCCTCTATCTCTTATAAACACATGTAA